>CAAE01014565.1:1315757-1335212 GCA_000180735.1 Tetraodon nigroviridis
CTGGGAAGGCTTGAACGTTCAAAGGGGGAGGTTTGTGCTGTCGGATGGCTTCTAAATGGAAGTGACATGACGGCGCTAATGAGACGGCGTCACATTACGCACCACTTCTGCCTGAGGGACACATTATAGCTGACTTAATGAGAGGAGATATTGTACACAGGCACTTCTGGAGCTGAGCGATGAGACCCTCTGCCTCGCCGCTGAGATACAAGCCACCACAGCAGGTGAGCGGTTTGTAAATGTGCTGTGACAGGTCGTAGCAACACAGAGAGCTCAAGTTAAATGATGCTGAGGCATCAGCGGAGAGCAGACTGTTGGTGTGGTTGGCTTAGGGGAACTCTTACTTTCTCTGTAAACAGGACATTTTTATTCACCTAACAGTGAATCTGTTGTCGTTAAACCCCGTGATATGAGTTTAGACGTTAAGATATTTTTTATATGCTTATGTTACAAGAGAAATTGTTTCTACAGCACAATCCTTCCTCCTCTACGCACACGTTTTACATTGATTATTGTAACTATGCTGTAAAAGAAAAAGGACGTAGCAAAGTGAGGGTCACTGAGAGGCACGAGTGGAGGAAGGGGAGAGAAGAGAATGACGACAGTCTGCAATGAAGGCACCTTCCCAGCGAGCCTGATCTGTCCCTCGAACCAATGATTAGCTACAGTGTGTCGACAAGCACCTTTCAAGAGCATCAAAAGAGGAGGAGTAAGTGGAGGAAGGGCTGAAAGTCTGCAAAGCTCAGAGGGAGGAGGAGAGGGAGAACAAGACCCGGAGGGGACGCCACCAGTCCAACCGAAACATGTCGCCCTGTCACCTGCCACACACGGGTAATGGATGGCCCCCGCAGTCTTGCCATCAGCACCTTATGTCTGCGGCCCGGAAAGTGGTTAAAAGGCGCGAGCAAAACACTCAGACACTGGGAAGAGTCTCTTGCTGAAAAACTTGCCATCATTTGTTACAATTTTCGAAGACAAATATGACAGGATGGAATTACTCCGCCAGTGCTGAGCCAGTCATTTACAAATGCCGTAAAGTGCAGGTATAAATCTTCTGCCCAGATATACTTAATATTCGGTGTCTGAGGAGCAACCACGTCCTCAGACATGGAGGGTTTTATCGGCTCATAAAGACGAACCAGCACAGGAATAACAGTAGCAGCTGCTGCCAACCAAAGCCACGTGTGGAGGCAAAGCAGGCAATTAATTACTGCAAATATTACCACTGTCCAAATAGTGCATCACGGGTGAGTCGTATCAACCCACCATCCTCCTTCTGGAGATTAACTACTCTGACAAGGTCCCACGTTGGAGTAACTGAAGGTCACACAGAGAAGCGCTACTTCCATGACAAAGTCCCTCAGCAGAAGCAAAACTCTGTCCCACGTTGTCAAGATTGATTCCACCGATCCGTTGGAATTCATTATTTTGACAGTGCTGCAGGAGCAGGCGGAAAACCTCTGCGGGCTGCCTGTTTTGGAGATGATGCGTGTCTTTGTACGCGGAAACGTCTCATTGTTACAAGGTCAACATGTGATTGTTACTAGAGAGGACCATAAACTTTGTTGTTAACCTGAGATGAAGAGTGTTTTGTAGTGTTCTACTCACTGATCCATGTGCACTCGATGCCACTCCACGCTTGATGCCCTTGTTGCCGTGACATCAAACCTCCTTGTATCTGCTGCAGTTGCGCAATTAGCAGAGGTGATGTCGAATCAATCGCTGGTTGCAGTTGTGTCCTAGCAGGCTAAACGTCTCACACGTTGCTCTGAGACAAAAGACCACCGTGCCTGTGTTGGCGCTGGAGGCATTAATGACAGCGATGAAAGGTGAGCACATGGGGTGCATTATCAGCGCGCCGGACAGTGAGTGATGAGCACGCTCGCGCCTTTAATGTATGCATTGCTACTCTGCCTTGTCACTGCCGTTCAGCTCGAAGGATTTTACTTCCACCATGAAGAAAGCTGGATGGAGAGAGAACGAGGCTTGGCGGAGGGGTGGGGGGTGGGGGGATAACGGTGGCGAGCGTGGATTTTCTACTTCCTCTGACCAAATCCCACCATTTCAGGAGATTAACCTCAGCATGCGATAAATGTTCGACTTCTTCTTCCCTTCCAATTTCCTTGGAGCTAGAAACTCCAGAAGCCAGCGCGGCATGTAAGATAAAAAATGATCACCTAATTCACTCAAGCACAAAATACATTTCTGGAGAGAGAAAGAAATGGGTAAGAGACGGAGACAGACAGGCGGAGAGAGAGGGAGCACTCCCTTCCTTTGCTGTTCAGAAAGTTCCTCAATTCTTATTAAATGAAGCACTTATTTAAATGGCCTGTGTGTAGCAAATTGGTTGTGGGGCTGCAGAATTTTTTTTGTTTTCCCACCTTTTTTTCCATGGGATAACTTGTATTGTTCAGCTTTCTCAGAGACCCATGGTGCACCTCATGCATGATCATGCTGGCGGTACACTATAGGTGCTCTTTGCAGTTTTCTGCTTCTAATTTTTGGATTAACAAAATGTAGCCTCAACTGCCTACACCCTCCTCTTTTCATCTTTTTAATACTGATTATCCAACCACAGTATGTTAGCAACAGTGTATCTCAAAGTACAGTAAAGTAAGTTTAGAAACCCACATGGTTGCATTTTTACCACATGTAGTACAGTGTGGTATAAGTGATTTAAGTAAATGCTAATATCTATCTGACTGGCTGATTTACCAAGCCAAAATAGAAGTCTTTGTTGTACGCTCGTGTGCCAGTGTTTCATCAGTGCTGGCAGCTGGCCACAGAATTTCAACTGAAGCCTCAGTCGGGGCAGTTCATCACATGACGATGTTTCTCAGCCAAAAGTTGCGTTTATTGGTTCATTATTATCTGCACAAATTCCTTAATCGAATTGCCTGCTTTTTCAAGGGTCAGTTTCAGTCACGATTTTTTTTTTTTTTTTACCAAGACTAAACCCATACAGAAACTTTAGACACTTTGAGGTTTTCACACATACAAATCAGAACTTTTAACACGGAATACGTGAATAACAACAATCTGCAAATCATTTGATGTGGAGGCGAAGTATGCAATCACAAAAGTTTGGCTTCCCTTAGCCAAACCTCCTACACATTTGAATAATTCATAATGTACAATTGTTGGACTAATTAGCGTCCACCAGCCATGAAATAAGCCGCTCTGTGACACAAGCTAATGAGAGCGCTGGCTATGTGGCCACGCAGTGGTCCGTCATGGAGAAGCTGGGCAGCAGTGAGTGGGTGGATTATGATGATGGTGATTAGGAAGGATCCAGAAAAGCCCATTGATTTGTCATCAATACCAGGAGAAAAGAATGTCACGCTAATGTGGCGCTTTGAGAACCTCACGTATGCTCCCGTCACACCAGCGGGCAGGGCTGTTTGAATATCAACTGACAGGTGGGAAAGAAATATACACCCCATCTCGCTGGCAGAGCCAGGAGACGGTCCTCACAGAGTGTTGAACGTGTGCCACGACTACGATGGGCTGCATCCTTGTGATAAAAGGCGGGAAAAATTACGCTGGCTGTGTCTGGCCAAACATTAATATCTTCATTAGTGAGGAATGACTGGCTAGGCTGCTTGAAATGTCACTCAGCCAAACGCTGTCAAGCGTCTGGACTAATGACCAGCTTGTGTGTGTGTGTGTGTGTGTGTCACTTAGAGCTATTGTGATCCAGAGTTTTGGGTGTAATATTTCATCACTTTAACATGAGTGGTTTACAAATTCACAAATTCCAAATTTTTGCCATCAAAGTCTCTGTTATAAGTGCTCAACTCTCTAATTCTACGCAGCAGTGAGGATCTCTGCAGTCAGGTGACTCGTATCCTTTATTTTTCTGTGTCAGCAGGAGGAGGAGTGTTGCACACAGGAGCCCTGCTGCTATCCACCTACGCTAATATTCAAACCTTTTATAAGCTTGTGCATTATCTTCATTGTAATTGGCTTATTTTTAGAAGCTAAAATTGATTTGTGACCTGGGAAGTGAGTAAGGTGATGAACAAAGCAGAAATAGATGACTATTAAGGAGTAGTTTGTGTTCCTCTTTGGACCAGGCTTCAGCAAGCTGCCATATTTTGCCATGGCAACAGCTCCAGAAGGTGTAAACATTAAAGGTTAATTCTTTTTTCTGGGTTACAGCAGAAAAGTAAACTCGGTAGAACCGAACCAAACCAAACAATGCCGGTAAAAGCAAAAATACTTCTAAGTTAACACACCCGATGATTAGAAACTTTGCCGATTGGATGCGAGCAGCACCTTCTGTGGACGACTAGGGATTCCTTTTCCGGCCAGGAGACTACCGGCTGCTGCTGTCACCTCCAATCATGCCGGCTTCTGCAGCGTGCTGTTTCTGAAACGTTTAACCTCAGCGAGGGATTTCTCTCGCTGCCTCCCCTGTTGTTTTATTCATAGACTCTGGGTTTTGCAAATCCAACAGAACGGTGTTAAACTTGATGACATTTTGCTGCGTCGCCTGGCTAATCATGACAAAAACAGCGGTGGATCAGTGTTTAAACCTCACATCTTCGGGCAGATATCAGGCTCAGTAGATCACGGAAGGATCCTTTGAAGTATTTGTTGTTTTCCCAAGGGCCCCAGTAGAAATCCCCCACATGTTGAGATGCCTGTGCAGCATGCATGTCTTAAAATCCACCAGAGAGTCACCGGGAGGAGAGACATTAAATAACGACAATTTGTGTTACAAGGCTTGACGAGACGGTGCTGAGAGTGGGAATCCTTCAGCTGCCCTAACACCGATGGGTCCTGAGACAAGTGGACGCTAAAACAAAGTTAGAAGTATATGTTGTGTTGCTTTGGGAATGAATCAAAGCTGGAGGAGCCAGCAGTAGCAACAACAGTTAGTGGAAGAAGGAACTGTGGGCTGGCCCTGTCTTTGGGTGAGATTCAGCTCTACAGATTAGGAAAGGGGGTTACAGCTCTCAGAAGTGATGTTTTTAGTCATAGTTGGCCAGTTAATCGTTGTTCCTTGAGTCACATCTGAACGTCTGCCATGCGCCCACGCTCGGTTTCATATTTAGCCTTAAAGAACACTTGTGTGCAAAAAACAAGAGAGAAAAGAATTAAGATCTGCCAAGATTGTTTAGGAGCTGGCAGTGATGGTGCTCGTAGAAAAATTCACCATCAACTTGAAGTTATGAAACAACATGTTTTTCTTTCTTTTTTAAACTTTACACACTTGTTAATATGTCTTTTATCAGGCTTTTGGTCGACTGTCATCACCAGGCAGATGATTGTTGCTGGGCATCGTGGGTGGCCTACCAGAAGCTACAGCTTTATACTTTTTGCCACGTGTTTGTGAAGCTTTTAAACTCGGCAGCAGCATAACAGTCACGCAGAAGGTGAAAACACCTCGAGCAGGACCAGGTTTACTAGGAGGAACCCTCATGCTAAAAGTCGGCTGGCTAAAGGAGGAGAAGAGAGAGACAGGAGAGAGAATCAAAGAGAGAGAGAAAAACAAATATAGAAACAAAGCAGGAATAATATAATACATGATACAGCATCACCATATACCAGCTAGCTCCTTATCCATCACTATTGTTAAATGAGATGACATTGCAGACATAACAGATTCTAATTAGACTCCACTACTTTACATTTAACCATGTGACCTATTTTTAATTAGTCACTTTTATTTCTTGTTTGTTTAGTTTTTCTAATGATGGTAATGATAAACAGCTGTATTACAAATGACCATGCGCTCTCAACGGCTCATTATTCCCTGGTTTGTTTAAACTGTCATCTTTCGGGTTTCTGGCTGTCCAATTTGTACAAGTAAGCTTGTGTCATCGGGCTGAGGGTCAGAGCTGGCGGGACCTCAGTGCCCCTCTTTGTGGCTCCGTTGGCTCCGCGCTCGCACCTCCAGCTAGTTGAAATGAATGGGGGCAGTTGGTAACTTTGGCTCAGTGTGGAGCAGATGGCAGAAGAATGGCCCTTTCTCCTCCAGAGGAACACCCCGTGACATACAAATGGGTCGGTTCCCTACCAGTGGTCCCGTGGTTATGAAGCCAGAGCTTGAGGCAACGAGGGAAACTGGGTCTCTTGAACATGTTCTTCTCTGGTTTTAAAAAGGATAACTAATCAGTTAATCAATAGCTAAAGTCTAAATATTGGCAGCTGGTCTTCAGACAAGATGTCTGCCACCGCCATCTGCAGCTTATCCCTAAAAAGTCAAACTTGTACATGTGGTTTTTAGCCTTTATGTATGTTTTTACTCTGTACAAGTGTTTTCTAAAGCAGGAGCGTTTCATTCCAACCGTTGAGGATTTGAAGGCTTTTCTGCCGCAGCTGGTTGTTAATGGTATGACGCTCGCGTCTGCGTCAGCCTCGCTGCCGTGCCTGTGGTTTTTCCGCCACAGGTGCACGCCTCGTGTGTTGTTCCTGGGTTTAAACGTGGTGATTGTTGCCAACCTTCAGTCATCTCCCTAGTCTTGTTTGCTTTACCTTTCTCAGAGCGCTGTTCCTTTTCCTACCTTTACTTCTCAGCTGCAGTGAATCATCTGGTGAAGAAAAAAAAGGAAGCTTGTTGATGATTGTTGCTTCTCCTGATCTTTAGTCCCGCTCTCAGCTGGAACGATGTGTAGTTTTTCTTTAGTGCGTTGTTGCCACCCTCTCCCTCCCCCTCTCGCCGGAGTGCACTGGTGTCTTCGCACTGTGCTACAGAAAAACAACTGAGTATTTGAGTTCTGCAACACTATTTGCTGACTTTATCCACAATTAAACAAACGTATGCAGGAGTAACACCGGGAAGAAGCAGCCTTCCTCCTGCAGGGTTCTTCTCTCTGTGGTCGTGAATATAAAATAGTTTTCATTGCCTACAAACAAGGCAGTGAGCAAAAATGGAGAGATTTCAATCAAGATTTCTGACAGTCTATTAGGATTGGCATAGGTTATCGTTACCTTGTGTGACAGCATCCAAATGCATGTTTGCTTATCAATGTTTAGCACATTGATAAGACCAAAGAACAGCAAAATGTCATTCTCTGGCTAAAGGTAGGCCTATAAACCTAGCAAACAATAGGACTGCCATTGAAATAATCACGCTTATCTTCCGGGGACACATTTGGAGTGTCACCGTGGATCAAGGTACTTTAGAGGTAATTTCATAATTTGCTTCGTGTAAACATTATTGTAGCTGCCAAATGTGTAGAGCAGTAAGGAGGAAACAGACTCAGGACTGGAATTTTAAGTTGTTTTATTGTAATGAGGTCCAATGTTCCATTTTGGTGTTCATTCCTAACCATGCCACAAAGTCCACCTGAGATTCTAGCTAGCTTGTGGAACAACAAGCAGGTTCTCTTCAGCTCAAACTACCACTCAGCCAGATGTTACGGCCACAAAGTTCTCCCAGATGTGCATTAGAAGTGCACCAACGTGTAGTTTTCAAGTGCTTGAGGAGAGATCTGCGCAGATTCTTAGATCATAAATAGCTGCTGCTTTTCCCATCATCTAAAAAGCTTTTTTTTTTTTCCTTTTCTCATCTCGACAAAGATATCTCAGGTTTCTGGTTCATCCAGTGGGAGGTCAGGGAGCCTCTGACTGCGTGGCGGAAACGGCAGCTTTCAGCTTTTCTTTGGGTGTCCTTTTGTGGACAAAAAATCATTTTCTGTAAACAGTTTCTTTTAAATGGAAAATATCCTAACAAACATTAACATAATTTAGTCTGGTGACGGTACCAATCAGCCTGCAAGTAATCTTTATTGTAAACCTCATACAATTTTATTTGATTTTTTAAAATGCATTTATTTTACCCTATTACAGGTAGTTTTTGTGCTGTATTGTCTTCGTGTTGATAAAATAGAACCCAACCATCCGTCGTCTTAATCGAGGCTCCCCAATTAAACTGTGATAATCAGCTGAAGTGATAATTAGATCAGTGTTTAAGCGATATGAAGAGTGGCCTAGTAACTGGTATATTTAGCAGGATCTCTGGTCTTTGCACGAATTCTTTATACTGCCTTTCACACAACTTCTACTGTTTCTCTTCCTTTTTGTTCTGTTTGCTGCTGCTGACTGGGGAAACCAGGTAAGAGAGTTATTATTCTTATTGTGTGTGTGTGTGTGTGTGTGTGTGTGTGGGTTCTGCTGAGATGAGTAAAGCCGGGTCACATGCCGTCTCTGCTGCTGCTGATATTGCTCTGGCTGCCGGGGGGTGAGTTGGGTTGGGGTGGGGGTACTTTGGGGGGAAGTGAAAGAACCATGAATGACAGTCACACAGTCACATTTGCCAGCACACAAACACACCAAACACACATCCTGCATGTACGCAATGTGCTTCCGTGTGTAGATCAGAACAGCATACCCAGCTCCCAGCTGAGCTGATGCACATGTAAAACGTCCCATCACTAAGCTGCTAGCTGACCAAACGGGTTTAGATTTTAATATCTGTCACCACGACAGACGATCGAGACGACGTTCCATCAGGACAAGGTAAAATAAAAAGTTGTAAAGTAAAATAAATTGACACAAATTGATCCTTCTCACGTCCAGCATGCTTTGTGTGCTCACACACACACAGAGTTGGAACACACTGGTGTATCTGCTAAAACAGAAGTTAACTGTTTCTAGTGAGGCGGACAGGAGAAATTAAGCCAAGCAGCCTGAAGTTGTCATGGTTACTGACTAACAACAGATATTGTTTTGTGTATCCATGTCCAATGTTCCATGTCAGCTAAACCACACAAGAGCGCAGCAACAGGGGTCTTTACGTGGTCCGGTTATGAGGCGCACAGCTGGTGTTAAAAAACAGTTTTTTAGCGATGGTTTCCACAGTTGGGTCTCTTCTTTGTGATGGAGCTGACACCTTTCAGTTTTAAACCACATGTGTGCATTGTGCAACCTGATGTTTTAAAGAAATTCAAAATGCAGACAATGATACAAAGACTTTTCAATAAGTGGTTGTTATTACCTAAACGGTATAAGAGGAAAAAAAGTCTTTTCTGTTTTTCTTTTTTCCCCCTTCTTCCTTTGTTTCCTCTAAAGGTTGCACATTGGGAAGGACCTTAATTAAGATTTTTCCGCCTGGGGCCCTGTAGTACATCACGAGCCAGCGAGAAGCAGATACAGATCATTGGCTACCCAGGTCAAGTCTTGCGATTAGGAGAAAATATTAACATTTCTACCACCGAGACCCTTCTGACTTCACAATCAAATATAATCAAAAGCAATCCATTTTTGTTTCTCTTTTATGCTGGAGGAGGTTAACTCTTTCGGTAGCATTTTTAGGTAAAGGTGACCTTTGAGAACAGGAAGAGATTGCAGCCACCTCAGTAATGTGTGTGTGTGTGGGGGGGTGCAAATAAAAAACTAAAATAAAATAAACCACAGCTTCCAGATTTATTGATTGACACAAGATCTCGGTGGAATGTTTGCTGCTCAGATCACAAACAAACACACCTCAGCTCACCTGCTGTGTCTCATTTCCATGTTTGTTGCACCTGCTAAAGCCCCACATGTCAGATAAAAAAAGTAGATCCCCCCACCCCCACCGCAGTGTTCATATAGGCAGTGACTGACAGCTGGATTACAGTATTGATTGAACCTACAGTCTCTGTTTTCCAGCGCTCTTTCCTCCCGCCCTCCCCTCTCTGCTTGGTTGCGTTTTTGAGATTCAGGCTGGTTATTACACACAGCGGATGAAAGGTTATTGCCTGGCGTGAGGGGGCACGCTCCTATGGCGGCCACCCTCGGAGCAGCTCATATGTCTATCTCAGCTCCTTGCATCCTCTGTTTGGCTGCGCGGGCTTGTCTTAAGGCGCCATCCCGCAGTGGGAAACATCAGCTGATCGTAATGAGCGCGTTAGAAATATTCCCCGCTGAAAAGCACGACGGAGCGGCTGTTGAAGGATAAAATTCACTAATATATAAAAATGACCACTCACTGCAGGAGGATAAAACCAGTTCAAACTGGGAGTCGTTGCAGCTCCCATCAGTCCAAGCAGTGACTGTGGGCCTGTTTCGTAATTTAAGGCGATTAATGTTTGCGGATCATTTAATCAGCATGCAGTTGGGTTGAAATCCAGGAATATGCAATTTACACATTGTGCTTTTATCCCACCTAAGATCCCAACTTACAGAATGTTAAACTGGTATCCATGATCAAAATCGTATGTCCCTATATTAGCTCTTATCACAAGGAAAGAAAACTGGACGTGGACGATTTCCTGATTTCACCCCGCTGTTGAGCCGTTCGCTCTGCCAGGCAAAAGCACCTACAAGAACTCTTCACCTGGGGAGTTCTCTGGAGATATTTTGCTCCGGGGTTGTTTTTTATGGTGTGCACCACAAAAATGAGCTGTGAAATGATGTAAACCGGCCAACAACAAAGTTTCACTCTGTCTCTGTGAACACCATTTGGTGCGTTACATGCATGATGCTACAATATTTTGTTGATACTCGTTCTCCTGTCTGTGCCACTTACTCGCGCAGAGGCGTGTGTGAAACAGTCAGAGTAATGAATAATGCTGTTCATCAGCAGGCTGTCATCTTGTATGATGTAATTTATGCCTTTTTTTTATTCGAAGCAGTCACAAATACAGACGTAATGGAATGATGAAGGCTGAAAGTAATAAGAAAAAACAGCAAGCGACAATATGGATGGTGGGGGCTGGCGTGAGCTTGGAGGAGAGCGCTATTAGCTGTTAATTCCGGAACAAATTATGCAATTAGCTCTGGCGTCAGGATGTAGGCCATGAGAGAGGACGGCGTAACCTTCATTTGATCGGTTCTGCAGAGAGCCAGGACAGAGGGAGAGAGAGAGAGTGAGACAGAGACAGACAGAGAGAGAGAGAGAGGGAGAGGGTGGAGGGAGGTAGAGAGAAGGGGGGAGACCTATTTCATAGAGAATTTCTTTGGCACGACAAAATGCTAACAGTATCTGTAAGTGCCACTTTAGCTTCCCTTTGAGTGCTTCCTTTTTCCTAGTTATAGAGGGGTTTTCATTATGTGTGTATGTGTGTATTCTCCCTTCCATTTTGAAAAATACTCATGTCCTTAAAACAAAGAGGTAATTTGTCTGCGTATATGAGATAATATTGTCTGGGGAGTGGCACAATTTGCTGCCCCTGCTTGACTGTGAACAGAGGGAAGGTGTTGATTTCAAGGTGTGAGTGTGTGTGTGCATTTGGTATGTGTGTGTGTGTGTCTGTGTGTGTGTGTCTGTGTGTGTGTGTGTGTGTGTGTGTGTGTGTGTGTTCATTAAACGTCTCCAACTGACGTAGAACCCATCACCAGTGGCCAAATGTTGTCTTTCTGCTGGCTGCCGATTGGTCGTTAGCCTAACACAATCTCATTTGTCCCGAGTGAGGAAGTCGTTAATTCTAAGTGTTCTAAGTGGGCGACTCGTTAGAGGTTGTTTGGAGGCAGAGGGGCAAGTGCAGCTTGCTGTTAGCAATGGCTGGAAGCAAATAACCACTTTATAGGGTGACGCATTATTTTAAAAGTCTGTTTGTGTTAAAGACATGTAGATAAATACTGTCAGACTTAGTAAAAGTTTAGCTTTTATCTTTGAGTTCCAGGTCACCAACATTATAAATGATCCTTTTTGACCATTTTTGATAGTTTCCAATGTAGAAGATCAGATTTGAGGGGACAATGTTTAATCCAAAACCTTCCACCCTCACAGCAAGGCTCACTTTTTAAATTTGATAATTCAGTTAAAAACAACCAAAAGCCATTATTTGAAATCCATCTAATCTCCAGTGCACTGGTTGCACTGTTACATGTTGTCTGGGTTGATGGAAATATATTTTAGGTTTGAAGTATAATTTGAAAAGTGTGTATTTGAATATTGTAACGGGGATGTTAATTTACCATGTAGAGGCCCAATTTTTCTTTAATCAAAGCAACAAATTTGCTTCTTTCCAAACGATCTGCCTCCTAACTGCTCTCTTTTAAATATGGGCGGGGCGTTGTTTTGTTTTGTTTTGTTTAGCTTTTTTGCAGCCAGCTTTTAAAAGCTTAGTGACAAACAGGTTTGTTGTAATGATTTGGGATGTTATCGTGCAAAGCAGGAAAGTAAACAGCAGCGCTATCTCCAAAAGGTTAGCCATATGTTAAATCGGTTGCAGGAGCTGGGCGGGAGAACAGCTGCCTCCCTCACTGCTATCTGACAATACACACATGCTCACACGTGCGTGCTCGTTGCTGCCGGATTTGTCGATTATTGTAATTGTTAAGCAAAATGAAACATGCCCTATAAAAATTACATGTTGGGCTTTAATTTCAGGCTTTCCTGACAGACAAATAAACGTCTCCTCATTGCCATCGCCGCGGTTACACACATGGGCCAAACATCTGGATTGTTGAGCAGACCAGTGATCAAAATCAAGCCAACGTGTAAACAAAACAAGGCAGTTCTGCGATATTAGGTGGCCAGCTGTTAGGATAAAACACGCATAAATTAGTCTTACTAATCGCTCTCATTTATCCAGATTTATTTCAGAAAAAACGGATACAAACAAAGCAGAAAGACTGGAGCCATGGAGAGAAATGAGTGCATTCTTTTATTTACTGTTTACCAAAACATTATGATCTCAGTTTTCACCAAATCAATGTGAACAATTGTTCATGGTGGCATTGTCTTCCATGTTCAGTATTTTCACAGATGATTATCAAATTGGCATACAATTTCACGCAGTGGAAAGCTCTAAAATCTTCTATTATGCACCACGGCTTAATTAAAGTCTTTTTCTCCTTATGAAATCCTGTCACAAAACCCTTTTCACAATTCCTGCACGTGCTCCTCTCACACATAATTGTATTACAGACCGCCTTACATTGTCTGGCTTTAATTCACCGCCTGCAGCTTACATGTTTGAAACAAAGACACGAGCGTATGTGGGACTGTCTGCTTCCTCTCACCCTCTCCGTGACGGAGCGCGCTCGCTGATGGTTCCTTCGATGGAGGGACGTTTGCTGGGTGAGCCTCTGCAGCGAAGCTCCGCGAAGGATTAAAGCCTGCAAATTTAGTTCTGCACTTTTCCAACAATTAAACCCGCCCAACATGGCCACAAGGGGCGTGGTAGGAAGAATGACCATTTATTTTATTATTATTAATAGGTCACCAAAAAAAGTCTGAATTAATCTTTGCTTGTAATGATTTTGCAGCACTTTTGGTTGATGAACAAAAAGAACGACAACCCACAGTGGTCCCTGCAGAAGCCAGACTCCTCCTCTGCCAATTATCAGATCTGGTGTGCAGCCGGCTAACGGGCAGCAGATAATACAGCAGCTCTGTGCGCTTGCTCACTCACTGCTGACATCACCCACTGTGAAGCACACATCTGGTGCCTCCAGACTCACCACTTAGCTAAATTACATTACTTCTAGCCTAGCGCTTCTAACAAGGTACTCTGAGTATTCCACGAGCTGGTAAAATACGACGAGAACATGGCGTGAGACAAAGAACCGGAGTCGCTAACACGGTGTTAACAAATGCTCAGTGAGTTCTTTAGCTTCCCATTACACACACTTTGCACCTTTTAACCTTGTTAGCGAGGCCGCAGCAGCACACGCCCCACTATGCTTGTTCTGTAATTAAAGGTGGCTCAGGTGCTGGATTTATGCAGATTTTCAGGTCGGTGATTAAGATTGAAATTAAATTCTGCTAATCTAAGTGAGGAAAGACCAATATTGAATGTGTACAGGGAGGAAAATGGTTTGTGTGGTTGGCTAGTCACATATCAGTGTGAGATACTTCACACAGGCTGTTCAAACATGGACTTAAAACAGGCTTATCTTCCAAAAGGTTAATGAGGAGCGACTAGCTGTGCTTGTTACAAACACACAACAGAGTTATCATCTTCTGCTGCACAGCAGCACTGTCAGAAATACACACATACACACCCCCACACACACATTTGCAAGCAGGATAAGCTGCTGACATCACAAGCCCACAGCTTCATTGATAGAATTCTCCTTTCCAATAACATCTTCAGATGACTTAATTACTTTTTCTTTTGATGCAACTTACGAGAATAATCGGACAGTAGATGAGATCTCTTTCTTTCTTTCTTTCTTTCTTTCTCTCATTCTCTCTTTCTCTTTCTGATAATGTAGCTGTAGCATTTTAAATATCTTGGTGGGATTTTCGTTTGTGTTGTGGAAAAGCAGACAGCTTCTGCTGTGTATAAGTTTAAATCCCGTCAGATCCTTTTAAAGAGATTTTAACAAAGTGGATAACAACGACAGACGCAATGTGTGGTGATGTAATATGAAAGAAAGGTGTTTTTTGTTTTTTTTAATGCTCCATCTTGTATTGCTTTTAACTGTGCAGGCATGATAATTACAGTATTCACATAATATTTTTGATCAAACATTTTTGCTATAATTGAGCAGCTAGAGACACTGAGGAGTATTGATCTAGTTCTTAAGGAACATGTGATATAAATGGAAACATTGGCTTTTTTGTTAGCCTGGTTAAGCTAACAAATGTTAACGTCTGATATTTGTGGATTACTGCACCTGTGCGTTAACATTCCTACTAATAATTAGTTCTGGCTAAAATGGAATTGTGTCTTGATGTTTTTTTTCTTCAGCTCTGTCCGTTTCTGTGGAAATAGATTTCCAAAATAAATCTTGTGTCATTATTAGAACGTACCAGTTGTAATTAAAAACGTAATAAAATGAAATGCTGTTTGCTCTACCTGTTCAGTCCACAGGCATTATTAATTTCACAATACTCTTACCATTCCACTCGTGAATATCAGACAAGCAGGTAAATTAGGGATTCTGGTAAGAACAACCGTAGGTGTGTTTTCGGGCCTGCTTGTATCTGCAGCTGGATCAGCAGCAGCGAGGTTAATGGCGGCAGCGTGGCGTCGCCCCAGCCACCGCTGTGTCAGCTACAGAGATGAATAGACCTCTGCTCCCAGCCGCCTAAGTAATCCAGCCAGTGATGAATCGCTGCTCTCACTGACACCCAAACTGAAATCACTGGAAGTGAAAAAACACAACATTAAAGCTCAAACAAGGACCTCCGGCAGTGACGCCTCGTCATCCGTTACCAGGCTTCCTTTTGGGGGTCAAAGTCTGTCTTTAAGGCCTCTGATTAATGCAGTAGCACAAGTCAGGCTAATGTTAGTCACCCAAAACTACAACTATCTGGTGAACATGTAAATGCACTTAGTAGTGGTGTTAATCCATGGAAACATCCACATATAAACACCCCATGTCTACGTTTCTGTCACGGTTTTTTCACCCCCAGCTCTTCTGAGCGGTGGCTCTGCTCCGTTGGTGGCCCATTTCAAACAAATCCCCCAATACGAGAGTGACTCACTGCACTTAATGAGGTTTTGGAATTACAAAAGGAAGTTAGTTCATGTCAGACGGGCCGGTTCCTGCTGTCCATGGCATTAACAAGCAGGCGATTAAATCCAATCCTGCGCCACAACCGAGGGAAAGACTCGATCGGTCGTATCTGCGAAATTCTGCCATTAGGCTGGGGACACACCAGTGAACTTTTTGCCATATTTTGATTCCAAATTGGTTGCCCCCGAGATGGCCTGGTAGCCTGGGGCTAAAAAAAACTGATTATCAGTCAAGTTAAAAAAAAAAAAAATAGAGAGAGAGAGAGAGAGAAAAAAATTAAAATAACAAGAAAAAATGGAGGTAAAGGATGCACTTATTAATGTTTTCTAATGTATGAACTCAAAGTAGAATAATGTATGCTAATTCAAAAGCAACATTATCTTAATGGAAGGTCAGGAAAGGTAATGTTTGTTATTAAACGCTACTGTATAACTAGCAATTAGTGTTACATAATTTCCATTGCACCTCCTCTGAGGTTACGTTAAATTGGGTAAATTATGTGAGTTTATCAGAGCGCTCGTGACGGAGACCTCTGCGAACCTTCATATTAAAGGGTTTTGGTACACAGCAGAAGTTATTTTCTGAGTTTTAATTGTCTTTTCTTCCACATTCTCCGTCTCTTGTTTTCACTGATACTGTTCTTTCCCGTCCCCTCCCCATCTGTCTTGCTCCTCCTTGGCACGGGGGGATCATTTACTCTGTCATCATTAATACATCAAAAGAGCCAAGTGTGTATTTCAACATCATCTGATAACTGATACTCTTTAATGGCGTGCTGGAACAGTAATTAATTTCAGAAACGGCTCCATTTATTTGTTCTGGAAGTGAATACTCCCGTCAAACAGGCATAAATCCCGTCTTCAGCTGCAGCTCAATTTAATTTACGTGTTGCATCTCCTTGCATCCTTTAAGAATTTAATTATCTTGGCAAACAGGCTGCTCGTGTTGAATATATGTTCTCTAAATAGAGTTGTGCTGCAGCTAAAAGTACAGAGATGTGCAGGGGTTTTTTTTTGTCGGTCAGACAAAAGTGCGGCAGAAACCTCTGAACGCCATCAGGACACCTTTATCAAACGTTGCCATTTTGCTTTTTTCATGATCTGAGTCAGTGCTCTGGATTCCCCAGTGTAGCGTTTGCTGAACGAGAGGAAAGGTGGACAAATGACAGATACAGAAATGAGGTCACAACAGGGCCACCGGGGCGGGGGGGAGGGGGACGAGGGCTTCGGTGGAGCTATATCCCAGTCACGGAACGGCGCACTGTCCCTGTCGTCTCCTCTGATGGGAAGCTTTGACATTATTCGTGTTGGTGTGAATGACAAACAGCGCGTTGGCAATGACCTGACCTCAGCTCTGCTCGACAGGACCTCCATCACTTACTCATACTTAACTCGTATTTACGTATTCATGCGCTCTTTGCAGAGTTCTAAGGTGGTAGTTAGAGATTGATCATCTTCTATGATGAGACACATTATTGTTGACATTCGGTTGAGTTTGGCCAAGGATATTGAGTTTTTTTTGTCATGTGTGTGTTTGTATTTGTTATCTGACTTGTAGCTTAAAAAGAACCACATAGACTCTACATTTTTGTTGTTGTTGTTGTTGTTGTTTTGTTTTTGTTTTTGTTTTTGTTTTTTTTTTACCTGTAAGTGGTTTAAGAAACAACACTTTTTTTGTTTTAGGTGTAGTTAATTGTCGACTCCATGCATGTAGTGTGTCGAGCCGCCGTTCGTTGGATTATTCATGCTGTTTAAATGTTAAAAATAGGTTTGAAGGTTGTGTGGGAATGAGATATGGCAACAAAAGTGTAACAGCTCCTCATCGTCTGCACGCACACACGTACAAGCCAGCAGTTTGACAAACAGAAACGCACTCGTGTACACAAACCCAGCGTGATTCACTGGGGGATTTTCTCACAAATCGGACCCCTAAAGGGAAAGAGGCCGGCATAAATCAGCCGGTGTCAGGACTACAGACACCCACGGCTCCTTATCGCCGCGTGCAGGCGGACGCACTCACAGATTGATAGGCAGATAGGTGGTCTGACAGGCAGGGCGACGGGCAGCCAGGTAGACAGGCTCACACACCGGGTGGAGGCTGAGACAATCAGACAGAAGGTGGCAGTAACATGACCCAGATGTGGTCACAATTATCACTTTGGTTTTAGGATTTACCTGTCAGTATGACACAAAGCTTCCAGGAACACCGTTGGTGTGCCGGGTGTGTTGAGCGGTGCAAAAAACATGGAAGTGGACAGTCTGCACCCAGAAAAGAAGCAGTTTCAGGAACTCACATCTCCAGCACTTAATAAACAATAGATTGTGATTAAGAAAAAACAAATGCGTCTTTAAAATATGAATATGGTTAGACAAAGACGTTCTTTACTGCTGATTTTCTTTTGTTGTGCTGGTCTTAGTGATAATATGGTCAACCGCAGTTGCTGTACATTAAATTAAACCTACCAGTTGAGAATCATACAGCTTTGGGTAGCTTGAGCGAGGCAGGTTTGTTGCAGGACTGTAACTCTGAGCTCTACTGTGAGCGCCCTATCGAGGAAAGTTCAAAGCAGCGTTGGCAGATATTGGCTCTGAGGCAGCTGCTAAGGCGACTCACACAGACAGACAATCATTCATGCGTGAGATTACATCAAATCTATGAAAAAAAAAAAAAAAATCCCATCGGGCAGCTGGTTAACACTGGATTCGTCCAAACACGGCCCGGGTAGCTGGGGAGGTTCCCAAAACGGGCTTCAGTACAGATGCTCTTGACTGGCTCAGCCAGAGAGCAAGACTGAAGGAGAATGATATAAAAAGTTAACGGCAGCAGTCTTTCCAAACATTGAGTCCTCTTTTAGGCCTTCTTCCTCTAAATAGTGATATCACACTTTGTTTAAAAAGCATGAGAAATCATGTAGGATGAATCTGGTTTTGACGTTTAGGGAGGACCTCAGAGTAGGTCTTGCAGCACTCCTGCCAAACAACCAAGAAAAGAAATGAAAAAGTGCAACAGGCTCCAGCACCTTTAGAAATAATTCAGGTAATGATATTGGACAATTTTAAACTCAAGAAATTGCAGTAATTAATAGTTTTATTTGCATCTGGAGTTATTAATATCACCTCGTGGTAGAGAGCCAGTAAAACCCAGACCGGTGTGGGACCCGGCTTGAAACCCTAAAGGAAACTGTGAGGTGGCCACAAAAATCTTCCGTGATCATGGATACAGGCAAAATTCAGCCAACAATCAGAGATCCAAATGTCCGTGCAGCGCTCTCCGCCTTCCAGGCTGGATCTGTTTGAATCCAACGAGACAAAAGCTTGTTTTACTGTCACACAGCATTTGGAAGGCACTGTATCATATATAGAGGGGGTTACGTATCACTGCCAAACTGCATTTGTTTCCACCCATCAGAGCCTGCTGGAGCGATACTGAGGTGGTGTTCCATTTCACGGCTTTGTCTGTTTAGGATCGTGCGCTAGCAGACGCAAAATGCTTTTGCCTGCACAGAGAGCAGATAACATCAGTAAGTCCATTATTTACCCCGTGGAACACGGTAGTTTGGTTTTTAAAATCCGCTGTCACCTGGTTGCTCTCAGAGGGGGACAACATAGTTCATCGAAAAGAAAACACTGACAGTCCCAAAAAGGTGGTATGGCTAAGCTGCTCACTCGGGATCGACAGTAAAACTGTGACATGTCTCAAGTCTGGACGTTTTCAAATACAGCCCAGGTGAATTTGGGATTTATGCTACAAGAGAACTCATAGAAATCTCAAGAATCCATTTGGCAAAACTGGTGAGCCAGCTTTAGTTCCAGCTGAGAGTCAGGTGTGTTGCGCACTTCAGAGTCAAAGAAGTCATGAATGCAGCACAAATGATGGTTTCGGAGTGCCGATTCAGACTTCCACATCTCTATAATGACCTCGCTCTCCTGCTCCATCACTCGTCATTCATTTAGTCGCCCCTGTGAAGGCGAAGTGCAGTGCTCGCTCCCGCATCTGAGCTACGTTAAAAGTGATTGGAGGGTGTGAGCATGAATGTAAAAGATTTGAAGTAGTTTAAAGACTTTATGATGCCCCCCCACTTTGCATTTGGCTGCTGTTTTCTTTTCA
>CAAE01014565.1:1335358-1347971 GCA_000180735.1 Tetraodon nigroviridis
TGTGGTAAATTAGTTGTGTTAATCCTGCAGTTAATCCGTTCACAAGACACTGACCTCGTTCATATATTCCATCAGAAAAGTACAGCTATAGTAAGAACGTGCAAAAAAAGAAGTGCACCATCAATCTAGAATCAGTCAGTCAAGCAATTTTTCCAAATGTCACATTCTTTTTCACAATTTGTTCTTTTTCCTTTCAAATGATGCTGGCAACAAAAAATATGGGCTTTTGCACATAGGGCAGTAAACCTTGCAGGATGTGATTCGTGGTGACAAAGCATATATCTTCCCCCTAGTTTTAAGAGATACACCAAAAACCTCTTAGCATGTCAGGGTGCTAACATTCTACAGCTCTATTATTCAGCCCATCTCTGGCTGTCCAAGAACTAGAGGTGTGTTAGCTTATCCTGCTTTCTCTTTTAATTGATTTCAAGTACAAATTCTTTTTTTTCTCCTTTTTTTTTTTTTTGGCTGCAGCAGCTTTCTGTGCAAGCTCAACACACAACTTACGTTCTGAATTTGGGACACTAAAAATGTGAATAATCTCCAGAGAGCATACTGTGTCTCCAAATTTATGTAAAGCCACACATTCAGCCCATTGAATTAGAGGAAATCAAAATTTCCTGCTCTGCCACTCTGTGCTCTTTCCCAGCTTTTTATACATGGAGTTGGAAATTGGGAAAGTTACTTAATGTAGGTAAGGTATTTCATGTTTAGCAGGGACTAACCCAGCCTAAAAAATACAGTCCATTTCCCTTTTTCACTTTAAATATATATCAAAGTAATATTTCAAGACATTTGGTGCCTGGAAAATTCAGGTCCATTTACAGTGAGTATTACCACTGTGTCATCCTACCATGCAACCTTAATGCCCTTTTGGAGTAGCTTGTCATCAGATAAAAGTGTTTTTTCGTTCTTCCTGAAAAATAGATTGCTTTGCGAGCAGTGATCCATTTACATTTCACTGAAAAAGCCTCCTCTTTCTGTGTGGCATCAGCCTTCTTTTTTCTCTTTCCCAGTTCTTTGCATCATTAGGGAAATTATCAGCTGATATTTGTTTTGTTTTGTAGATATAGATGTACTCCTCTGTCTCTCTTTTTATTTTCTCCTCTGCCTCTCTTTACCGCCTTTTTTTTGTCAGACGTGAGAGCGCGTCCCGAGTGGCCAACCAGCCGGGCTGGTTGAAACTCCTGACTAGCCATGTTCTTCAAACATCATGCCGCAACCAAAGCATGGCAGGATGACAGATCGGCCCCTCAATGTATAGTGACAAACAAATTAGTGCAAAGATGCTTCTCGCTGCATACCAGATGTGTTGGGCTCTGGTACGGAACCGCCGATGAAAAAGTGTCCACGTCCCATCTGTGCTTCAGCGTGACCATCGGTGCAGCAATTTCTGCTGAACAAAGTGGTGCAAACATCCAGGCTGATCACATGTGTCACAGAATAATGCAGAAAACACTGCTCAAAGAGGAGGGAGTCCATCATTTTTCCCACCATACTGCACCTTAGCTCCAGGTTGTGATCAAAATTACCCTATTTTCCAGACTACAAGCCGGATTGTCTCTATAGTTTGACTGGTTCTGCGACGTACTATATACTATATATATTGTACTATTCTCTGTACATATTAAAATTAAAAGAGTTAATATTTCAAGAGATTTTGGTAAAGTTGCTAAGCAGATTTCATACCTGACACCTATTCACTTTTCACCCTTTCTATACTGGAGCAACTTATAGTCTGAAAAATATGGTAAACGTTACACTCCACACTGGTTTTTATCCATTTTGCAATATGAGAACAAAAAAATGGAACTAGATGACTCCTCACCCCACCCCCCAACTAAAAAAAGGTGTGAAAAATTCAAATACGTTTCAGTAATTTCAATTTTTTTGTTAAAATGAAACTGGTCCAGTTGCAACTTTGTCACACCCCCCCCCCCCCCCTCCACTCGAAACATTGCTCTCCACGACTCTTCGCTGGAGCAGGCGGCTGCAGGCCTGAGACGTCAGCAGATCCACTTGTATCTGAACTCACACCTATCAAATGGTGGACTCCCGCACACTCGCAGATTGGAGACTACATGTGGGGTCACGCCTTTATCCCAGCGCCGTGTCGGCACAGCTGTTTACTGGTTTACTGCCTGGCAGGACAGGATGTCACCACCAAATGCACAGAAACTCCTGATGAAAACGAGGCGTTGGGTAAAGCGGACTAAATTTCCGGTTCCCGGTTGTCGTGTCAGGAAGATGAGCTGAGCCAGACGCCGGCTTGGCCTGCTTACTGTCATCGCCGCACAGACTTATCTCGCTGTGCCTTGTAAATACACTCGAGTGTTTGTTGTCAGGCGAGCGAGCGAGGTTTCCTCAGCTTTCTCCACAGGCGTGTAAATGAGTTATTCTCATGGATGACAGGCTGCATTAACACGCGGTTAAAGAGGGAAGCGGGCATGCAACAAATCCTCCACTTATCAGGTAGTGATGGTGATCTGTGCAGAACTTTCAGGGCGCTGTTTTGTTTTTTTTAATTGCCCAAATGTATTCGGCGTGAAGCTTGGCAACAGCATCTGGGATTCGGTTTGAAGATTTCCTTAGCAACGCCACGTCACGGCATTGCTCAGGTGTGATCTTGTTACAAAAAAAATCAAATTGTGAAAAATATTACATTAAAATGTAATTTAATTTCAATTGGCATGTTTTATTATTAAAATGTAAGCCTTTTAAAAATGTTTCCCTTTTTTGAATTGAAATGAATTCGATAGAATTAAATCCGATATTATTGAAATGAACTGTAATCTTAAATTGTGGTTCAGGTTTTAGCGCTAATTTCACCTTTCAGCGGTTCATGGCTGTTCTTCCGCCTAAAAGCTTCTTTCAGTCCAGGTTTTATTAGAGGTGCGTGGTGACAAATCAGTTGAAACATTCATATGTGTTGTTTTAAGAAACAGGCAGTACTGTGACATTAAAAAGCTTTTATGGCGACAGAACCCTCCAGTTCAGCGCCGTGCGGCGGCAACGTTAGCGTGGCTCCCCGAGGTGAGTGTCTGAGTGCTGCTGGTGGGACCTTTTGACGTGATTACACCCAAGCCCCCGCTGTACCGTCAGCTGGGCCTCTGTGACAATTGTCACACCCTGTGAGCAGGTTTCTCAACCGTGGCGAGTCGCCACCCCAGACCAACACAGATCCACTCTCTGTCTGGAATAGCAAACGAAGAAGAAAACGACAGTGGTGGCTTCAAATGTTCCCAATAAAATTGATCAGCTCAGTCGGCTGAAGCTCTCGTGGGTATATGTTCCAGGGTGGAATAAGCTTTGGTGCACTGTGACCACCTAGAAATCCTCGCTGTCTATGAATTTGAGAGAGCTTGGTTAATCTGCTTTTTCACTGTATTAAAGTGCAGCGCAGCAGCGTTTTCACTCTTTCTTTGCAATAATAGCTAGGTATAGAATAATAAAATGCTTTTTAAACTTTTTCCAGATGTATTCCAGGTACCTTTTTTTGTCTATCAAGATAAACTTTGAGTAATATGTGCACCACTTCTACTGCACCACAGTCTGTGGGAACCTGAGTTTTAGGTGGTAAAACTTGTTAGCAGGTAAAACCCTTTTCTCTGGGGAATAATCACCAGCTGGCTCATGTGCTCACATCTTTTTGACAGATCTAACAACAGTGATCAACACGTGTGAAGGCCTAAAGTCGGAGAGGTAGAAAGTCTTTCTTTTCTAAACACACAGTTCCCTTTGGACAGGGTATCTGCACTTGTGATTTTTATGGCTTGGTTGCTAAGGAACCATGAGGTTAGATTTTTTTAAATTTTATTTTTCAAAACAATTAACTATTTATGTGAAACATCATCATGCAAGCTCTAAAAGAAGAATCAAGTTGAGCCGATTTGCCCAAATCTCAAACCATGCTCTTTCACCTTTGGTGGAACTATTTGGGTGTTGACGTATAAAAAGGCTAAAAGCACCGTATGAACCTGAACCTTCACCATCTGCTGGTTCCAGATCATTTGCAGTCGCTGTCTATCAGTCATGCACATCTGCTTGCAGGAATCCTGATTTGTTCCGCCCTTCAGATCCACCTGAACACTGCGATGCTGCTAGATTTTTTGATTTTTAACATTAGCATCAGCTAACTAGGGAAACGTCTTGAAAACGTGCAGGTTTTTCATATTTCCTTCTTGAGGTTCAATGTCCATCCAAGATGTCAGCAGTCATCTTTCATTTTACCAGCTTGAGATGATTTTTTTTTCCTTTTTACTGGCTTTCTGATATTTAAAATGTCGTGAAAACGTGATTTTTTTTTTTTTTTTTTTTTTACAAGCTTGGCTGAGGCAGCGTTTGTGTGCCTGCTTGCTCAGATCAGATTTGAGAATGTGGGGAAACAGTCTGCCCTCTTATTTAGTGGCTCAGTGGCTTTCAATCAGTGTAATGCAAGAGGATGCTGAGAGAAACAGACAGTAGAGAGAGAGATGGAGGGAAGGAGTGAGTCAATGATTTCCCCCAGCGCCTGTTTCAGTAGCGTCTCCTGTCGCTCATCTGACCCATTCGTTATGCTGAGCCATGGGGAAATCTGATTGGGCTCATTACCTTCTTCTCAGAACTGACACAGGAGGAGTAAGGGATGGTGGGGGGTGTACTGCAGCTCATTGTGAATGAACCACATCACCAGCATTGTCACTATCAGGAGCGCGTGGCCATCTGCTGAGGCTCTCCCTATCTAACCTGGTTCTCCTCTGCCTTTGTACACCGGAAACAAATGCACGTTGTCTCCTCTCACCGTGTCTGTGCTCGCTCATGGTCGAAGAGAGATGAGACTATTGGCATTCATTGTCTCACCCACCAGGCTGGGTGGTAAATGAGAAGGAATGGATGACAGATACCGTGAAGGGCAGCTAAGGTAACGTCCACATTGGTGGAAATGATTGGTGGTGCGTTTATGGACTTTCGGAAAGATGGATTTTGTTGTTGTTGTTGTTATTCTTGTACTAAATAGTACATTTGGATGTAAGCCTTTTTCTATTTCTATTTCTTGCTACTATTTCTCAATATTTCTATGGTGGAAAAAAAATTATATGCCTCACAACAGAGACAGATATAAACAAACAAAAGTAAACACGCAAATATGTATGTTTACATTTTGAAAATTAATTAATTACTGTTGCAAATTACAGTTATTTGGGTGGACGACCAAAGCTTTTTGATACGATGGGTAATAGTGAAATCTTTCTTTATTTACTGTCTGTGCACTGTGGCATAGACACGTACAGAGTATAATCAGGTGTGTGTTGGTGCTCCTCACCCCTGCTGTGTGTTTCAGCAGACAATGCTAAAACTTCTTCTGCATCCTTCTGGCCAAATCAATCACTTTAAATACTTTAAAACAGAACCTGCCTCCGACATTCTGCTCAGCTCACTCATAAATCAGGCTGAAATGCACTTTAAAAAACCTATCAAAAAAAGGCAAGAGGTGGCATTTCGAGGATGACCTCTAAACTGCAGCGCTTACCAACATGGGGTTGATTCAGCATTGGAGTTGTTGAAAACATAATGATATTTTTCATTCAATAACCACATTCTGAGACATTTGAAATGAACTGTGATCCGGTGGAAGTGAGCAGAATTGTTTCAGACAGTTGCTTTTAATGACACAGACATAATGGCCTCCGAAGGGACACCCGAACCATGCGTCCTGGTGGGACAAAGGTACTCAAGCTCTTCTGCTGTCTCATACAAAAACAAACACTGGATTATTACTTTTTAACTTAGACTTTTTCTGCTGTGATACGAGGTTCAAATATGAATTAGAAGTACTTCATTGTGTCGACCTTTAAGGAATCTAGTAACAGGCGCTACCACAGTGTCAACCACATCACCAAGACACCAATAAACCTAATTTCCAACCTAATTTTCTTGTAACATTTACAAGATTCACAGCTGGCTGATAGTCGCTCCTAAATATGCAACTTACTGCAGGGTGAACAGACCTTTATGACCTCAGCCAAGGCAGGTTTTGCTGAGATCTAATTGCTATGTTTAAATGTGTCCAAGAAAAAGCTAGATTTAACGCTTATTGGCAAAATTGTTAAAATAATGAGGAATATTTACCAACCAGGAAAAACTTAGTTTGGTTTTGTTTTTTCTTGTTTCCTTGGTGTTGTCTTAGTAATTTACTAATACATTTTAAAGAAATACATGCTTCTTGGTAATCAGCCACCATGTCCCTAAATCTAAACTGACAACAATCCCCAATTGATTGACAGAGTTTACAGCTCTTCATAGTGTCAATCACTGTTATCTGTTTAATTGCAAGGCTGGAGAAAAAATTAAAATAGATTTCACACTCAAAATTTTTATGGGAACACATTCCTTCATTCCTTCTATTTTTTTAAGAATATAGAGTTTCATATGTTTTTTTTTTTTCAACAAACAGTGGAACCCTGGTGCCAGCTGACCATTACATTTGGCAGTCAGTTTTGAGTGGGTGCGTTACCTGCTGAGCAGAACGATCATCAAATATCCAGCCCAAATCAGGCTGTAGTTGTTTTTGTAGTTTTTTTTTTTATGTGATCATTTTTCCCTTTGCTGGGAAAAGAACAGGGTATAAATTATTTACAAGCACTTTTTCAATTTAGACACTTTTGTAAATGTTCAAAATGGCCATCCTTTGAATTATAATCAGGGCTTTGGGGCTTTTACAAACAATATAGACTGATTTGAAAATGGTGTGGATAATGACCCTGATGGCCTTGGGAATCATTTAGGGCCAAATTGCTGCTTGTGTTGGGCTTTAGTCTGTAATTAGGTCAGAATATAAATGCTTGTATTGTAATGGGAGCCCAGGAGGACCAGCTCAGCTCCAGTCTGGGTGTTTAGAGTGTATCCGTGTGTGTCAGCGTGACTCACTTAGCCCCTCTAGTGCTGCGTAGCTGCACTGAGACAAAGCCTCAGCATCAAATTCATTCACGATCTCACACTTTTACCACATCTGGTCTCTTGTGCCTCAGTGTGACAGCCTGTTTATGAATTAAGCCATCTACATTTTGTCACAGCTCTGGGCCAGAACAACACTAGCAGGTTGACCACATGACCCAGCCTGTAACCGCGACCCTACTTCATCACCTCTTTTTGTGTCCTCCACAGTGCTGTGTCTCCATCACTGTTCTCTTTATTGATCATTAGCTGTTGTTGGGAGGAGACAGGGTGTGAATAAGGGGCCAGACCGGTCTGTCAATTCTGCTCAGAGATGCGTGAAGTGCAGCAGACCAAGCGATGGCCCTAATAGGGCTTCATACTGTAAACAACACGCACACCTGGACAGCACGGCACCCTGGGGGCCCGCCAAAGAAAGTCAACAGCAATGAAGAAAGTTTGATAGTGGTGTGTTTAAGAAGAGGAAACTTTAGTTCATAATTGCAAAAATAATTATGTTTGTGTTTTATTCATTGATTTGAATTAATGAGCTGCTGTGGAATTAAAATGGCTCTGCACTCAAACTGTATGCTTTTGGATTTGAATTTGTGTCAGTGTTGCTTAAAAAAGGAAGGATTAAGGGAATCCAGTGTTTCTTTAATCATTTTTAGCATTCTTTTGAGTATCAGTTACCAATGCAAATACATAATCGCGAATCAATTAAGGTAACACTTTATCCCCTTAATTGGTTTGAGTAGCAAATTAGCTTTGGCAGCATACATGGAACGGAGATAAATCAGTAAATGGCTGCATGCCTTTGTCTCTGTTCTGAATTTCATTACATGTCATAAATGGGAAGTGCCTGTTTGTTTTCTGTGGCATGGAAAGAGGGAGGCAAACGTGATGCTGCTGCTCACTTATTATGCGTTGTCTCTGGCAATGTGTTGGGCCAGCGCTGATCCGAGACTGTAATCGATAAAAACTATGAAAACATTGCTGCCGCTGCCCTGTTGTTGACTCTGCGTCTCCTGTCTCTCCCACAGAGAAAGTCGGGATGCTGTCAGCATTGATCGCTCCTTTCAAGTACATAAGCCCTGGGACCAGCAGCACGGAGGACGAGGACAGTTTAAGTAAGCTCTTTGCTCTCTCCCTGTCAGCACCGACAGCATTGGCTGCAGACATGGGGAAATTAGCTTTTTGTTCCTTTAAACATGAATTTAAACCGGACCTCCATCATTGGATGCCAGTGCTGCATCCCTAGCATCCATCCCAGTTATTGTGTAGCCAACATGCCATCACCTCCCCTGTATAACCAGGGTTGAGGAGCGCACCGACTGTTCACATGGTGTACAAAGTGTGAAACATTTATTCCTGATGTCGAGCGTCTGCCACAATTTCTTCCTCTAACTGTTATTAAAAAGGCTGTCGGCTCCAATGTTTGTCACATATTAATGATCCAGAAAGAAATTGAAGGTAGACTACAGACTAATGTCTGCATAAAATCTTTATGTGGGGTCTGAAGTTTAAAACATTTAATTTGAAAGAGTCTTGTGGCATAAGTGTCTCAGCTCAGGGAGGTGATTATAGATGTGTTCATTAGTTCATTGTAGCTAGAGGAAGTGGCTCAATCTGCCTGCTGAGATGAAGCCACTTCATATTCGGGGATAAAAACCAATTGGTGTTATTATCAAAGTATTTTATTTTCTAATTTTATCTTCTTTTAATATTATTATTGCAGGTACCAGCAGTGCTGAGGTGAAGGAAAACCGTAATGTGGGTAATCTGGAGGATCTCACCATAGGTTCTGTGGAGTGCCCATCCTTTTTCCGCTCTGACTCTGCCAGAGGTGGGAATTCTGGTCTGAAGAGGAAGCGCCCACTGGAGGAGGACAATAACAGTCACTTGTGTCAACTCCGCCTGATCTATAAAAAACTATCCTGGTCTGATTCTCCAAAGAATGCCTTGGTGCAGCTCAATGAGCTCCGACCGGGTCTGCAGTACCACATGGTATCTCAGACAGGTCCGGTCCACGCCCCTGTCTTCTCCATCGCTGTGGAAGTTAATGGATTGACCTTCGAGGGAACGGGACCCACAAAGAAGAAAGCCAAGATGAAGGCAGCCGAATTGGCGCTGAAGTCCTTCATTCAGTTTCCGAATGCTCCTCAGGCACACTTGGCGATGGGAAACACCTCAAATCCTGCAGCTGACTTCACCTCAGACCAGGCAGATTTCCCTGACACGCTCTTTAAGGAATTTGAGTCTTCGCAGTGCTCGGACAGTCTCTCGATCTGTAGCTCAGGGGAGGGGAGCAAGCTCCTGTCGAGCGAGCTACTGAGACACGGAAGGCTGCTTCGCCATACACTGGACCTGATGGTGCAAGCTCAGCAAAGGCTCGGTGGGATGGTCCAAGAACCGGAGGCCCCGAAGAGCCCTGTTGTGCTGCTGAATGAGCTCAGGCCGGGACTCAGATATGCCTGCTTGTCGGAGCGCGCCGAAGGTCGAAAGCTACGGAGCTTTGTCATGGCGGTGCGCGTCGACGGGCGGATATTTGAGGGATGCGGTCGCAGCAAGAAACTGGCAAAGAACCAGGCAGCCCAGTGTGCCCTACGTGCCCTTTTCAACATCAGGATAGTCCCGGAGGTGAGGACAGGCCTGAAAGCCAGCAGGAAGGGCTGTCCTCATTTACCTCAGGTGAGTACAGACACATCGCTAGTGCCTGCTATTCGCTAAGCTGCTTTGGCAGCTCCCCCACTTCCTACAGGGCCCTGTAATGATCAAAACAGCAGGCGTGCAGTGAAGAAGGCAAACACCTTCCAACGAGTAATTGAGGTAAAAAAGAGATAGGAGGGGTGGAGGTAGAAAGGCACGATTTGTGCACAGAAAATGACATGTATGTCCTGTACCAAATGGGTGCATACTGAGCAATTTCTGCGTAGATAAATGTCGGTTTGAACTTTAGTGCATTTTGCAGAACCTTACTCTTGCTAAGAGAAAAACATGTAAATAAAGCAAATTATTGTCCCTAACAAAAAGAAAAATAATAATAATCATCATTTTTTGTGGTGCCTTGTGTGTTTGCTGAGCAATAATTGGAAAGTTTTTACTAATTTTGCAGCATTTCCTTTTTTTGTGTGGCATCAGAATCTCCAAACAATTCAATCTGCTGCCCAGAGAAGATGGAAAAAACTAAGGGCAATTCGACGAACACATCACGCAGCTCCAATCTCAATTTTCCCCAAATATGTAAATGGCAATCAGTGCAAGGAAACGAGTTTTAGTTGTGTCAACGCGAGAAAATTGCTAAGCCTAAAGATGCACAAGCTGGATGCTTTGGAAATGTTGAAAGCAGGTGAAATGTTCTTTTCCAATCATCCAAGGAGAGACTGTTTTCACCAGATAGACATGTTGTGTTGTTGTTTTACGTTTCCAGTTTTAGATGAAATTTATCCCTCATTTAAACCAGGACACAACAGCGCCACACCCCATAGCCTGGGAGCAAAAACTCAAAGCCGCACATATGCGGTTGTCCTTTGCCAAGCCTGAAACTGAAACGCACGTCGCCATATTGTCATTTCTCACATCCCTCAGGATATGTGTAGTATTAAAATTCTCCTCAGCCTCAGAGGCATAATCTGGGAAGACCGTCCTTCCCCAGAGTACAACATCAACCTAACAAACCTGTTTGCCTGAGAGAAACTTTCTTTTTCTGCCCGCTGCCACGGTGTCTAAAAGGATTTTAAGGGGATTTGCCGCACTCGTTTAGTTCCAGATAGCTCTTCATGGAGTTTCCTGAAAGTCAGCGTGCTGTCTGCCAGGCATTGTTTTGACTGGGTACATATATATAATATGTAATCATGCACGTGTGGATAAACAAGCATGCTACTTATCTTATGTTACGCAATGTCGATCCCCAATGCTCCAGCTCAGACGCTCTCTCTCCGTGTTCACGTGTTCCTCGGTGTTGTTGCCAAGCGCTGATTGCATGGGCAGAGCTTTTACTGCGCTGCAGATGTGGTGGGTAATGAAGGAGGGGGGAGGGGGGTACCAGCTGTAGCCCAAGGACAATGTAAACATTGCAGCGAGTGTGCCAAGGAATATGAACAACTTTGGTCAGTTATTTTCTCCCGCGGTTCCTGTGCTTCGTTTCAGAAGATCCTGTTGAATTTGCTCCCCTTATTTCTTTGCCACAGGCCAGCGGAGAACATCAGCACCCCTCCCATGTTACTGCATATCGCAATACAAGGTTCTTTATTGGGAGGCAGCTTTATCCCCAATGATCCCTAACTTTACATCACCCCAAGTTTTATTCCTGAGTTCTGATTGGCTACACTTCTGTTAATTTATTTTTAAAAAAGAATTGATTAGCCTAATCACATCTGGCTTCTGCCCATCAAAGTCCAACTGAACTTTTTTTGTTATCTTTTTTCTTGTTGATCAGACTAAAAAAAAAAGAGGAGGAGGAATGTTTTCACCTAAGCTTTTTATCTCATCTGCGTCTCAAATCTCAGCTGTAATATCCCAGGGCATAAGTGTTGTTTCGGCAGATTTCTCCTCCCTAATTACGCCAGAGAATTTTAGAGACTGTAAAAATAATCCATTACATGATTCTATGATTAAGACATAAATCAAAGTAAGCTCTGCTGTATGAGGACAGTTGTAGCATCCGTGCTAGAAGGTTATTTACCGGCCAGACATTCAGACCTGTCCTCTTTCACCCCCCTCCTCGTTGTCCCTTCGTTCCTGCCTGAGAGACGGAGATAAACCTCCACATGCCAGCCACAGCGGACCAATAGCCTTGATTTATCGGATGCCATTTGGTACCTGAATGCCTATGAAATTGTAATGGACTTGATTACGCTTTTTAATGAAGTGTTAGAGGTTCCTCAGAAATAATTACAGCCAAGCTCCAGCTCACAGCTGGGAGGTGCAGCGGGGTGAGGAAGAGGAGGGTGAACGACAGAATGGATGACTGTCTCAAACAAAAGGTGGTAAGCTGTTGTAAGGGCAAAGGAAGCTACACATAGGGACCCCCTGCTTCACCGGAAGAGATCGCCGGGGTGTTTTAGTGTGTATATGACATTGGTGGGTGGTTGTTTCTCATTTTGAAGTGTTTTCCAAAGAATCATTTTGACACAGTACATCAGATTCAGAAAGAACAGACTAAGGTAATAAACTTAAAACCGTGTAAATAAAGATGCCAAAAGCGTTCCTGTGTTGACAGAGACCATCAACACTGAAACGTGCTGATGTTTCACCCGCTGTAAGAACGGTTCTGTCAGGTGATAATCAGGGCTGATCCCTCGAGTACAGTCTGTTACCATCCCCACCGCTGTGCCTGCCTGTCTGTCCACATGCTAAAGTTGTAACACTATCTCCCGGGTCCTTGAAGCTGTTAATCAACTCCTCTCTAAAGTGTTGTTCACACCTTCCTCTCTCCCTCTCTCTGATTGGGTGGACAGGGTGCTTGGCCGGGCGATCGCTGTTGCTAATTTGTTGTGGCAATATTAATTAATGATCAGCCTGTCACAGCTGCTTATACTGAGACAGATTAGAAGTGGAAGAGATTAGACAAAGAAAACAGTCTGCGAGAGGCTCGGTGGCTGACAGGGGTCACCTTCACGTGTCTGAAATCATATTCAATTTACTGTGGCGGAGGCAGGAAAATTACCCCACCTGACCATCCTCCGCTATGCAAGATGCT
>CAAE01014565.1:1348042-1375313 GCA_000180735.1 Tetraodon nigroviridis
ATGCAAGATGCTTCAAATATAACTAGATCACATTATGTTTTAACCCTAATCAACTGAAGGACAATATTCAGTCCAGTTCATTGTTGGCCGATAATTAAAATATTCTCTAAAATGCATACCCGAGCAGGAAAATGCTGCGCCATTTTCTCGCTCTCCGTTCTCCGCACTGATTTTCTTTCTGCTCAGGCTCCAAGCACATTTCCCTATTTAAATGGAATTTAATTCAAAGTGGCAGCACCGCGTCCTGACCACTGACCCCCACACTGTCCTTCCACACAAACCTGTTGACGCTGTGCTCTCCAACAGCTTCACACAGGCTTCAGGCTCAGTTGACTTGGCAACGGCTCCACTGCATTGTGAGGGCGAAGGAGATTAAGTGGCCAATCAAGGCGAGAGCAGTGAGGTAATGACTCCACTTGGTGAAATGGGTGTCAGGAATATTAGAGTACAGTATTTTCACTGTGCAGCTTTTAATAGGACATTTTCTTAGCACTGTTAGGGGCTGAATCAGAGAAAAGCAAAAACTAAACCACTAAAAGACCCCTCTCCTCTGGTTCTTTGGTAAGGGTTAGAGTAAAACAGGATAATAGGTCCAACTAGCAGTGAGCTTAACATTTGACCTCCTGGAGAAAAACATTATAACAATAATTGTACTTATTGATGGCGTCTGTACCGTCAGGAAAGAATGGAGGTAAAAGTTGGGCTGTGATTCTATGCCTGCTTTAGTATGCTTGTCCAGACTCTTGCTGTTCTCTTACTTGGGTATGTATGTGCAAACAGCATCATGCAGCTTAAATATTTCATTGGAGCTCGAATTCTCAAACTGCTCCCTCTCTGTTTGGGAAGCTAATGTGGCTCCCTGTGCTTCTGCACCATCGTGTTGAGTAAATGCAGCTCGCCGCAATCTTGTCAGCTCCTACTTTTTTCACATTCGCCCTTCTTCTCCACCGCATCCCATAACAAGATGTAGGGTTGGTGTTGTCCTAACCCTGCACTTTACCACTGACCCTGTGTGAGACATTATCTGCGCTCACATTCTTGGGGTTTTTATTAAAATAGCTCGGTTCATCACTAATGATCATTAGGATAAATTAGGTTGTTTTGTTTTGTTTGGTTTTTTTTTGCTTTTGCAATATGGCCGAACCATTGGAGGATTTTGCAAAGGTGTACTTCTATTATTCTGCTACAATTTATTTTGGAAACCCTCAAAATGTCTCATGCCAGTGTAATTAGTACAACACTGGGAATAAATGTAATGGCAATCTGTCCAAACTGGGTAATTTGGACTGATGAAATGAAAAGAAAAACATCTGTTAGCTCTGTTCTGCGCTTGGGGACAGGTCTCCCTCGGGGCATACAAAATAGTAGAAACTAGAAAAAAGGTGTATGTGTGAGGGAATTATTTGAGGAGGAGGAGGAGGAGGCTGGCAGAGGGAGGGATGTGTGGTTTGAGCGAGGCAGGAGAGGATGGATGGAGTGCAGTGGGGGGAAAGAGAGGAAAACCTCAGCGGAACAAAAGACCTTCAGGATTAATTAGGCGTCAGATTGGTTGCAGGGTACAGTGGAGGGAGAAGAGGGAGAGAGATATAATGTAGAGGGGAGGAAAGAGAGTTTAGCATTCTGGGAAGACCTCATGTCCCCAGCCCTCATATTTCAGCCTGCCTGCACACGAGTATACAACAGGCAGCTATTTAAGGCCTGCACTGCGCCCGCAACCAGCGTCCACGGGGTTATAGATGAACTCCCTTCTCGGTCTTCATGTATTTTTATGTTATCCCGGCGGCCATAAAAGGAAACTCTAAGGTCACATACGTGTCCTATCATGTTCGCATGTTTTTTTACACCTTGTTTCAGGCCGTGTTTGTATAAGTTTACATTAGCGCAGGCATGGACAAACTACGGCCCAGGGGCCACATGCGGCCCGTTAAACGTTTTAATCCGGCCCGCTGAACTTGAAAAAATTTAATGACAGTATTTTAAAAAAAGGCCCATTTTTTCCATTTGATTTTCAGTGTTTTGAGACTCATTCCAAAGTCAGATATTTTGTTGTCATGCTTTTCTTCATTTTCATTTGAAATTAAATCACATGTTTTCTCCATATCCCAAGATGTGTATTTTTATCTCCAGTTAGGTGGGGTACCAAAGCACTCCATCCATCTGCTCCTGGTCCGGCCCCTTTGTCAAATGTTAGAACCCATTGTGGTCCACGAATCAAAAAGTTTGCCCACCCCTGCATTAGTGTGTACAGATGTACATGTTTGGGTGATAGTCGGGAGTTTTTAAACCTGCAAAGTGTTGACATGGTTCACTGAGAACAAGCAAGCATGCTAGTTTTAGGAACAAAGGGTTAAATAAAACATGGGGGAGTCCTCTCAGGGGTAGAAAACCAGAATGTGTTCCATTGTAGGTTTTGCTTTGTGACATTAGTCCTGTTCTGTTACAGAGAGATGAAAATTCTATTTAAAAGAAGTACATTCTATCTGAACTTTGTGCTTTCTCAGCTTTATCAGCTCATCTTTATTTTTTTTAACCAATTGTCTCCAGATAAGCAGAACTGCTGATTCGGGTCACTGGTGTCACCTCTAAATTTGAGAGGCGGACACGGCGTTGCCTGTTAATGCCGTCTAGGTTGTCGTTGTCACACAGAGACGCTTTCTGGGTGACCTTTGATGGCGCTTCTTCCCCTCTAATACAGGAAGTGCTGAACTCCGCATACAGATGACGGTCGGGGTTGCCGTGAGTCACAGCACCTTCCTTCGACGCCGTCTCCTATCAGATCAAATGGGAGCAGATTTGGAGGCAAAGGCAAATCATGCCCTTACAGCATTTGTACCAATCATCCAAACCACTATCAGAGTAAGTTTCAAGATATTCGAACATGGTGAACTTTAGAACAAAATCTTCTAGAGAGGTGATCTTATTAACAATTTAACTGACAGATTATTTTAAAATAAAACCTGTGACTTATAGTATGAACATGTTTAGTCAGAGGTTGAATTGAAATGTTTTTGGTTTGACATCACTTTTCCATAACAGGTGAAAGTGATGAATAACTAGATGAGTTGTCACATCTGTGTGGCTCAGAATGCACTGGCTCTTACCCTCATACCCTCCTCTGAAGCACCTGCGTGCGCTTCACCGGGTACATGATAAATCCATTCACGCTGCACATTTCCTGCATCCCCGTTTTGATTTTCATGTTAGTGCTTCGGTGCTCGCCTGTGCAGAGTTTTCAAGCACCACTTATCACCTCACCTGCTTGACGCCACCAGTGCACGACCTGTGTGGCAAAGGTGTGTGCTCCTACCTCTGACTGATTCTAGTCTTCTGTAAACAAGAAGTTATGACAAATATTTAAAAAATAGAAAATATTTGGAATGGACTTTAAATTGTTAATTTAAATCAGTGCATAATGTGAAAACTATTTAAAAATGGAGATTAATCGGTCAAGGCAACACAAGTCCCTCATAAAAGCATTTTGTTAAGTTCAAAAACTGTGTTGAATAATTTCTGATTGCGTGAAGGTTGTGCTTGGAAGGTCGGGAGGTCAGGTGTATAACCACCACAAAAAGAGACAACGACTGCCACTAATTCAATATTTTAGGGCTACAAAATAGAAAAGGGGGCATATATGAAAAGTGTGGGTGTTCACAAACATTGTGTTTTTCATTAACATAAACAGTCACAGAGACAGAAGAGTTAGTTACTGACTTTTTTCATTAATTCCGGCAGCCCTCCCTCGTGTGACTCAGAGGCACCAAACCAGCACAACATTGACATTTCCTAGTGATTCTGTGTTGACTGTTGGGAATTATAAAATAGCACCCAAAGCGCTGAATCAAATGTCAGCCGTGGTTCTGTGGTGGGACTGTATCAATTTCAGATGATGTATGGTGCGCTGTAGGGCCTGTTGGCCACAGCAGCACCCACAGATGTGACACGGGTTCTGGTCAACGCTTAGTCACCAGCAAAGGACCTGCACCTGGATTGATGACTCCCTCAGCAAATGGAGCCTCCATACTGGGAAAAACAAGTCCATTTCACTATACTATTACAATGGACCAATGTCATTTAAATAACTTAAAAAGATGGATTCAGCTTGCATGTCAATGTTTTGAGCTGCTTTGTGTAAAAACGGCAAACAGCAAACCCGGCACAGCTCTGTTTGGAGTCAAATATTTCAGTTTCTAGAGAGTTCAATACAGCCTAACTGTTCTTCGTTGTCCTTTATCTGTTTTGCAATCAGAGTTTGTTTCATGCAAGTTAAAAAATCCTTTGAAATAAAATGCACATTAGCACATATCTCAGTTTAGTTTCCAGAGTAAATCCTGGTAAAGTATTTTTTAGTGACAGGCTTTCCTGGAAAATATACAGTAAATTAGCTCCAGTTGAAAACATTTGTTTAAGTTACATTTTTGTAATTTATTATTTGTTTTCAAAATAGGTATTTCCTAAAATAAATACACAACAAAAACATTAGATTTTTACGTCATTTTGAAAACGACAATTGTTTGCAGGTGGGAGAATCCACAGTAAAAATATTATATTAAAAGAAGCATGAAAACGGGAGGCTAAAACAATCCCTGGTATAAGGACAAAGCGGGAATTTCTGGAAAAACAGCTGCAGTACATCTGTGTGAGTTTGGTGATAAATTACAGTAGGTAATGAACTCAGAAGTCAATTACACAGTAAATTCATAACTGTTGATGTTTTAGTGAGAATTAGTTGCAGTTGATAAGCCTTTATTGGATATCTTGGCCCTCTGAGGGCTAATAAATCACCTCGATATGGCGGTGAGATGAATTATTCCTGATGTGCACCTTTCTGATGCTGCAGGGTGAAGGTGTCTGCACATCTGAAGTGGACACTACTCAGACACCAGTCTCTTCTCTTCTCTCGCTGCTGAATCATGTACAGATTAATGGGATTTGTGTGAACAGCCCTCAGGGGCCTGTTGAGTGGCCTCCTCCTCCTCCTCCTCCTCCTCCTTCTCCTTCTCCTTCCTCCCTTCCCTAGTTAGCTACACACTGTGGATTGTAGACTCTTATTAAATCCTTGTTGCTGACCTGCTCTCATTTTCTCCTCCATCTCCATCCTGTGCGAGTCTCTCCCCCTTTCTTGGGGGTAGGTCACATTATCTCTTGCTGGAGTCCCTCTGCTGGCCTTTGGTGCATAATGTATAAAGCTGCCGGTGTGTGTTTTACACTCTGTCTGACATTATTAAGTGATTTCAGGCATATCGCCGCTTTTATCTCTGCTGTGGAGGTTAATCAGATGGGATTTAAACCAAAATGACTTAGAAGTGCTTTACCCGTTGTCACCCCGAGTCTGTCTTTTTCTCCACTTCTGCTCGCAGGTGCACATTTTAAAGATTCGGGGCGAGTTCCTTCACTGACTTTCAACATTTTCATGGAGCAGAAATGAATAAAACAATAACTTGGCGCTAGGATCAGCTAGTTTGATTGCGATTGAGTTACACACTGTAGGTTTTTTTTTTTTTTTTGGATAATGGTGAATGATAAGTTCTGCTGCTGTTGCACGAACTTTGACTGGTTGGAAAAAAAGAAAAAGAACCCATGGTGGTAGTTCTTGCAGCAGCAATATCTTATATTACCTTAAAATAATTGTCTTCCCTCTTTAAAAACTTTACACACTAGCTCTGACTGACCGCTTTTCAACCTTTCCTGAGCGGAAAACACAGATTTTTCCACAGAAAAGTCAGCACAGAGGAGGTGAGAGCTGATAAAGGTGACTTGGCAGGCACTGTTCCCTGGTTAGGTTGTGCACAAACACAGAGTAACACACAGGCTCAGCCTCAATGGAGTCCGTGTTGTTAACTGGCGGTGTTTGTTTGATCAGATGAAGAGAATTTAGATTGATAATGAGTTTTAGAGTCAGCCGTGCTTAACATCTGCGATCTGCGGTTACAGTTCAGTGGTGACAGTTCACGTTGGCTTCTCCGCTTTCTAAATTAATATTTGGATTTAGGCTTAAGAGCATCTGTGCCTTTGAGCAAATGCAACCAATCAGAAAGCCGAGGACGTTAAGTTAACCATGACCAAAGTGTGATCTACACATTATTTAAAAAAATGTACATGTTACATTTTGCATTTGATGGCAGAGAATTCTCTGACAGCTGTTTCTCAGGCAGAAAAAGCGACCTCAGACCTGCCGGCTGAGCATTTTGACTGTGTGCAGATAGAATCTTCCACGTTCTAATTTGCTGTCTAAATACACTCAGAGCAAATACACTACAAGCCTACAGTACAATGTGAGCAAGGGTGTAGTTTAAGAGGGCAAATTGAGACCAGTGTAACCAGAGTCCTTCTCTGGAGTTAGCTTTCTGTCTAAAAGTTTGAGTTTTTTATTCAGTTCCTGAGCAATCGATCATGTTGGGTTTTCTTCAGAGTTTAGGTGGTTCTTGGATTTATTGGGAGAGAAATAATGGTTCTTCTCACTTCTGTGTTTAGCAATGGGAAGTGGTGTCCTTGTTCGGGAAAGGCTATCATTCCTGTGGCAGCTCATCCCTGACTGATCTTTACCACATGTGCTGAGCTCTTGGATTCCACATTTTCAGGATTAATGAGAAATCTCTGCTTGAGCTCTCTTTGCTGTTGGTAACCTGCAGCGCGGCATTACGTCTCCCCTCCTCCTCACCCCCTGTGAGGAAAGAAGGCCGGCTGATTTGTGTCAAAGGTAGATCAATCGCATCTCTGCTGCTCGCCCGCTCGTCTCTCATGCTGCCTTTGTTCCGGTTGGCCGATATCAAGCTGAGGGAAAAAAGAAAAAACCTTTTTTTTTTGCGAAGACAATGACCACGTGGTGTGGGCCGACTCTGTCATCTGGCTGGCGAGGTCATGCTGCTCGGGCACAAGGTTTGACACACAAGTCGCACGAGAAAAATTCAGATGCAACTCTACAAAAATACCTCCAAGCATCAGTTTATAAAGGTTCATGAAGGTTCTGGTTTTTCTTTCCTCCTTGTGCGATTAGGATACAGTGACAGGGAAAAGAAGAAGCAGAGTTTGACGAGAGAACGAAGCACCGATACGTGTGACGCCGGGAAAAACAAGATGGAGTTCTGTCTTGCTGGAAGCAGTCTGGCTTTTTGAGATTTTAAAAAGCCCCCAGAGAAAATGATTCCACAACTGAATAGATATCCACATTCAAAAGCCCCACGCTTGGCGAGTGATGGGGGGAGGAGAGGATGGGGTGCCAGCGATGTAGCGGGAGGGGTGGGGGGAGTGTAGGCAGAGGGCAGACACTATTAAAACTCTGAAGAAAGAATTGTTAAATACCTCTATAAAGAAATATAAGACACGGCCCCATTTTTAATGCTGCCTGGGCTGCTCTGCAGGCAGGTGATAAGGTGTTGAAGGTGGTGGGTTAAGGCCCGTGTGTGTGTGTGTGTGTGTGTGTGTGTGTGTGTGTGTTCGTTCCTGAGAGTGGGGTAAAATCAAACCTAAATCCACCTGTCCCTGAGGCACACACGGACAGACACAATCAACATGGCTGCCTCTGTTAAATCCCCAAAAATGTGGATCAACAAAGACCTGCAGCTAATCTGACCAATCTGCAGCTCCTCTTCACGTTAAACACAAAAAATGATACAGGCAGGCGGTATTATTTTGTTTTTTCCTCCCTAACACACATCACCATCATCCGCAGGAGCACAAACACACTTCTGGGTCAGGCAGCAGCAGAGAAAATTCTTCCCCTTGACATTTTGTCTTTCTGGCACAATATTGACTTCAGAGGGGAGGCAGCAGGAGGATCGTTGGTGACATTCCACATTACCTTGGAGATATATGCTGAACTGTCTGTGTGCACAAACAGCAGCGGAGGGAGGGCCAAGAGGGCCGGGTGGAGAGGGCCAAGGATGATGAAGGAAGGAGAAATGGAAGAAAGAGAGGGCAGAATCGCACTGAAAAGTATTCTTTGTCTAAAACATTGCAGGCTTTTACTGTAATTTGCGATATATTTACCCGACATCGATTCACGTCAACATTGATTCACCTCAGACATTAAAAGGATTAACTTCCGCCGATGATTTACTGACTCTCCTATTTCCATCAGCTCTGCAGACCTTTTAGATCTGGTTGGACTTTATCAGCAACTGTTCTCAGGCAGTGTTAAAGCTGCATCACACGAAGTTAAATATTATTGTTCTCTGCTAAAGAACCACAGATTTTAGCAGCTGAATTATTGGCGCTAAAGGACATTAAAGGACGTCTCTCCGACTCTGCCTTCATCTGAGTTCTATACCTCCTCCTGTGAATTCACCGGTGTAATAAGTGACTTTTGATTACTGAGTCTCCAACTCATACATTTCCTTATTTACTTTTTCTGTCAGTTGTATTGCGTTTTATTGTTTTTCTCTCTCCACTCCACCGTTTTTATTGTGGTTTCGTTTTAGAATTCTTGAGGTTTTAATATTTTCCTTTAATAATGACATATATCACTAGAGACTGGTGCAGCTTTGGTGAAGATATGGCGATGTAAATTTAGCTCTGCATAAAAACCCACGCTTTTGTCCAGAAACCTAAACTTTTATTTCAGTGGTTTGCTGTTAGCGATAAATCTGACAGAAGCAACGATATAACGAATAACTCCAGCAGCACATTATGTGGTTCCACACATACCAATGATGATAAAGCGAAAATTAAAGGTCAGTAGTCTTATTAAGTCGGAATTCTGTGTTAAATCTCCTCCACTACAGCTGGAACAGTTACCAAACTAGCCCTGCTGCAAATTGGTCTGAACAAAAAACAAGTGGGGTCGCTGAAGTGACAGGTCACTTCTGGTAGGCTGTTTTTCTGGCCTGTTTAGACCAATTTGAAGGTGGAAGCACAACCCCCAGAACCCGCTCTCTAAACCTTCTGTTTTAATTATTGAGAAATCATTTCACGACTGGAGTCTGGAGTGTGAGTTCAGACTGCAGTTCTAAAAAAGACATCAGCCGTGAGTGCAACCCGAGAAGTGTAACATTTCTTCGGTGAAATGAAGCAACGTGAGTGTGAGCCACTCCTGCTGGGTGGAGGATGATCTATTCCTTGTGAAAAAGTTCCAGGCGGTTGTTGTTTTATGACTCAGCTGCTAACTCCTGCTAGCATCATTAAATCCTTTGCTGTTCAAAACTTGCACGCAGATGGTGCTTTTGACACTGTTACAACCCCTGGTTGTGGCTTTGAGATGGAGCCATTTGCTTAAAACAAAATATGAGTTTGAAAACATCTGAGAAAGACAAGTTGAAGGATTTTAGTTTCCTTGAAAAGCTGCAACTCGCTGCTTATTTTCCTTTCGTATCTGATGATTCAGATCATGGGGAAATGATGAGCAGTGACTCACTGCTGGCCTTCTGGTGCTGGCACACCCCTGCCCTTCATCACAGCAGCGTTTAAGAGGGGCCGGAGGGGGCGGCCTGGTTAAAGCGAGGGAGAGAAGGGGGAATTAAAGGCACTCGGCCTTAAAAGATGGGAAAAGAAGAGCAGGAAACATGAGAGGATGAAGAATGGGAACAAAGAAAGAGGCGGAAGCAGAAAGCTGGGCTGTGTGCCAGGGTCTATTTCACCTCTGCACTCCACACCTTCCTGAGCAGCCTCTTTCTCTCACCTCTGTAATATCATCAATGAAAAGGCCTTCAGGTGTGATGGAGGACTTGACTCAGAGTTCAGCCTGTGACCGACACCAGCAGACACTGCCAAGCCATGCAGGCTGAAGTTAGAATTAATTGGATGTCCCTCCCATGTACAAAGAACAGACTGTTTTATTTATTTTTTTTTTTTTTACTGTGTTCTGCTCCTACAGAATCAGTAGGTTCTCACACAGTTGGATTGATGAAATTCAAAAAATAGATTTACAAACGAGTTTTTTGTCACACCTTCCTAAATGCCAGGCAGTAGCAGAGAAGCACAATTGTTACTTCACAGGCACCTTTTGAAACAGTCCCTCAGGAAAAAAACAGTAAATATTTCTATTGTTGGAGGGAATAGACTTGGCTTATTTGGTTGGTAGGTGTACGGACAGGCTTTTATAGGAGAAAAACTGAGTAAGAAACTCAAAACACAACTTGACAAACTCAGAAACTGAGGGTTCTCAAATGATTGCATTGTTACTGGGGTGAAAGAGGAATATATTGGTCTCCTCTGTGATCCAGACTTTTCTCCCAGCAGCAATATTCAATGCAACCGATGAAACGGCTGCCTTGCAAGCTGAGTTCTCTGTTTTTTCATTAAGTGTCCTCCTGTCTTCCATTTTGCACTTAAGTCAAGAAGCGTCTAAAATAACTGTCAAAATATCTCCCATCACGCCTTTCCTGTAAAAAAAAAACATGTAATGACAGTCTGAGGCTCCTGACAAAAAGCAAACCTGCGGAGCCTCTCCTAATGTTGTAGTAGGAGTGATTTTGTTAGGACATTTTCTACGAGAGCTGAGCTTCAAACAGGGCATCGTCTGCAGTTCTGAACTTTTCTACTTTTCAGTACTTTTCAGACCAGTTTTGTCGTGTGTGCGATGGCCGTTAGTGCGTTCCGTGGAGCCTGATGAGGTATCGCTGCACGTGTGTAAAACAAATCTGCGCTGGCTCTCGGCCTCCTGTTTCTGTATCAGCCTGACACCAGTGTGAGGGCAGCAATATGTGTAATTTTATGCACATATGGACATGAGCACTCGCCACCCACCACACCACAAGCTGTGCGCACTTCGACCGCCAGTTCCAACTGTGAGAATATTTCACAGCCCCGACGAGAACTCTAATGTGCAATATGTTCACTAATCCAGCCACTTTGCCTCTCTCTGTGTCTTATTGCACGCCTAATCTCTCTCCTCCTCCCTCGCTGTGTGTCCATCAGAACAGCATCTGTTGATCTCTTTAGTCACTCCGGGCCTGATCTGTCCAGAATGCCCAGGCAGTTGCCATCGATTTGTAAACAGAACTTTACTTCTTTTTCTCCGGATTCATTAAGTTTTGTACTAAAATCATATGCAATAACACCTTCAATACACAACTACTACTGCATTCATAAAAGTCTGGAGTGTAATTTTGAAAGGACTGTACTTTTTACGTCACCATGATTTTTTTTTCTTTCTGCATGTTGGTGACATCACAATGGCTCATCCTGGTAATCCTGGAAACTTCACATTGAAGAGAATATTTGGTGAAATTTTCGAATTTTCCAGCTAAACAATCGTCCCAGTCGATCTCCCCACACGTCACCGTAATATGTGAAGTGGAATATGAAATGTGAAATGAAAGCATGCGGGGTTAGTCTCTGTAGGTTGTGTCTGCTAGAAATTAAAGAAGCGACTGTGTTTTCCAGGACTTTGCTGATTCAATATTCCACTTGGTGAGGGAGAAGTACCGGTTGCTGGTGGGCGGCTGCAGTCCAGCCCACGCCCGACACAAATCCCTGGCAGGCATCGTAATGACCCGAGGTATGGCAAATTTCATTGACTTTTATATATCACTTTGAATTATTGAAGTGGCGCAATATAGAGACTGTGAGAGAGGGAGGAAGAGAGAGAGAGAAATAGGATGAGAAATGAGGAGGAAAAGAATTCTAGATGGAGAAATGATAACCTGAGAAGAAGACAAGGTTTCGTCTTCGTGCTGTACTTTGAACAAAGAGTATATCTTCTTTGTGAATAATTGACGATTCAAGAGTCCCTGGGAGGAACGTGAGCACAGAACTGTCGGTCCAGTCTGGACTTCGTGTCCTCGGCCAGCTTGCACAGGACGTCCAGATATGACAGTGAAAGTCTTCATTGCATCATCCCAAACCTTAATCTGAAACACTGGAGGAGGAGCATGGAGGCACCACACCAGCCTTCTGGGACCTTTGCAACAAATATTTAAAAACATTAGACATCCAACTTTCTATGTCGTGGTTTTTCTCTGTTCTCCTCTGAGCGTCGATGGTGACTCAGCATGTTGAGTCATCCAATATCTCATTCAGACGATGAGCCATAATAGGTTGGGTCAGATGATGCTGGTCATTCCAACCCAAAGTCTGTCCGAATGGCTGTTTTTTTCCGTTCAGCCGCCCATCGTGCCAAGTGACAGTGACGCAGAGGCAACGCTGGACTAGCATCTCCAATCAGTGGAGCAGTTTGGTCCGGTTTGGAATGGTGCACGATGCATTTTTAAAAGCTCATAATTTCTTTCAAAAACAACCATCATACTTTTCCGCTTTCTGTTGCCATGACATCACGAGGTTTTAGAACTCTTTATTGTTTGGGAAGAAACAAATGGCTCTGGAACTATTTCCCCTTTGGAACCTTCTTTATAATTTGACTGTTAACAGCAAGAAAATGGCTCCTGTTTGCCCTCAAGTGTCAGAGATCTGACAACATGTTGAAAGTGCTTCTTTCACCAACATTGAAGTTTTCATAAACAACATTATCCTGACTCACTCAGAGGTCGATAAACAAGAAAAAGATATATATATATATATATTTATATATTTAAATCCAAAAAGTTAAACAGTAAAGGGAGTTCTCCCTCTGTGGATAAAGGCTGTGCTTGGAAGCAGAATCCGACCTGACTGAGGGTGATAAGTCCTTCCAGCAGGTCCCCAGGGAGCAGAAAAGCTCTGACTGACTTTTTAAAGAAGGAAATTTTTCATACAGTCCAACAAGACTTGACCATTAATGAAAGTTAGATGAAATGTTTACTTCTTTCCATGCATAATTTTGTTCATAGACTCATGAATCTTTAAAACTAAGTTCCTTCAGTGATTATTCTTCAGGTTATTCTGGTTAAGTTCGTTTGCAAACTAAAGGGTCACGCCTCTGATAGTATTAACAAACAATTAAAATAATTAAAACCCAATAAATCAAACCAAATAATATTTAGAAAGACCTTCGATAGAAATTACAGAAAATAGACTCGGTGTTTTAGTTGTCGACAGTCTCAATCTTTATTGTTTATATGATTCTGTATATAGACTAATGCTCAGCACTTGTTGCAGGCACACACACGCACACACACACACGGGAGCCTTATCTCCTTGCGTGGCTGCTGCAGGCAGCGGCCATGCAGGGGTCAGTGAGGGGGGATTGATATCACTGCTGTCTTTGGAGTGCTGCAGCTCATCAGCTGAGACTTGAGTGAGCGCGTTGCTCATCCTGACCTAATCCAATCCCTCTCCTCTCCCTCCCAGTAATTGCTTCTGTTTGTTTATTGTTAGCGCACTTTATCTTCAGAGATCCAGATGTCGGGCTGCCAAGTACTCGCAGCGAGGCAGTAGCGAGGCAACGCTGCTGCAGCGCAGCAGAAACGCTCCACACTCAGCGACCCAGCGTGACAGAAACACCCAGACTTTCCTCCCTCCAGCTCACTGTGTCACGTTTTCAGCCTCAAAAATGTTAATTACAGTGCATCTCTGAAGTGCAGACAGACAGAAAACCTTTGCCTTGGTTGGACGTTGGCCTCCCCAGGAACAGCAGCACAGTTTCATTCTATTCTGAAACCTGACTGTGAAGATGGTAAACGGTGTTTCGATGCGTTCAGAGACTAAAAACATGAGGAACTTCCAGAAAATGTTTTGGAAAAAAAGGCCCACTTTTCTCCTCCTGTTTGTTGTCTGCAATGAGAAAATCTTCTTCTGAGGCTTTTTAGCGGGACTCTGAGTCGGGGAGCAGGCAGCAGCGACTCAAAGGAAGATGTGAGCGTTGGTTTTCAAACAAGTTGATTACAAAAGACAGTTAAGCTGTGGTTCTTAGGCTGCATATCCGTTTTCAAATATGGATTTTTCTCCACTCTTTATCTGCTTTTCCGGCTGGTGCAACATTTTAATGTTCAATAATCTTATCCGGCGACAAAACAGGGCTGCTAAGACGTGAAAAAAACTGCAGCGGTGTAGCCGGGGTGTGTTGCAGAGACGGAAAGAGAGGTTTGAGAGCAGCATTCAGCAGCATTTCACAAAGACACCCTTGTATGTTGGCTGTTAAAGCTAATAAAGATTCAACAGGGCACTTTGGTCTGCATGTGTGTGTTTTCAAAGATTTTTATTGATTTATTGATTAAAATGGAATGCGCTAAAGGCCATTTAAAGCAATCTGACATTTTGTAAGGATTGGATTCCAGTAGCTCAGCTTTAACTGCACTCTAATGAGTTTAAAAGAAGCTGAACTTGAGGGTTAATTCTGCTCCAGAAGAAATATTTTAATATATGCCTAATGGCATTATTGGTATGATGAAGCTTTTTGCTGAGGTGTGTGATAATTAACATTACTTCGCTTATTTATAGCATTTTTCAGATCAGTTAATAGTAATATAGTTTTATAAATCTCAAAATGCAGTTTTCTCTGTATTCTTTGGATAGATATTTATACATCTTTGGAATATAAAGATCTAATGTTGCGTAATGTATAGATAAAAGGCCATTTTCAGTAACATTTCTCAGCTGCAGCAGTGTTGTCCAGTTGCAACCAGCCATAGCTGTAAGGTGGAAGCAATGCAACATTAAGCAGAAGTAGACGATGACACGGGTGCAGGGACCAGTGCTCCCTCCCTGACACTAATCTGTTCTCATAGATAAACCCCAGCTGAAGCTCCACTTTATAAAACTGAGGCTAAAGACATCAGAAGCTGTCTTGCTTCGTACCAAACTGGTTGTGTTGAGTTCCCAGTTCTCAACCAGAGACGTTTGAGTTGCCATGGTGGGCCAGGTGTGCTCTCTGGTCCGAGTAGACCTGTGCAGACCCTCTCCTTGTACCTCTGCCATGCAGCTGATTTTTCCTGCTTTTAAAATCAGCACAGTTCCTGTGGGGCTCTCTATCTCTTCTCCATCGCTTTCCTCTTTTCTGCCTCTCTCTCTCTTGTTCTCTGCTCTCAAGCAAACAGGAGGCAACCTCACTGCCAATTTCATGCCAGGGTAGTGAGCAGCGCAGCAGAAATTATCCACTGCAAAATTGATCTAAACAATCGCAAAGTGGAACAGCAGGGGAAAGCAGGGGAATGAAACAGGGAGAGTCTGTTTCATTCTTCTGAAAGAATGAAGAAATTGTCCCACTGACAGCGTAGAAATGTTTACAGTGCTGTTTTGCCTTTTCGTGCAGTCAGTTTTTACCATTCTGGGATCTAAATATAGTTTTAATTGAGTGATCCTCCAAGAGTCAGGCAAAAAACCCAATAATCAGCACATGAATGTGCGCTAATATGTGTATATCATTCGTTAACCTTTTTCTGGGCTGCTCAGCCTTTGAACAGCCTTTTTTCCCAAACTTTCAACCCTGCGGCTTATTCAGTGATGCGGCCAATTTATGTATTTTTTTCTAACGGCCGCCAGGGGCGCTCGAGTAGAAAAGGTAAGAGTGAGACAGGTGGAATATATGTGTCGAGGAAGATGCAAGTTTAACGTAACTTCGCGCTTTGTCCATGAATAAAATTAGCATGAACAGACCCTCATCGTGGAAAATTTAAGAAGAAATGCATATGACGCAGCTTTCAAGTTAAAAGCAGTCGAGCTGGCTTTCAGTGACTTTTACCGTTTTTTTTAACCAGCCCTGTTAGTGCTGTGCTACCGTATTCCTGCTGTGTTACTGCCGCGTCACAGGCACTGTTTGGAAAGAAAAGCTAAGGTATATTCTTAAAACTTTGAAAACTCTTTCTGTGTACCGTCTTTCTTTGTAAATATCTCATGTTTCACTGTGGGCACATGCGGCTTATAGACAGGTGCGGCTTGTGTATGCACAAAATGTTTTTTTCTTTAAAAATGTACTGGGTGAGGCTTATAATCAGGTGCGCTCTATAGTCCGGAAATTACGGTACATCAGAAACGTGTGCAAAGAAATTCAAGATTATCTCACGCCTCAATAGTGCACATGCACACGTTTCTCCCTGCACTCTTGAACTTGTGTCTGAGTAACGCAGACTTCCTTTTCAGTATTGTGCGCTCTTTTACCCGGCCGCCTCCTTTACAAACTCCTCCCCCTCTAATGCATGCTCCCCTGCCCTCCTTCCTCTTCCTCATCAGTGGGGGTGTCAGAAGTGTGGAGCCGCAGAGCCATCTGGGCCGAGACTGATAAAAGCTCCCGTGTCGGGGCCGGCGCCGCCTGCAGGTCTGCCGGAAGCCAGCGAAGCCTGACTTTCTGAGGTGATGGGAGAGATTTGTGGCAGCACGGGAAGGAATGTCATGCGGTTAACGTGCCGATCCAGCCGCTCTCCTGTCCGAACCACCTCAGCCAGCCAGTCAGTCAGTCAGGCAGGCAGTCGTGCTCTTGCCGGCGCCGCACTGGCCTGAATCCTCATGCGGTATAGAGACTTCTTCCTCAAAGAGAAGCTAACAAAGCACAGGATGACTGTCTAAACGTGTGTAGATGAGAACGCTGCCTAGATTCGAGGAAGACTCCCTGACAGGAGCCATTGAACACTTTAAATCACCTCTGTGTGTGTGTGTGTGTGTGTCCCATGGTGGACTTCTGACCTGTCTGGGGTGCATTCTTACCCAGGGCATCTCATTCTTGGATACAAGGCAAATTTTTGCCACATTTGTGCCAAAATTATGCTACTTTCATAACAAGCACCGCAAATCAATAACGACGCCCTCCTTTGGGTTGGTGGCTGGTTGTTGCACAGTTGCAGATACAACAATGCAAACTGTTTACTGTCCCACAGGTTTGGACCTTCGGCATGCCCAGGTGGTGGCGCTATCCACAGGCACCAAGTGCATCAACGGCGAGTACCTGAGCGACCAGGGACTGGTGGTCAACGACTGTCACGCGGAGGTCACGGCCCGCAGAGCCCTCCTGCGCTTCCTCTACTCTCAACTTGAGTTCTTCTTGAGGTAAAACCTGTTTGAGTGGCGTTGATTTCTTTGCTCTGTGCACAACTGTGAATAGACAAATAGAATACACACATTAGGGTGAGGGTAACACAGTCAGCCCAGAAAAGTCCTCACATTATTATTTTTGTGTGATTTTTAGTGGCCAAATATAGGTAAAAGGTATAGTATTCGTACTCTATAATATTCTCAATAATTTAAAGGCCACAGTTAAAATACGCTTTATAATCTCTGTTGACGTGTTTGAAAAATGAAGGCAGATATAATATATTCAGCAATCACATCTCAGTATTAATTATACATTTAACTTACATTTCCAAGGAAAGCTACTGTCAGCATCGCAGCTTGATTCCTGTTTTTGTCTCTCTGGTGGATTTCAGCTCCATCCTCTCCAAACCTCTTCTGGTTCACTCTTTCCAATATTTGTCTCGGCATGAAAAGTTCTTGATGAGATCTTAAACTGCTTTCGAAACAGAAACAGAGTTGGGTATGTTTGCGTTCAGTCCCTGAGGAACTCCTCAGCGCGGCTGATTCATCAGATTAGTGGCCAGAAGTCCAGGTAGTTGAATGTCAGATTTGCATACAGCACACTGACTTTCTGTCAGCACAAAACTGGAAAAGCAGGTGAGAGACTTTTCATCTGAGTAAAATGGCTAATGGGGAAGATAACTCATAATGAAATGACCACACAAAATGTCACAACAGCCATATTTACTCTGTGAAAGGACATTAGAGACACAGGGGAGTTATCCAAAAGTGCATAGCTTTGCATCGTGATGCATGTTTTGAATCCAGCCCCTGGACGCAGCGTTCCTGGTGGCGGCCAAGCTTCTTTCTGCGGCCATGTTAGCATCACCGCTGTCTGAAGCATGTGAAACAGGGCAAAATATTGTTTTAATCCTCCTCACACAAGTGAGGGGATTATATTTAGATTTTTTTTTTTGTTTGTTTTCTGTTTTTGTTTTTAGTGCTAGTTGAGAGGAGCCCACCTCTCCCTCTTCACAATTATTACGAATCAGGGAGAAATGCAGAGAAACATTTTCACACACATCATTTTAAAATGATCCTGCTAGGTGTATAATTATACTAATAAATCAATTTAACTTGTGCCATGATTTGAGCAGAGGGCAGCCCTTCCACCGACCTTGCGGTGCGCCGTCTGTATCTTTAGACCCGGGTTTCAGCGCTGGCTGCTGTACCCCTGAGCCAGTCTGAATTATGTGCACGAGTCTGTATGACAGCTGGAAATGGACTGTGGTATCACAGACTCACTGTCCATCTTCCCTCGGAGTCGCGCCATCACCGGAACCCAAACGTGAAAATCTATTACTCGTGCTGAGATGAATGGTGCAGCCTTCCTCATCCGTCTCCCTCGTACTTGTTTCTCTTTGCTGCCACTGAAGTAAAAGGCCGGAGGACTGGGAGGAGTCGATATTTGTGCGGCACAAGGAGCGCGGTTACAGGTTGAGAGACAACATCCACTTCCACATGTACATCAGCACCTCACCGTGTGGGGACGGGAGGCTCAACTCGCCGTATGAAATCACCAGTGACAGTAAGAAATCAGCCTTTTTTTTTACATTTCTGATTTGCAGATTCAGTGGAAGTCCACACTTTTCCTTAGCGGTGCATAATCTAGTGTCTTTGTTGGCCTCTGTCGACCATTTAGGCCTGGAGGGGGGGTGGGGGTGGGGGCGGGGGGGGGGGGGGGGGTTTAAAAATAAAAATTTAGGCTCCAGTTTTCCACTTAACCCCTTTGGATAAAATTTCCAGGAGGGCAAAAAACACGGGGCCCCATTAAAAGGTTAACCCCTTAAAAAAAATTTTTTAACCCACACCCTTTGGGTCTTAAACCCCCAAAAATTTTGTGGGGGGCTTTAAAGGAAATAAAAAACCATCTTTTTCTGGGGGTTAAAAAACACTACTGGGGGGGAAACCTCTTTTGAGGAAAAATAAAAAGGGGGAAAAGGAAAATGGGGAAATTGGGCAAAAAAAAAAACACAAATTTCCTTTCGGTGTTTTTGGGGGTTTTGGGGTTTTCGCCTAAAAAATTAAAAAAAAAAAAAAAAAAAGCGGTTTCCTCTTTTGCGGCCCTTGTATTTTTTTGTTTGGCATCCCACGGTCCTTCTGGGGGTCCCTGATAAATTCCGGAGGGTGTAAAAAACACCATGTGTGTTTTTTCCCTTAAATATCGGGAATTTCCATTTTTGTCTGTGTAGTGGGAGTCCACGCTTTTCTTTAGCGGTGCATAATTTAGGGTCGTGGTGGGCCTCTGTGGGCCATTGAGGCCCGGAGGGTGATACTCGTGGGGGGCGGGGGGGTCTATAAATAAGATGTAGGCTGCAGGTTTCCACGTCAGCTCTCTGGATATAATCTGCAGGCAGGCACAGAACACGTGGACCCAGTAAGAGGATGACGCCGTCACAGAAAGTCTTTGAACCACACGCTTTTGGTCATTAAACCTCTAAAATGTTGTGCGGTGCATTCAAGGAGATTAGAAACCATCTTCTTCTGACGGTTAATAAACACTACTGAGGTGGAAACCTCGTATGAGGTAACATGAAAAGGAGGAAGAGGAAGATGAGGACAGTGGGCAGAAAAATAAACACACAATTCCATTCAGTGTCTTATGAGGTATTCAGCTAACAAACTAACATAAAACAACAAAAAAGCAGATTCCTCATTTGCAGCTCTTGTAATTTTATGATTAGCATACTACACTCCTTCATGCAGTTACTGATAAAATCCTGAAGATGTAAAAAACATCATATGTAATTTTTTCCTTAAATATCTGGAAATTTCAATTTTGTCTGTGTGCACTTCCTACATTGTGCATTCGGGGTAAAATAGAATCTGATGGCTACAAATTAATTTTTGTTTGCTCGCTGAATCTGCAACAGCTTTGTGTTGACCTGACTTTGTTATTGCATAATTACATCGTGCAGCAGGAGAGGATCGCGCGTGCACTGACGGGGCTGTAATTGCCTGTATTGTGTTGGCAGTACACAGCAGCAGACACCTGATGAGAAAGCACCGCAGTCACCTACGGACCAAGATCGAGTCCGGCGAAGGGACCGTGCCTGTCCGGAGTCGGGGGCCTGTGCAGACGTGGGACGGCATCCTGCAGGGAGAGCAGCTGATCACCATGTCCTGCACAGACAAGATCACCAGGTCAGTGCTGGCCGGTAGTAGGTTTTTTTTTGTTTTTTTTTCCATCGGGCGTCCGCTCTGTCGGTCAGCTGTCACTAATGAAGACAAATCTTGTGGGAAGCAGCATTTTAAAGCCAGATGGACCCAAAAACCACATCTATATTTCTTTATAAGTCTCGTTGTGTTATTGGTGGTGGAGCAACCGTCATGGCATCTCCCACCCAGGAGGTCTGTGGTCAATGTTAGAGGATCAAGAGGAGTAAAGGGATTGTTTGGAGGATTAACTTTATTAGGAGATTAGTGTAGTTATGAGTTATGACTCATCTCTGTTTACATGAAGGCTTCTTAAGTGTGATATATGTGCTCAGCGGAGATTCCTCTGATATTTATCTTGGTGCATTGTTGCGCATGGATGCATCTTTGTAGTGATGCCACGTACAGAAAATCTTTTAAAGCTTTGGTGCTTATTGATTTTTCATATGCAGCTAATCCAGTTGTAATGAATTTGTGCTGTAATCACGTCATCGGTTTAATCTTCAGAAACTTCACAGCTAAACCTCCTGTAGATGTTTGCATCTAACCAATTTCTTGTACTTTGCTGAGCACAATGCAGGTGGAATTAAAATTAAATTAAAATATTCTATAACTGATCTGCACCCAATAACCAATACATAATCGATCATCTCTGAGATATTTCTACACCAAAGTTAGAGAAAAGCTTTGGTGAATTTATTTTCGAAAGTTTTACATTTGTCTGGCAGCAGGGGAATCAAACTCAGAACTGTAAGGCAACAGTACTAACCACTAAGATATGTAGTTATAAAGCTGTTTAAAACTTTGCATGATAGAATTTAAGCGTCTGGGTGAGAAAAATATTTTTAATACCAAATTTTCATGTCTTTCTAAGACTTGTTGACTCTTTATTTACAGGTTTGTCACACTTTTCTTCCAGGAAACAACAGCACAATGGAGCCTGTGTCTGCTTTAAACTGTTTTGTACATGTCAGCAGGTCTCTGCAGCGACGCCGCTTCGCTTTTACACCTCCAGACTCAAACTGTAGGAGGAGGGGAGTCGCCTCACTCCGACCGAGAACAACAAAACATGCAAAAAATATTCTTTCACTGGATGTTTAACAATGTTTCAAACAATATTGGAGATGAATACAGCTCAGTTGTAAATCGTAGCGATTCGAATTATAGCGCCATTATCAATTTTTAATCAGTTAGTCACCTTGCAGTGTAGATTCAGCATTTATCAGCTCAGACGGGTGGATATTTACCAAAGCTTAACACAATACTGCTAACTTGTTCCATCGGTGTGTAATACAGTCTTTCTAGGAGCACAACAGGAAGTGAAGCATGAATTCAGCTTAGTAAGTGTTGCACTGTGCCAAGTGAGCCATAAAAGACTACAGCTGAGCCATGATTCTGGCACAGACAGAGAAAGAAGGGAGAGAATCATGAGATGGAGGGAGAGAGGGAGGGAGAGCGGCGAAAACGTCTCCCGTGGAGCCTCTGTTAATTTGACCAATTTGATTCACTTGGCCCGAGCTGGAGACGGTGTGATTAAATCTACCCAGGTCACCAACGGGGGGGAAAGCAATTACTTTATAAACAAAAAAAACAGTGACGGGGGGGACGGTGAGGGGGGGGGGGGGGTGGTAGGGGACACCTTTTTCGTTCCCTCTCATCCACCTGTCCTTCCAGCTTTTTGTTTTAAGAGCTATAGATGATGGGTCATTATTGCTAAACTGAGTGGGTCAGAGAGGGGCAGTTTATCAACACACACACACACACACACACACACACAGTTATTACCTTTTTTATTCCCATCAGTTCTTTATTCCATCTCTGATCTGACCAGTGTGGATTTTAGGATCTTTGTCTTTATTTTACCTTTCTTTCTTTTGGCAGACCTGGTTGCCATTTTTATATTCCTCAGCCCTTTACTAATATTTAATTTAAAGTCGACAGCTGGATTTAATTGAGGGGCCTAAATGGCTTTCATAAACGATGATGTTCTTAATTCCACTGCAGTTTTATGCAGATGATCACATTACTTTAATGGTCGGCATTTAGCCGGGGAAGGAAGAAAGGATAGATGTAGCGAGAGACAGAGAGAGAGAGGGAGAGTCATGTGCGGTCTCTTCCCTCTCCTCACTTTAGATTCATGCAGCTGAGCCAGATGGCTGTCTTTTCTTGCATGAGATTAGAAGATGTTTCTGATTCACGGTGTCGCTTTCTGGGTAAATTAATATTTCAGGGCTAAACTATTTCTGTTTTGGTGGAGCACTGAGGTCGGGTGTGGAGGAGTGTGTGTGCTGCGTTTGTCTGAATGCTTCCCTGTGTGTCAGAGGGAAGGACAGATCTCGCTAACAGATTGCAGGTAAAGTCAGGCAGTCCTGATGTTAGCGATTCCCAGGAAGCTGCTGGCATTAATTGACTGCTTGTGGTGTGAACAAAGCCATAATGAGTTGTTATTAAGTTAAAAAAAAAAAAAAAAACAATTAAAAAAAAAAGATGCACATTACAAGCAGTCAGTGTGATTGCATCCGTGATAAAGAAACATTGATTAACCAAAAGAGCAATGTTCTTAAAATTAGCAGCGTAATGTGGAGCTTTTGATTGCGTCTGGGGAAGCTTCATTAGGGACTCCTCTTGGTGTGTGCAGAGGATGAGCAGGGAAGCGCGCCGCTCTCGCCATTATGAACGGCAGGAGTGATAATAAACATGCTAATTATCATTTTCCGTCCATAAATAAGCATCTGCTGGCTAAACAGAGGCAGTTTGGAGAGTGGGTGGCACCTGACCAGCTGGCAACAGGATCAGCTGTTAGTGCTGGCGGGAGCGGCGCCGCCGCCGCTGACGGTGTCATCGTGGATCTCCAGAAACAAATGCTGAGGAGATTGTCGCTCGCGCACGGACATCGATGCTAGCTTTCCCGCAGCTCTGAGCAGTGCATTAACCTCAGTGGCACTCACGGATGCTCGCATGCTAATGTGTTGCTCCACGTAATGAATGCTGATGTACTGACCTTTGACTGCGTGTGTGTCCGTGTGTGTGTGTGTGTGAGAGAGAGAGTCCGTGTGTGTGTGTTTTCGTCTGCGTGTTGACTGTTATTCATCACGTCCCACATCAAGATAATGATCAAATTGTCTCTGGCTGTCATTGAGGCGCTCACTTCCATCTCCCTCTCTCTTCCCTTCCCTCTGCTTCCATCCTGATTCTATCTCTTCTTACTTGTTTTCCCTAACTGCTGTTTTTCCTTTTCTTTTTGTGTCGTTTACATAACCCTCTATACTCCCCTGTAATAAATAATGCTAGACCTATGATATTTTATTTTACGTCACACGGTGGACCTGTCTGCTCTGTCTGTCTGCTGGACGCTGGTGCTAAAAGTATTTATCAGCTTAAAAATGAATCGAAAGAAAAATTTAAAGCAGAGTTCAAATTTCTGACATTTTCATTACGTTTTAGGAAATAGAATTTAAAGTCAGCAATATGGTCCTCTGGCAGATTTCAAATTTTGGGACAAAATCCTTTTCCTGCTGTTGTTGTTCTCTAATGTGGAGGAATGATTTAATAATTTAAAAAATAATTATCAGAAAATTAGATTTGAATTGAAATGCTTGTCTCTCAAATGTACTTGAGCGAAAGAGGTGGTAGAAATTAGAATTTACTACTTAATTTTGTCCTCATCATACTTCAGAGGTGTTAATTAAATTTTTCCTGCTGGGAATTTTCAGCAGCGCGTGCCGCGATAATGATCAATTTTGCGAGTGTGGGTTGGATTTTCTCCTCCTTCTGTTCTGCCTGTAAACATCTTTTCTGCCACCGTTTTCTCCTCAGATGGAACGTCCTGGGCCTGCAGGGGGCGCTGCTGAGCCACTTTGTGGAGCCCGTGTACCTGCACAGCGTCACCATCGGCAGCCTCCGCCACACAGGCCATCTGGGCAGAGTTCTGAACCAGCGGCTGGAGCGTCTGGGCCCGCTGCCCGTCACACACCGACGCAACCAGCCCCTGCTCAGCGGTACGCCCCCCCAAAGCACCAACACACCCCAAAATGGCGTGGCAGTGAGCGTGTTAGCTATAGGCGAGATAAATCCCAACACACACACACACACACGCGCGCGCACAGAGGCCATGTGGCTCTCAGCAGTCACAGCCACACAAGCAGCAGCGGAGGCGATGTCGGCTACGTCTGCCTCCAGGGGCTCCGCTGAGACAGACCCGAGGCTTTCGTTTGTAGCCAAGATGAATGCTGGGAGAAGATCTGAATGACATCCAACTTGTCGAAACAGCGTCAGCCGTCACTTTAGATCTGGGCCAGCTGGGGTGGCTGGGAGACGGAGACACGCGGCGATGTAGGCCACGTTTTTATTGTAGCATCAGTGATAAGAACAAAGGCGTTCGCAGGCACAAGCCTGGCATGTTGGAATCCCAGTATCCTCCGACTTTTATCCTGTTTCAAGATCCTGAAGGACACAGGAGCCTCTGGCTTTGCGGGCCCCCGCTCGGGGTAATTGGGCGCCATGAGGATGAATATTTTGTGAGGCCAGCCCTCATCAAGATGGATAATTGCCCGCTCTGATGATGGGTGGGATAATTCACATTGAGCTGCTTGACGAGTGAACATTTCTCCTGATTTCCCCGCTGCCTTTTCGAATAAGTGGAATTTTTCCAAGCTGGAGGTCACATCATCCATTTTCCATGCTTTTATACTCCCTTCAAAATCACATCATACGTTATTATAATTATCCTACAATAAGGTTTGATTAATTACAGACTTTTACTGGTTAGAATTTAAATAGACGACTCCACCTCACGTTTTTCTTCCTAGTTTCACCCTCTCATAACAGAGGTTGGAGCCTTTTGTGTCTTGTGCAAACACTCTTTTCTGCTGCTCACGTTGGTTCCGGGTAAAAGACTGAGGGAAAGGAGGAGATGGACGGGTGGGGGAATGTGGCCCTACACCCAAATCAATGTAATGGCAGGTCTTATCAGACAGCCAGTCAATCTGAAGGAGGAGAGGAAGACGGGAGGCAGAGGAGCAACGCGTCCACCCGTCGGTGGCCCCCACCATCACGCCACATCTTTTCATCTCGCTCTCCGTCCTTTCTTTGGCGCTGATGAGCTGCCCGGCTATTGTGTCTCCGGGGTTATTTAAAAGCAACCCCCCTCCCTTCAGGAGGAACCTGGGGAGGACGGCAGGGTCCAGCTCTTATCGCGCGTCGCCATTGCAGTCGAACCAGAATCCCGAGGGCGAAACACATCGACGCACCGGTTCGTCCTTCACTCTTGTCCTTCTGCTCTGCTAAACACAACCTGTGGCTTCCGGATAAGAGCGTCCGCAAAAGCCGACGATTAAATACCTTTAAAGGGACAAGTCGAGGTTTTCCTGCTTTTATTCGTCATCTCCTTCCAAAGAAATGCGTGCTGGCATCGCATTTAAGCAGTTGGGTCATAAGATAAACCGGCGACCCCTGCCTTTGACCCTGAAACAATGTTTCAGGAATTACCGGGAAAAAAGTGACGCCCGTTTAAGCGTTTGATCAGAGGTTGTCGGGATCATCCACCCGTCTGTTGGTTACAGGTGTAACCAGGTGGGTTATTGTGCTTCTACAGCAGCCACAGATAGGAAAGGAGCGTGTGTGTGTGTGTGTGTGTTGTACAGATATAAATCCCATAACCAACAGCTCTAATTTAGCCTCTTTGATGTGCGCCAAACACCACCCAGAGGAGAAATTGATCAAGTCTTCAATGAGGGAAAAGTCAAATTGGCTATTACAGAAACAGAGGAATCAAGTCCATTGAAGGGATGAAATGAGGCATGAATGAAGCAGGAGAAAAGGAAACGGAGACAGGATGGATAGGAGGGCCTTTTGTTCAAAGACGTGCGTCTCCACGAGAGAGAAGCGATGGGTAATAAGAGGCTCGGAGGATTGTTACCGAGGCAGACAATTCATTCAGGCTGCAAGCAGCAGCAGCAGCAGCAGCGAGAAGCACGGCTGAGGTTGCTGAATGGAAGAGTGAAGACGGGGGAAATGAACGTGGCGAGGAGAGAGATGATCTGCAGGCGTGTGTTGCGGTATTGTACATCATGTATTGTACTGTACTATAACAAGCCGTCTGTCAGGCGCCTCAGCCGGCACAAAGCCTGTCTGCTGCTAAGGTAGCCCATTTAACTGGCTCCTAACACAAATAACAGCCCATAAACACCAGGCCGACTTCTGGCCGAACGGAAATTTTTCACTTTTTAACAAAAGATGGATTTTTGCCCGGCACCATGATAGTGTAGATTCATTTTCAATTTACAGTTAGTGCAACACTACAAGAAGAGGCTTCCTTCTGTGATTCTATTTCCAGTAAATCCACTGACTAAAGTACTTTTGAAGATTTGGGATTTTTTTGGGGAAAATCTGAAATCGAATTCGGAAACTTACAGTGTAGATCCCAGCTGGCCTCTTTTTGAGACGGAGTGAAATCAGAACCCTCCTGAAAGTCCCTCTCCGGTCTCCCTGCAGGGCTGAGCGGTGCCGACTACCAGCAGCATGGGAAGGCCTCCTGCATGAGCGTCAACTGGACGCTGGGCGACCACCAGCTGGAGGTGGTCAACACAGCCTCCGGACGCAGACGGGAATCAGGGACGCCGTCCAGGCTCTGCAAGCACGCCCTTTTCACCCGCTGGAGCAGACTCTACCGCAAGGTGAGCGGTGAAAAACGCCTCAAAGGGTCAGCTGCAACACACACCCTGTGGGGCAGAGGGAATTCAGGATAGATAGATGGAGAAATAGATGGATGGTGGATCGCTCTCCTCTGGCAACACTGCTCTTTTCTTTGTTGTGACGTATCAGCATGTCTGCTGGATAAAGGTCTAAGACTAATTTACATGTTAATGAAAATCTGCCGTCTTTGTAGCGAATCGCTCACTGGAAAAAAATATTATGTTGTTCTTTTAAATTGATGTGATTGTGAACAATAGTTGCAGTTTTACATGAATAAATCAGGACCTCATACATGTAAAAACATCAACTTTTAAGGCCCTTTGAGTCAAAAAGCTGCGTTTCGCGTCAGAAGAACCCTCCTCTGAACTTTTGTGCTCAGGCAACCTTTGCTGATCAGAGACGGGCAGCTCGGATCTCCACCCTCAGACCTGCCGCGCTTCCATTTCCATTCACAAACTTTATGTAACACACACCGCCGGCACTGCCAAATGGCGGCTCTTCAGACATAATGACGATGAAGCCATAATTATTTAGAGTACCGGAGGAGGCCCCGCCGCAAGTGCTGCGCGCACCGAGCATTATCGGGGCACGGATGAGCATCGCACTAATC
>CAAE01014565.1:1378207-1390347 GCA_000180735.1 Tetraodon nigroviridis
ATTCAAAATATATATATATATATATATATATATATATATATATATATATATATATATATATATATATATATATATATATATACATATATCCCTTGTGGTGCATCATCTTGAACACTTTCTCTTTGGAATCTGTCAGGAGCAGGTTTATCACAACAGATCTCATAGAGTCATATCTTATAGTTAGGACCCTTTTTGTGTGTGTGTGTGTGTGTGTGTGTGTGTGTGTGTGTTCGTTCGTCCTGTCTCCCTCTTCTTCTCCTCCTTTATCTGGCAGATTTTAAAATAGTTCCCCTTTGTAAGCCTGGTCCTGCTCAAGGTTTCTTCCTGCTAAAAGGAGTTGTTCCTCGCCCCTGTGCTCACCTGAGGCTTTAGGCTGCATCTGAACCAAGTGCTAGAACCCGGATCGATTGACCCGATTTGCTTGTTTCCATCAGAACAGTCGGTCCATCCTTCGTCCAAATGCAGCACGTTCTTTTTGTGTTTCTGGGTGCACAATCGGACACTCATCACTCCGCTCCTTCACGGTGTGGAGACGAGACACACACTCACCGGTGGACACAGATTAGCAGAATTATTTTGAGAAATTAAAAAAAATAGATATACAGCATGTCTGAATGGCAATACTGTATTAAAGAGTGTACATATGTAAAGACATGTACAAAAGATAATAACAGAGATGTGACAGAAACCTAAAAATGTCTAAATATGAAATTAAAGTATACGAAGACTTGCTGCTCTGGTCTGTAAATTGCATTTCAGTAATGGATAAAAGTGAATGTTTGTACTGTATATGTGAATAAAACCCCTAATTCTTGTCATTTTAATTAGTCCCGGGCCGTCTGTTACACTGGCAGGATTCATCATTCCCAGTCGGGACCCTCCGGACCAGCGTTCGAGGCCCGGCCGGGCCCACTGGCCCCTCTCAGGGGAAATCTGCTGCGGTTATCTGTGTTTGGCTCGTTGGCAGGTGTCATACAGACCAGACACCGAATTAGCCTGAAGGAGGGATGGAGAGCGGAGGGCCGGGTCTCCTCAGCACCAGCCCGGCCGAGGACGCTACAATAAACATAGTAATTGACAATTTGCTGCGGTGGCTGGTCAGGGCCAGCCAGCCATGAGCTAATGGACACAGAGGTAAAGCTCCAGTCTCCTCTCCGCACTGGTGTCGTGTTGCTGTTCAGGGAAATCTGACCGGCATCACATGACACCAAGAACTCCGGCTTTGGAAGCACCTCTGGTCCCTCAGCCAAAAATGATCGCGGCTGGAATCCTTGAGAGGTCTCCATGTGACGCTGTCTTCCTCTAGGTTCTGCAGACGCTTCAGCACAGCTGGCCCCTGACTTGCTGGAAAATTTAGGAAGCCACTTAGAAATTCCCTGGCGGTCCATCCATGTCTGTCCACATCCTCCAGGGATGCAAAGTAAGTCCAGTGGACAGAGTCCTGGAAACCTGCTGTCTTATCTTAGTCCACACGGTGGTGCTATAACAGCTCCAACTTTTTTGGTGCACAATTCTTTTTCTTTTGCTTTGGGCTAAATCCTCTGCTTCTCTCTCATTTCTCTCCACTCCCATTCTATCTCCCTCTCTTCCCCGTTAGGTTTCTTTTGTGTGAATCCTCCACTCTATAATTTGCCGCTGTGCATGTTGTAACCATAGGGTGACTGGATATTCAAAATTCAAAACCAGGACACAGTTTTATCTCCAAATTTATGCAACAGAACTAGAAGTTAAACACATAAAAGCTAAAAATCTTGTTCGCCAGGCCTACATTTTTCATTTTTGGGTGGCCTCGCACAAAATGCACCACTGCCCGAGAGTCGAACCTATAACCTTGAGCCCCACTGGCACATGGACGTAACATTGTATGTTACATCCAATATATAAACTATGTTTCTATGTCATCCACCGGCCTTAAACGACTTGCTGTCATTAAACACACAAGGCACAAAACCGGGTTTGTCCCGGGTAAACGGAGACATCCGTCACCCTCCGTTACCACTGATGCAGACATCTGAAACTGGAGATTGTCAGTCTGGCTCGTGCCTTTCGGTGGCAGCAATATGTGTGTGTGTGTGTGTGTGTGCGCGCAGTAGCCGGTCTCTGATTGCAAGTGGGGGTGGGATTACATAGAACTCATTACGTACGGTCCTAACATGTATAATTCCTGCAGATCCACTTTAATTCTCCGTCATAGACAATTGCTGTAATGAGATTAAGCGGCAGCCTTTCAATCAACAGCCAACCAACAGGTGTGGCTCAACAGGAATCTCTAGACTCTATTTCATACTCTACACACGTTCCAGGCTTAGAATTGTTCCTCCCGTTTTAAAAAAAAACGATTGTTTGACAAACCAGCTTTACTGCATCTACTTGCAAGTGTGACTAAACATCAGTAGCTTAAACGACAGCTGCGGTGTCAAACAGAAAAAAGGCTAAAAATCAGTGTAACCACATCACATTTCACGCTAAAGCAGTGAGGGGATCAGCGACGGGAAGCCCAGCCTCGTACACGCAGTGAAATGACATCGCGGACCCGTGAGTGTGTGGGAGGCCAGACAGAACAGGGTTTGCGTGTGTGTGCTGCCCTCTGCTGGGCCGAAGGCGTCACTTCTCCTGCAGCAGGGCGGGGACGTTGATGTTCCAGCCGATGGCCTGGCGGTCGAAGCCGCAGGTGAACAGGTTGCACGACTGGTTCTCCTCGTTCCAGGCCGTGCAACAAACCATGCGCCTGTGACCCTGCGCGACACATGCAAATGAGACTTCAGTTCTGGCGCGCTCCAGGCGGAGCTTCCTCACTCTGGGCGGGTTCTCACCATCCGGTTTGAAAGACTGTTATTACCTGTTGACGGCTGAGTCCGTGCGGATGGTTGCTATGGGCGACCTCATGTTCTTTAAATCCCACACCTTGACGGTGCGGTCATCGCTTCCGGAAACCACGTTGTCGCCCACCGTGAACACTGCTGACGTCACCGTGCTGCAAACCAGGAACACACACACACAATTTCAGAGAGTTTATCTTTCTGTCTGCACGTTTTGAGTTGTTTCAGACTGAGCAGCAGTCTGAGCAAGGTTTCACTCCTCACACCACCGAGGGAACGAAAGAGGGCGAAGGGAGAGGAGAGAGGAGGGCTGTCGTTAACGGTGAAAGGCTGCCGCTTAATCTCATTACAGCAATTGTCTATGACGGAGAATTAAAGTGGATCTGCAGGAATTATACATGTTAGGACCGTACGTAATGAGTTCTATGTAATCCCACCCCCACTTGCAATCAGAGACCAGCTACTGCGCGCACACACACACACACACACACACACACACTTCTCTCACACACACACACACACACATTTCTTTCTCAGAGAGCAGCCACTGAAAGGCACAAGCCAGACTGACAATCACCATTTTCAAATGAGTGTCTGCAGCAGAGTGTTAACAGCATGTAAAGTAGCAAATTACAAGTGGAGGATTAACACAAAAGAAACAGATAAATGAACAGGGGAGGAGGGAAAGTCAGAGTGGAGGGAAATGATGCAAGCAGAGAATTTAGCTTGGAGCAAATGTCGAGAGTAAAATAATGTTGCGCTTAAAAAAGAGAGTTAAGCAGCGTTCTGGCGCCACCGTGTGGACTAAAATAGACTGCAGGAGGAATCTGGATACCGTAGACACCATCAGACTCACTCTGTGTGACCCTGGAAGACGTTGACCGAGTGGATGGACGGGTCTCTATCTATAAATCCAAAAATACGCTTTATGCAAAATATAATAAATGAAACAATGTTTTTATTTTTCATTTATATATTTTTAATTAAAACGTTTTCGAAAAAAATAGTTCCGGAAACGGAAACAATCCGTAATCACGTGTGCGTGATGTCATTTTAAAGCAAAACAAATGGACGTCTTTGGTGTTGTTTTTTACTATGTTAGTTGTGTTTTCACCATAGATTCTTACTATTGCCAGGAATCTTCATGGTAATGGTGAGTCTTTTCATATTTAAAACTGTCGCAATTTAACACCAAATACGGTGGTGCAGAATTAGCATTAGGTTAGCATTAGGGTTAGCATTAGCATCAGGGCTAAGGTTAGCGTTAGGGTTCGGGCTAGGTTCAGGGTTAGTCACTTTCATTTGCAGACCAGACAAACACGCTAATTACATATGGCTTTCTGTACAAAATGTGTTACATCAAAACGGAGGTTTAAATGTGTCAACTAAAAGAAATGAACAATGAGGCAGGAATCCACTTCACAAAAACCAGAAAGCGGAACCTTTCTGGTCACCGTCAGTTGCTTTCGGACCGTATAAGGTGACGCACAACAACACAGGCGCGGCCATCAGGCAGGCAGCAGCAGGCGGAGAGACTCTTCCGCCATCACCGCAGCATGTGGCGAAGCAAAGAGCAAAGCTCCTACAAATATCAGAGAGGACGCCGGTAGGACGACGGTAGGACGACGGTAGGACGCCGGTAGGACGACGGTAGGACGCCAAACTTTTGAAACACAGACACTTTGGCTCCACAGCTGCAGAGTGTTTGGCTAACTGTTTAATGGCCGCCGGTGCTGAGTGGCTGCTTGTTGTCCTCCTGAATAAGTGGATTTACCGCGGCGATAGTGTGATATGTGCTGAGTTAGATGTAGGATTACTGCTCAAGTGTTGAATAGAATAGAATAGAGCTTTTATTCGTCCCACAGCGGGGAAATTGCACTGTTCCAGCAGCAGAAAGGTTGCAGAAAAGTACGAAAGTGCAGGCAGATAAAGGCAGATAAATAGAAATACTTTCTGTTGAATGTGACAGTATGTACACCAATAAATATTATATACAGGATTTACATGGAGCATTGAGTACATTTAAATACTTGACTTAGGTTTCGAAATGTGGTGAGTTATTATCAGGTGAAGGCTAATTGAAATAATGTTGAGGGCAATTTAAAGACAACACGATTAATGTACAGATTCTTCTTTATTTATATACAAGTGTAATTTAGGGTGAAAAGTGATTCACTAATGTTAAAGGACAGTCACAGTAGAATTCATGTTAAATGCAGTTATTCTAACCCCCCCTCTTCCTCCCCCCATCCCTCCATCTTTCTCCAGCCCTCCGGGGGGTCCCTGGCTCTCCGACCGCCTCCCTCCTGAGGTGGGCTCCTGCTGCTGGATCCAGAGCCCCTCCATGGTTCTGCCTGGGTCCGGCTGCTTCTGCTCCTCGTTCTCTCTATTCTGCAAATCAAACTTCTAAATGTAAAAACTCTGTTTCATGACTTCAGAAAACAAGTTGTTTTAGTGGAAATTATATGTAACTGGTTAAGTTGACCCTTAAAAACAACATAAACAATGATCATCAGGTATTTGTAGTTTGACAAGTGATTGAAATATGAGATGAATCAATCTTTTAACCATGATTAAATGCTTATTTTGAATCTATTTGACATCTATAATGTTTTTTCTTTAGTCTTTCAGAGTTTTCCCTCAATGTGTCCATGTGGTTTTTGAAGGTCTGGCTGCAGTTGTGGTTCTGGGAGCTCAGTCTGGAGAGCACCCAGCTGGGATGGTGGTTACCGACAGGCTGAGTGTCCGGTGGTGATAGCTCAGCCTGCAGGGTGCAGGGCTGGAGCGCTGAAGGTTCCTGGTTCAAGTCCCGGTGAGGACGGAGGGTGGATGCAGTTTTGTTCATGAGCAGGACTGGAGCCAAGAACCCAGCAGGTGGCGCCAACTCGGTTCAAGGGGCCAGAGAGGGCCAGAAGAGGGGGCCAAGGGCCCGAGAGGGTCGGAGGGGCCCTGAAGCCTGAAGCCTGAAGCCTGAGGCCAGGGGCCAGAGGGGTCCTGACCAGTAGTGGATAAAAGTAGAAAGCCAGCTTTTAACTTTATTTTTTTTTTTGTCAAAATTTTCAGTAAAAGGTAACTTTAATACTCGTCCCCTACGCTTAGTCGGCTTTGTACTCATGTCGGGCCTCTACTCATGTCGGGCTCTTGCTTTAAGACAGTTGGGCCTTCATCCCTCCGGGCCCTTCGGGCCCTCCGGGATGAAGGCAATAGTTGTTCCTGCCTTCGGCAGGAACAACGGTAAACGCACTCCGGGCCCTTCGGGCCCTCCGTGCGTTGGCGCCCTCGCATGTCGGCCCCTGGGACTGTCGGGCTGTGGTGTTGAGGGTTTTCTCTGCGTCTCGGCCTGGGCTTGAACCAGCGGCCCTCGGCTCACCAGCCGGGGACGCTCCCTCGGAGCTATTGGAGCCCACCTCCCACCCTGTCCCACCACGGACTTTGTGGTTCTATTTGCTATCAACACTTAGAAATATTTTGCTAAAACTTCTCCCCTGCCTCCATCTCTCTGGGGCCCCTCCCATCTCTCTGGGGCCCCTGGTCCTCTGGGGGGTGGGAGGGCTGGGAGCTACAAAATGAGCTTCGTGTTCCAGCCTGGATTCGAACCCAGGACCTTGGGCTCTGCAGGCCAGCAGCCTTCTAGACGGAGCTACAGACACACTCTGGTCTCACCGTGGTTGGTGGTATTTCAGGGCTCCAGCAGAACGCTGCAGCCCATAATAAGACCTGACACACACCAGCTGGGGAGGCGGTGGCCGTGGGCTGGGGGGCCTTTCTGAGCCCCCCTCCTTCTACATTATAATGAAGAGAAACTCTCTGGAACGTCAGCGTTGTTGTCACTATTTAACAAGGATTTGGGGACTACAGACGGATCCTGGGGTGGACAGGGCGAATGCAGGTTTCAAAGCATTGGCAAGGCTTTTAAACACGTTTATTATGTTTTTAGATGGATGTAGGTACAGAATCCACCCCGAATCTACAGTTTACAGAATGAACAGTTGCTTCTGGCTAAGCTCAGACACTCACACAAGCACAGAAGATTCATCTAAACCGTTTACAGCACTGAGTCAAATACTACAGCACGGCCTGGTGTTCAGGATATTACACGTGTAACAAAAGGCCGATTACAGCTCTGGCGGTGAGGTTCGCGTTTTCAAGTCATACTCATTGATTTCCCAGACAGTAGTCTTCACTCTGGTTATTGCCTCGGTAAATAGGATAAACGAGCGCCCCTCACACGCTAATAAGCTCCAGATTCTGCACCAAACGGTGCACGAGGAAATACCAGTCTGGGGGGTTGATGCAAGGTGATACGAGGGGCACAGAGAAATGTGGCTCAATACTGTGGACATACGCAACAAACAGCAAACATCAGCCTGTAATTAATATTTACACACCTACAGATGCATCTGGAACAGACCCGCGGACGTCGTTCACCGCAGTTCTGCTCTGGATGCTTCAGACAGAGCTGGAGGAATGACTTTCTCTGTAAATACAGAATGAGGCAGAACAAATTCATCCACCGTGACAAAAATCGAGGCTCTAAAGGTCTGGGAAAGATTTGACGCGTTTAAAACATTTTAAGACACCTGAACGACGGCACAGGTAACAAGGCAGAGTTGATGTGATATGTTCGGTTTCATCCCAGGAGCTAATCTGACTAAAATGACTTAAAAGATGTTCCGCAGGGCAAAGTTCTGTGTGCCCAGCGACACCTGGCCACGACCAACCAACAGGTGTGGCTCAACAGGAATCTCTAGACTCTATTTCATACTCTACACACGTTCCAGGCTTAGAATTGTTCCTCCCGTTTTAAAAAAACGATTGTTTGACAAACCAGCTTTACTGCATCTACTTGCAAGTGTGACTAAACATCAGTAGCTTAAACGACAGCTGCGGTGTCAAACAGAAAAAAGGCTAAAAATCAGTGTAACCACATCACATTTCACGCTAAAGCAGTGAGGGGATCAGCGACGGGAAGCCCAGCCTCGTACATGCAGTGAAATGACATCGTGGACCCGTGAGTGTGTGGGAGGCCAGACAGAACAGGGTTTGCGTGTGTGTGCTGCCCTCTGCTGGGCCGAAGGCGTCACTTCTCCTGCAGCAGGGCGGGGACGTTGATGTTCCAGCCGATGGCCTGGCGGTCGAAGCCGCAGGTGAACAGGTTGCACGACTGGTTCTCCTCGTTCCAGGCCGTGCAACAAACCATGCGCCTGTGACCCTGCGCGACACATGCAAATGAGACTTCAGTTCTGGCGCGCTCCAGGCGGAGCTTCCTCACTCTGGGCGGGTTCTCACCATCCGGTTGCTGCGCGGCAACCTGGCTAGCCTCACGCCGCTCATGTCGAACAGCCGCACCTGGCGATTGTCATGCGGGAGAGCGATGATCCGCTGGTTGGCAGAGACGCTGATCCTGAAAGAGCAGGAGCCCGGGTTGACCCATCAGCCCAGGAAACGCGAAACAGTCAGCAAAACTACACGGAAATTGGATTTCAAACTTTAGACTTCGAAAGACTGTTATTACCTGTTGACGGCTGAGTCCGTGCGAATGGTTGCTATGGGCGACCTCATGTTCTTTAAATCCCACACCTTGACGGTGCGGTCATCGCTTCCGGAAACCACGTTGTCGCCCACCGTGAACACTGCTGACGTCACCGTGCTGCAAACCAGGAACACACACACACAATTTCAGAGAGTTTATCTTTCTGTCTGCACGTTTTGAGTTGTTTCAGACTGAGCAGCAGTCTGAGCAAGGTTTCACTCCTCACACCACCGAGGGAACGAAAGAGGGCGAAGGGAGAGGAGAGAGGAGGGCTGTCGTTAACGGTGAAAGGCTGCCGCTTAATCTCATTACAGCAATTGTCTATGACGGAGAATTAAAGTGGATCTGCAGGAATTATACATGTTAGGACCGTACGTAATGAGTTCTATGTAATCCCACCCCCACTTGCAATCAGAGACCAGCTACTGCGCGCACACACACACACACACACACACACACACTCTCTCACACACACACACACACACATTTCTTTCTCAGAGAGCAGCCACTGAAAGGCACAAGCCAGACTGACAATCACCATTTTCAAATGAGTGTCTGCAGCAGAGTGTTAACAGCATGTAAAGTAGCAAATTACAAGTGGAGGATTAACACAAAAGAAACAGATAAATGAACAGGGGAGGAGGGAAAGTCAGAGTGGAGGGAAATGATGCAAGCAGAGAATTTAGCTTGGAGCAAATGTCGAGAGTAAAATAATGTTGCGCTTAAAAAAAAGAGTTAAGCAGCGTTCTGGCGCCACCGTGTGGACTAAAATAGACTGCAGGAGGAATCTGGATACCGTAGACACCATCAGACTCACTCTGTGTGACCCTGGAAGACGTTGACCGAGTGGATGGACGGGTCTCTAAAGTCCCACAGCCTGAAGGTGGTGTCTCTGGAGGAGGTGACCACCAAACGCTGGGTGGGGTGGGTGCAGCAGTGGGTCAGCTCTTGATCGTGTCCTGAGCACAGACACAGAAAGAGACAAACCTACTCACTCTTTTTCTGTTTTCAGGAAAATTCCACATCGTTTTTCTCACCACGTTTAGAGAATAAGAAGCCTGATGGCGCCCCGGCTGCTGACCTGTCAGTGTGTGGACCAGTTCCGACGTCTCCACCTCATACAGGTTGGCAGCGCGGTCCCAGGAAGCTGTGACCACTTGCCGGCCTCCCACCAACCAGTCGGCTGCAATCACGACCCCCTGGTGACTTTTCAGGGTGGTCGTTGCCACCCTCACAGTCTGGACCTCACAAAGGCCCTCGCCATCCACCTCCCCTTCCTCTCTGTCCGAGGAGTCCTGGTCATCGTCACATGGAGCCTACAGGCGAACAACACATCCACGTCATCCACGGGCTTGTGAGAACAAAAGCTATTTTAGTGCGATTATGGGTTATTTTGGCCTCGGAAGGACAGAACAGTTACCCACACTGACATCTGGTGGCGGCTGGGGGGCAGGCAGCTGCACCATGTAGCGCCAGATGTGAGCCGTCTGGTCTCCAGAGGCTGAGGTGAACATCAACACACAGACCGACAACATTCAGATCAACATCCAAACTAGGAAAGAATGCAAAGGATTTACGCCTTAAGTATGGCCACAAGGTTAGCCACAGAGGCCGGGTGTACCTGTGAGGGCCATCTGCTCTGTGGGGTGGAACTTGATGGAGTTGACTGTGAGGAGGACAACAGAAAGACAAGTGGCATCAAGGTTTCTGCTGCAAATGACGTAAACCAGCGGAAAACCGGAATAAAGCAACAAAACACAGGCTAAAACTAGGCAGTAAAAATAAACGAAACAGCAGCAAAATTGTGGAAATGTGTGTGGGTGTGGGCTCTATTACCTGATCCTGCATGGCCGGCGTACCTCAGCAGACATTTGCCGGTCTCTATACTCCACAGCAACGCTGAATGATCTGGGAGACAGCAAAAACTGGTGGCACTGAGCCGACTTTGAGGTCACGGGACGATGACGTGCAGCAGCTTTAACTATGACGTTTCAGGAGGCAGATAAATCAGAGAGGCACCTGCGGAGGCCGTCCCCAGGACCACCGGCTGAGTCCGGGCCACGCTCAGGTCCCAGATCCCATCCCTGTGGCCCACGTACTCCTTGAGCAGCTGGCACAAGGCTCGAGATCCTGTGGTGGCTTTAAAGCTGGACACAATCTGAGCAGGGAGGGGAGAGAAATGAGCGTGAGAGCGCGAAAGACAACGCGCTGTTCATTAAATGCAAGAGGCAGATTAAAGATGACTGCGTATTAAATATATACAATCCTTTTGGGTCGTCACTGATTGAGTCTCCTTAAAAAGGAATCACCACTAAACTCTGGAAAACTTCAGGAATTTAAAAAAATAATAAATGCCGGTTCCTTTTTTGTATGTATAGCTCACCTAATAAAACCCAACACACAAGAACGGTGCAAGAAAGAGGTCAAAACCTCATCAAACAGACCGAAAACCAACTAGGCGTCACAAATGCCAGCTTCTTATTTTAGGAGTTGATGGCACAGGTTAGACACCTGGAAGCTAATGTTTGCTATCCCACCCCTAAAGAACGCCCAGACCCCCTGCTGAAACACCTTCCGCTGTGATTTCACCTCTCCGAGCATGCAGCCGAGAGCGCACGGCTGAGAGCGCACGGCTGAGAGCGCACGGCTGAGAGCGCACGGCTGAGAGCGCTGCAGTTTTACTGGGGCTCGTTAGAAGCAGCAGCAAAGCAACGGACGGGATGTAGTTAGTGCAGATTCCCCCACCTGTGTGGTTCCCAGGCGGGGAAGCGTTTACTGTAGAGCAGGTTCAGCCCTCCGGAGGGTCAATGAAAAATAACAAAGACAAGTCCAGAAACACGCTCTTTCCTGAAAGCCTCTGTTTCCTCTCAAGAGAAACTGGTTAGTATTTCCAAATGCAGCTGCGCGCCCGGATGGAGGGTTGGGAGCAGAGAGAAGAGGAGAAGCCAGGGTCAGACTGAAGTTAAGGACAGACTCAGCCCACCGCAGCCCCCCTCAATCCTTAGTGACAAACAGAGCATTCAGGAAGTTACCCATGAATCTCCGCCCCACAACTCCCATGTGGCCACACTGAAGTTGCGAGGTCCACCTATCTTTCCGTGGAAAGTGTACAAGCACTACATCAGCAAAACATTAAGAAGGACAATGTCAAAGGATTCTTTCAACATCACTGCAACTCATTTTCCTCAAACCCCTTTAGAATTAAAAGTGGCACCTGACACACACGTGTGTGTAGCTCTCCTACCTTGCTGGTTGAGGCTTTATAGGTGGTCTTCAGCTTCTGTGACAGTTGGCTGGTGCTGTGACTGGCTGAAAAAGGACAGCAGACATAAGCGACGAGGCTGAAAAGGTGAAGACGCTTCATTTGGGTCCGCGAGTAAATACCGGTTCGTTAAAGGACTGACAAAAAATTCTACTTTCTGACACAAATAAAGCAGGCTGAGGTTGGAAACGCAAGCTCCCCCGACTAGTTTGCGGTTAAGTTTTAGGACACACTCAAACAACACACACACGCGATGTCTCTAAATAGACTGACAAGATTTTGTGGTTTTCTACGCACATGTGGGTTAAACACTTGTTAGAAGCAGGGTTCAAATTTGATGTTTATTGGCAGGAAAAAGCACATAACCCTTTTCAGAATTTTATGCTTTTCTGTATTCATTTGTGAGAAAACGCTTAAAATAGCAGCACACAGGAAAGATTTGTAAAAACTAGTGAAGACCTGAGTTACTAACCAAGGTCTAGTAGAACCAGCTTCACTGGCATCTTGTTAGAAAAAAGAGTTTGGA
>CAAE01014565.1:1390397-1452525 GCA_000180735.1 Tetraodon nigroviridis
CCCTTAACCTTGCCAGGTTGTCAAATTTTGATGTGTAACAGATAGTAACGAAAGAAAGAAATGTTAATGATTTTCACACACCGCACTGCAAATTTTAGTTTGTGGTTATATTGTAGTTAAAATCTCAAAAATACTTTCTTGATCCCCAGTTAATTGCAATTACTTGTCTCCAAGTGCTCTTTGTGCATGATTGAAGTTTGCAACTTTGAGCATGTTACAAAGTTGGACAGCTGACTTTTCAAAGAATACCGAGTAAGTAGTTTTGGAGTATTTAAGTGTTTTTTAATTAACTTTTATTCTAGCCGAAACAACATCATTAATAACTTTAAATCGCATATAAATATTTTCTGGTTTCTTTAGACATTAGTTCTTTGTCCTGTGGTGGTTACAATTAAACTTTTGTTTTTATTTAATTTGATTTCCACCTCCAGTACTTCCAGTACATTCATTTTATGCAATAACTCTGTCTGGTCTTTGATCAGGTTGATCAAAGGGATGAAGCTGAAGCTGTGCTTGACAGGTGTACAATGGCAGAGTTGGTCCTCAGGGAGGGGGAGGGTCCGCTCCGGCCCCCAGGGGACGTTGGAGTTGTTGTTGAAGGTGTGCAGGTCCTCACTAACTTGCAAGCACTTGCGCATGGATGTGCCATGTTATTTGGCCTCATTTATGCTCTAAACCTGAGCTATCCAAGCGAGTTAAAAAACACTTTTGATGCACTGCAGAAATTATTCATGGAGATAGAAGGAAAGAAAACGACACGAGGAGTGCGCAGCCTGAACCTCAAACTCAGTGTGTAGATTGGTGAAATATTTTTTTTGTTAGGTTTTGTGGCTTGTTTGTTATTGTTAATTGGATGAAGAAAAATGGTCACATGTACCAACTTTGACATTCAAGGAGTTCTAGCAAAGATTTTGTACCAGTTCAGATTCGACTGCAGAGCTATTTGCTTTTATTGAAATTTGCACTTATTTTGCAATGTTTATGTCATCCACACGTTCTAGCTCACCAAACTGTGCAATAAGTGTGAGGTTGTGGAGTGTTTTTGTTTTAAATGCAATTTCGATGCACATTTAAAATGTGAAATTTGACAATGTGAAATGTTTTTATTTAGTGTGACTAAATTTGAAACAGAATAATTTTATATTTTCCTACAAATACAGCTTTTATTTTAAGATGGGATGTAAGTTGTCCAAAACAAATGTTGTAATAATGTTCAAGTTTCTGACTAAAAATAAATTGTTGAAATTATAGTTTGTGCTAATGTGGAAATTTAACTTGAGAAAAGTTAATAAGGTTGAGTGTAACAAAATTACAGCAATTTAATTAGTTTACCTCAAATTAAAAACTTAATTTAGATGTAACAAATTACATCAATTTTTTAAAGTTGATCCAAAGAATCATTTTTTTCAGTGTAGGTTTTTTTATTTTGAATCTGTAATGTTTTTTCTTTAGTCTTTCAGAGTTTTCCCTAAACGTATCCATGTGGTTTTTGAAGGTGTGGCTGCAGTGGTGGTTCCGGTAGCTCAGCCTGCAGGGTGCAGGGCTGGGGAGCTGAAGGTTCTTGGTTCGAGTCCCGGTGAGGACGGAGCATGGCTGTGGTTTTGTTCAAGAGCAGGAGCCAAGAACCCAGCAGGTGGCGCCAACTCGGCTCAAGGGGCCAGAGAGAACCAGAGGAGGGGGCCAGGGGCCCAAGGGGTCCTGACCGGTAGTGGACAGAAGTAGAAAGCCAGCTTTTAACTTTATCTTTTTTTTGTCAAATTTTTCAGTAAAAGGTAACTTTAATACTCGTCCCCTACGCTAGTCGGTTTTGTACTCATGTCGGGCTCTTGCTTTAAGACACTTGGGCCTTCATCCCTTTCCTTCGGGCTGCGGGATGAAGGCAACGTAATGTTGTGTTCGGCAGGAACAACGGTAAAGCGACTTGGCTTCGGGCCCTCCGTGCGTTGGCGCCCTCGCATGTCGGCCCCTGGAACTGTCGGGCTGTGGTGTTGAGGGTTTTCTCTGCGTCTCGGCCTGGGCTTGAACCGGCGGCCCTCGGCTCACCAGCCGGGGACGCTCCCTCGGAGCTATTGGAGCCCACCTCCCACCCTGTCCCACCACGGACTTTGTGGTTCTATTTGCTATCAACACTTAGAAATATTTTGCTAAAACTTCTCCCCTGCCTCCATCTCTCTGGGGCCCCCTCCCATCTCTCTGGGGCCCCTGGTCCTCTAGGGGGGTGGGGAGGGCTGGGGAGCTACAAAATGAGCTTCGTGTTCCAGCCTGGATTCGAACCCAGGACCTTGGGCTCTGCAGGCCAGCAGCCTTCTAGACGGAGCTACAGACACACTCTGGTCTCACCGTGGTTGGTGGTATTTCAGGGGCTCCAGCAGAACGCTGCAGCCCATAATAAGACCTGACACACACCAGCTGGGGAGGCGGTGGCCGTGGGCTGGGGGGCCTTTCTGAGCCCCCCCTCCTTCTACATTATAATGAAGAGAAACTCTCTGGAACGTCAGCGCTTGTTGTCACTATTTAACAAGGATTTGGGGACTACAGACGGATCCTGGGGTGGACAGAGCGAATGCAGGTTTCAAAGCATTGGCAAGGCTTTTAAACACGTTTATTATGTTTTTAGATGGATGTAGGTACAGAATCCACCCCGAATCTACAGTTTACAGAATGAACAGTTGCTTCTGGCTAAGCTCAGACACTCACACAAGCACAGAAGATTCATCTAAACCGTTTACAGCACTGAGTCAAATACTACAGCACGGCCTGGTGTTCAGGATATTACACGTGTAACAAAAGGCCGATTACAGCTCTGGCGGTGAGGTTCGCGTTTTCAAGTCATACTCATTGATTTCCCAGACAGTAGTCTTCACTCTGGTTATTGCCTCGGTAAATAGGATAAACGAGCGCCCCTCACACGCTAATAAGCTCCATATTCTGCACCAAACGGTGCACGAGGAAATACCAGTCTGGGGGGTTGATGCAAGGTGATACGAGGGGCACAGAGAAATGTGGCTCAATACTGTGGACATACGCAACAAACAGCAAACATCAGCCTGGAATTAATATTTACACACCTACAGATGCATCTGGAACAGACCCGCGGACGTCGTTCACCGCAGTTCTGCTCTGGATGCTTCAGACAGAGCTGGAGGAATGACTTTCTCTGTAAATACAGAATGAGGCAGAACAAATTCATCCACCGTGACAAAAGGTCTGGGAAAGATTTGATGCGTTTAAAACATTTTAAGACACCTGAACGACGGCACAGGTAACAAGGCAGAGTTGATGTGATATGTTCGGTTTCATCCCAGGAGCTAATCTGACTAAAATGACTTAAAAGATGTTCCGCAGGCCAAAGTTCTGTGTGCCCAGCGACACCTGGCCACGACCAACCAACAGGTGTGGCTCAACAGGAATCTCTAGACTCTATTTCATACTCTACACACGTTCCAGGCTTAGAATTGTTCCTCCCGTTTTAAAAAAACGATTGTTTGACAAACCAGCTTTACTGCATCTACTTGCAAGTGTGACTAAACATCAGTAGCTTAAACGACAGCTGCGGTGTCAAACAGAAAAAAGGCTAAAAATCAGTGTAACCACATCACATTTCACGCTAAAGCAGTGAGGGGATCAGCGACGGGAAGCCCAGCCTCGTACACGCAGTGAAATGACATCGCGGACCCGTGAGTGTGTGGGAGGCCAGACAGAACAGGGTTTGCGTGTGTGTGCTGCCCTCTGCTGGGCCGAAGGCGTCACTTCTCCTGCAGCAGGGCGGGGACGTTGATGTTCCAGCCGATGGCCTGGCGGTCGAAGCCGCAGGTGAACAGGTTGCACGACTGGTTCTCCTCGTTCCAGGCCGTGCAACAAACCATGCGCCTGTGACCCTGCGCGACACATGCAAATGAGACTTCAGTTCTGGCGCGCTCCAGGCGGAGCTTCCTCACTCTGGGCGGGTTCTCACCATCCGGTTTGAAAGCACTGTTACTTAGCCTAGCTTGACGGCTGAGTCCGTGCGGATGGTTGCTATGGGCGACCTCATGTTCTTTAAATCCCACACCTTGACGGTGCGGTCATCGCTTCCGGAAACCACGTTGTCGCCCACCGTGAACACTGCTGACGTCACCGTGCTGCAAACCAGGAACACACACACACAATTTCAGAGAGTTTATCTTTCTGTCTGCACGTTTTGAGTTGTTTCAGACTGAGCAGCAGTCTGAGCAAGGTTTCACTCCTCACACCACCGAGGGAACGAAAGAGGGCGAAGGGAGAGGAGAGAGGAGGGCTGTCGTTAACGGTGAAAGGCTGCCGCTTAATCTCATTACAGCAATTGTCTATGACGGAGAATTAAAGTGGATCTGCAGGAATTATACATGTTAGGACCGTACGTAATGAGTTCTATGTAATCCCACCCCCACTTGCAATCAGAGACCGGCTACTGTGCGCACACGCACACACACACACACACACACACACACACACACACACACACACACACACACACATTTCTTTCTCAGAGAGCAGCCACTGAAAGGCACAAGCCAGACTGACAATCACCATTTTCAAATGAGTGTCTGCAGCAGAGTGTTAACAGCATGTAAAGTAGCAAATTACAAGTGGAGGATTAACACAAAAGAAACAGATAAATGAACAGGGGAGGAGGGAAAGTCAGAGTGGAGGGAAATGATGCAAGCAGAGAATTTAGCTTGGAGCAAATGTCGAGAGTAAAATAATGTTGCGCTTAAAAAAGAGAGTTAAGCAGCGTTCTAGCGCCACCGTGTGGACTAAAATAGACTGCAGGAGGAATCTGGATACCGTAGACACCGTCAGACTCACTCTGTGTGACCCTGGAAGACGTTGACCGAGTGGATGGACGGGTCTCTAAAGTCCCACAGCCTGAAGGTGGTGTCTCTGGAGGAGGTGACCACCAAACGCTGGGTGGGGTGGGTGCAGCAGTGGGTCAGCTCTTGATCGTGTCCTGAGCACAGACACAGAAAGAGACAAACCTACTCACTCTTTTTCTGTTTTCAGGAAAATTCCACATCGTTTTTCTCACCACGTTTAGAGAATAAGAAGCCTGATGGCGCCCCGGTTGCTGACCTGTCAGTGTGTGGACCAGTTCCGACGTCTCCACCTCATACAGGTTGGCAGCGCGGTCCCAGGAAGCTGTGACCACTTGCCGGCCTCCCACCAACCAGTCGGCTGCAATCACGACCCCCTGGTGACTTTTCAGGGTGGTCGTTGCCACCCTCACAGTCTGGACCTCACAAAGGCCCTCGCCATCCACCTCCCCTTCCTCTCTGTCCGAGGAGTCCTGGTCATCGTCACATGGAGCCTACAGGCGAACAACGCATCCACGTCATCCACAGGCTTGTGAGAACAAAAGCTATTTTAGTGCGATTATGGGTTATTTTGGCCTCGGAAGGACAGAACAGTTACCCACACTGACATCTGGTGGCGGCTGGGGGGCAGGCAGCTGCACCATGTAGCGCCAGATGTGAGCCGTCTGGTCTCCAGAGGCTGAGGTGAACATCAACACACAGACCGACAACATTCAGATCAACATCCAAACTAGGAAAGAATGCAAAGGATTTACGCCTTAAGTATGGCCACAAGGTTAGCCACAGAGGTCGGGTGTACCTGTGAGGGCCATCTGCTCTGTGGGGTGGAACTTGATGGAGTTGACTGTGAGGAGGACAACAGAAAGACAAGTGGCATCAAGGTTTCTGCTGCAAATGACGTAAACCAGCGGAAAACCGGAATAAAGCAACAAAACACAGGCTAAAACTAGGCAGTAAAAATAAACGAAACAGCAGCAAAATTGTGGAAATGTGTGTGGGTGTGGGCTCTATTACCTGATCCTGCATGGCCGGCGTACCTCAGCAGACATTTGCCGGTCTCTATACTCCACAGCAACGCTGAATGATCTGGGAGACAGCAAAAACTGGTGGCACTGAGCCGACTTTGACGTCACGGGACGATGACGTGCAGCAGCTTTAACTATGACGTTTCAGGAGGCAGATAAATCAGAGAGGCACCTGCGGAGGCCGTCCCCAGGACCACCGGCTGAGTCCGGGCCACGCTCAGGTCCCAGATCCCATCCCTGTGGCCCACGTACTCCTTGAGCAGCTGGCACAAGGCTCGAGATCCTGTGGTGGCTTTAAAGCTGGACACAATCTGAGCAGGGAGGGGAGAGAAATGAGCGTGAGAGCGCGAAAGACAACGCGCTGTTCATTAAATGCGAGAGGCAGATTAAAGATGACTGCGTATTAAATATATACAATCCTTTTGGGTCGTCACTGATTGAGTCTCCTTTAAAAGGAATCACCACTAAACTCTGGAAAACTTCAGGAATTTAAAAAAATAATAAATGCCGGTTCCTTTTTTGTATGTATAGCTCACCTAATAAAACCCAACACACAAGAACGGTGCAAGAAAGAGGTCAAAACCTCATCAAACAGACCGAAAACCAACTAGGCGTCACAAATGCCAGCTTCTTATTTTAGGAGTTGATGGCACAGGTTAGACACCTGGAAGCTAATGTTTGCTATCCCACCCCTAAAGAACGCCCAGACCCCCTGCTGAAACACCTTCCGCTGTGATTTCACCTCTCCGAGCATGCAGCCGAGAGCGCACGGCTGAGAGCGCACGGCTGAGAGCGCACGGCTGAGAGCGCACGGCTGAGAGCGCTGCAGTTTTACTGGGGCTCGTTAGAAGCAGCAGCGAAGCGCACGGACGGGATGTAGTTAGTGCAGATTCCCCCACCTGTGTGGTTCCCAGGCGGGGAAGCGTTTACTGTAGAGCAGGTTCAGCCCTCCGGAGGGTCAATGAAAAATAACAAAGACAAGTCCAGAAACACGCTCTTTCCTGAAAGCCTCTGTTTCCTCTCAAGAGAAACTGGTTAGTATTTCCAAATGCACGTGCGCGCCCGGATGGAGGGTTGGGAGCAGAGAGAAGAGGAGAAGCCAGGGTCAGACTGAAGTTAAGGACAGACTCAGCCCACCGCAGCCCCCCTCAATCCTTAGTGACAAACAGAGCATTCAGGAAGTTACCCATGAATCTCCGCCCCACAACTCCCATGTGGCCACACTGAAGTTGCGAGGTCCACCTATCTTTCCGTGGAAAGTGTACAAGCACTACATCAGCAAAACATTAAGAAGGACAATGTCAAAGGATTCTTTCAACATCACTGCAACTCATTTTCCTCAAACCCCTTTAGAATTAAAAGTGGCACCTGACACACACGTGTGTGTAGCTCTCCTACCTTGCTGGTTGAGGCTTTATAGGTGGTCTTCAGCTTCTGTGACAGTTGGCTGGTGCTGTGACTGGCTGAAAAAGGACAGCAGACATAAGCGACGAGGCTGAAAAGGTGAAGACGCTTCATTTGGGTCCGCGAGTAAATACCGGTTCGTTAAAGGACTGACAAAAAATTCTACTTTCTGACACAAATAAAGCAGGCTGAGGTTGGAAACGCAAGCTCCCCCGACTAGTTTGCGGTTAAGTTTTAGGACACACTCAAACAACACACACACGCGATGTCTCTAAATAGACTGACAAGATTTTGTGGTTTTCTACGCACATGTGGGTTAAACACTTGTTAGAAGCAGGGTTCAAATTTGATGTTTATTGGCAGGAAAAAGCACATAACCCTTTTCAGAATTTTATGCTTTTCTGTATTCATTTGTGAGAAAACGCTCTAAAATAGCAGCACACAGGAAAGATTTGTAAAAACTAGTGAAGACCTGAGTTACTAACCAAGGTCTAGTAGAACCAGCTTAACTGGCATCTTGTTAGAAAAAAGAGTTTGGAGGTCATTTGCACACTAAAAAAAGGTTAGAAATGCTCTTAATTAATCTAGATTTACATTTATTATTAACATTTGGCACTATATCCACGGTAAAGGAGGCACCCATATTAGTGTGTATTTTTGAATCATAACTTTGGTGTTATAACGGAGATGAAGACCAACTCGTGTTAAACAAAATGTAAATAAATGTGAAATTCTAAAAGCTTCACATGCCTTTTCCTGCCACTGTAAATGTATAAACCCAATCAATATAGCATCTCTGAAACCCTGTTTACAAATCTTGTAAATAATTAAAGACAATGACTTTTCCAGCCAACATTAGGTGGCTTTATAAGTGACAGTGAAACTGCATTTGAAACCCACAAAATCGGTTTCATCCAACAAAGAGGAACGTTGGCCGACTCCAAAGCAGCAGAGGAGGAAATAGAGCACCTTTTGTTTTCAGGACTCCCTTGCTGGGATCTCCCCCCTCGACAGTCTGCCCATCTCCAGTCAAACGCTCGTTCAGGGAGTCGATTTCCCGTCGCACTGTAATGTCAGCACAGTGGCAGTTGGCCCGTCAGCAAACACCGATGGTTAATCAACGTCCAACGATCAATGCAGGGAGCCGCCGCAACGCCGCCCACTGTCTCCCACAGCTACTCACGTTCGATATTTTCGATGTAGAGGTTTTCAAACTCGCGTTCAATCTGGCTGAAAAGGTCCAGGAGGTTGTTCCGTAGAGAAAGGGGCAGCTTGGAGTCCTGGACACACACACACACACACACACACACGCATAAAAACCCCATAAATCAACAACAGCACATTCAACAGTGGCATCCAGTTCTCTCCTGATTCAATTAAGATGAATCATTTCTACTGTTAATTAGTGTTTGAACAAATATACTCAGACATGACAACAGTCACGATTATAAACTAAACCACTCATTATTCACACACTACCTCATAACAACGCAAACATGCGTCGTATTACTACAACCTACAGACTAACTAGCGACGACTGGTTTCAGCCCAGTCCAGCACCAGTGCCTGACTCACCTCCATGATGAATTGATGTCAGACGAGCACCCGTCTACACCAGCCAAGGGTAAAAGGCTGTCAGGGAAACAATGGATGGTCAAGGCTGCGTCTGACAGCTCGTCTTGAGAGCCGCTGGCTGGCTCTTTTTTTTTTTCTTTTATCTGGTCATTTGGCAGACGAGGGAACCGAACCCCAGCCTGTCGCTCTTCCTCCCAACTGTTAACCGCAGTGATGTGAAGCACCTGACCGCTCCGTCACACACGCTTGTCCACACACTTTGTAACTCGGTCTTTGTATTTTTAACAGAAAAAGCAGTAACGATGTGTGTGTGTTATGAAGTAGTGATGCTGCGTGAGGCAGGTGGACTCCACTGAGGACAGAAACAGAGGGGCCCAGGCATGAAAAAGGCCCGCTGAAAAGACTAATCAGAGCGGGACAAGCGGGGCATATTAAAACTTGATGAGACGACAGGTCGCTGCAAACTGAGCTCTAGTTTGAGCCGATGGTAATTCAAGGACGCTGTCGAGAAGAGAAAGTAAACAGCTCTGGGCAACAGAGACAAATCAGGCTGGGATATTTTAAAGAACGCTACAGGTGGTATCATTTCTTTCCTGTAGGTTTGTTGTTACTGATTTGGACCAATTACATTACATTCTATAGTCCCTCCTGCATTTAAATCCTTTTTTTTTGCACAAAACCTGAAGATTATTCTTTTGCGCTTCAATCAATCAATACGTATATTACACATTACCGCTATACAATGTTTACATTGATTGAAAGCAATGTGGCAACGCCTAAAACAGTTTAAAGTAACACATCTAAGAGATCAATAAAGTCAGCCAACAGCCAACTCCCAAAGGTTAACCACCAGGGTGTTTTCCTTCATAGTAAAGCCTTGTTATTATTTTAGCAAATCTTCATCTTTGGACAGTGGTTGGCTCACAAGAGCTTTGTGGGCGTCACAGCCAGCTCATTCTTTACTGAATAAACCTCTCTCCCTTTGATGCAACAATCCACACACTCACATGTTCCGTGCACCGTTGGCTCGTTAGTATTTTCCCCACTCCTTCTTTCCGGTACCTTGTCCCTTGATTGCTCTGTCCGCTGACATCTTTTCAGCTTCGCTCGCACCGACATCGGCAACATTTCCCCCTTTTCAAATAGTTTTTTCGTACCTTTCACAGCCCACAATGGCTGAAAGAGCCAACAGCAAACACACAAATATTACTGACCAAACTGATCCTCTTTGTTGAACAAAACACACACTGCGTACGCCTTTTAATAAATAAACGGAGCCTCCACGGCTGACGAGCAGGAACTGAAGCCATCTGCTTATCAAACTCCATCAAACTTGTACTGTGTCGAGATCTGCTAGAAGCTCCGTTTACGCCAACGATGCATCTAAACAGGGACTAAAAAATCTCTGCTGTCCTGCACAGGTTCTGGAGTATGTGGAAGGGAAAAAAACTTAATAACCAAGCAAATCTTAATATTCTAATTCAACCAGAAAATGAGCAAGCAAGGAAGATTTAGGGATGCCTCTCGTGCTCCGGTAAAAACCTCTTTAGTCACCCAGGTGCACCCGTGAGCTTACATATATTCCCAATACAACCAATATGCACAAATGAAACAAAAAGCAAAATATACCTAAAATAAACAACTAAAAAACCAACACAATTCCAGGCATACAATATGCCTCCTGATTCTCCTCAGATATGAAAACAATGTGGTAACAGCTAAAACCTCCAAAGGTAACACACATTTGAGAGATCAATAAAGTCATTCCACAGCCAACTCCCAGAGGTTAACAACCAGGATGTTCTTGATCAAACAGGAAAGCCCTTTTATTATTTTAGCAAGTCGCAAAGTTTGCGTTTGGAAAAAAAAAGAAAAAAAAACTGCCTAAGCAAATGTTGGTAGAAATAAACTCATTCTGGTTTTGACGTCACTATTCCAGGGCCCAAGAGACCACAAAGAGGGCATTAAAACTTAAACACATAATAAGCTGGTTTAATCCAAAATAACATAGTGCAGCTACCTAACAAACACAAGGTTCCTAACAGGAGGAAACAGAGAGTGTAACAAACAGAGCCCTTTCTATGTTGAAATACCAGTTAAAAAATAGAAGCAATGCTGCTCAACCTGCCGGTACTGTACTAACAATCAACAGCCTCACAACACAGCTAAAAATCAAAATGATCCTTTGAAACAAGCTCTGATACAAGTTAATGTTAATCAGACCGTTAACTCCACATACAAGCAGTATATTGTCTCCCCAGAATTCATGTCAGAAGCTGGAATTGGTGTGTGCAAGAGTGATAAAAAAGCACATGTGTGTGAGTGTGTGTGTGCGTTCCTTACCTGTCCCTCCAGCATGTCTCCTCTTAAGATGCCCAGCGGCCTCTCCTCTGTGCTGTTGGTGCGCCGGATTGATAAGCTGTGAGCCTTACGCTTCTGCTTAGGGTGACGGCCGGCCAAAGCAGACCCGCTACTGCTTCCGCCCTCCCCAGGCATCCCTCCCACCTTTTTGAAAAGCCCTGCCCCCTACCTGGGATCTTACCTGAGGATCAGGGCAAGAAGAGGCCTGGCAGGCTCACGTTCTGCTTACTCTTACTCTGCTATCAGCACCTGTATGCAAAAAAAAAGGCATTTTATTACACTATTAGTAACATTTGGTATTTACTTCTACTCCCTAAATACCTAGGTGGCTATAATTTACACTAACAAACAACCTAGTCAACTCGCTATCATTGCAAGTTAGTGCAGTTTTTTATTCAAAGATTTTCTTTTGTTTGTTTGTTTTACCAAACATGTTTTATAACAGGAGGATTTTAAAAAAATCATATTTATGTGAACTGTCTGTGTTAAATTCTTGTGCTAAAACTATGCAAACGCCTAAAAAGTTAGGTTCGGTAAAACAGCCCTGATAAGGAATACAAGGTTTTGCTGATGAACTGTTGCCAGAGTAAGTTATATATAAGTTAAATAATGCATTTTTTAAGGCTTAGTATACTTAAATCGTAGATCTACTTAATTTACAATAAAGAGCTTGCCTCTACACACACACACACACACACACACACACACACACACACACACACACACCTCATTCAATAATCACAGCAAACAATTTAAGGTAACGAACCACACGCAACACTGATAATTCAGTGACTCCTGGCGCGATAGCAACACGTTTTATGGCGTGAATTGCAAAAGTACTCACCGGTACCACTTTCACAGTGGAATTGGTAGTTGTGTACAATTAAAAAACGTAATCGAAAATGTTAAACGCTAGTACACGCTAGCTTACATAGCACACCATTTTCAGAGCCTACACTTTTACATTTGTCGTTTGCAGCCTTTCATGGTCCTTGTAAAAGAATGACCATGTCAGATTTTTAAATTCCAAGAAAATTCCTGCATATGTCCTTAAAAATGTACATCAATAACAATGAGTGTCCCGAATATTCTAAATTTGGACACAGCACCTACTTTTTTTCTATCACCTACTTCCGCATCACATGGTTTGTGTTTGCGCTTCGATAGCCAATAGGCTGTCACGCCGATATTGACGCAACCAATTGAGTCGTGTGACCAGAGTTGAACGGAAGTAAAGGTAGGTTGAGACGAGGATCCGAAATATTCCTGCAGCAAAGACTTAAAATACGTTCGATAACGCGGTTTATTTGCCTGCAACACAACGTAATTGTTTAGTAAGTAGAAGGAAAGTTTCTTTAATTTGTCTGTATGCCCTAAAAAGCAGAAACAGGTCGTACTTAAGTCCAGTTGACAAGCCAGGGTGACGCGGGCCGTGCTTTGCAGTGGTCTGATGGCGAGTGCCTGGTCGGTGTTTACCGCAAATCCGATAATGGATCAACTGGAACGGGACGGAAATCCTATTATTTTACCAACGAACGCCATTGTGGAAAAGAAAAAGACTTATACAAAAGCTTAAGTGATTATATTGAGGTCAAAAATTCTTAAATTTAACAATATTTTTACTATTGAGGCCATTGAATAAGTGCATCATTTGCAACAAAAGCGTGTTTATTATTTTGGAAGACGCTTTTTAAATCTAAATTAACATTATAAAGCGACCTATAGCGGTAATTAACACGTATGAATTTCTATATTTGTTTTGTTAATTTATATAACCTCATTTGGTGTTTAAATATTTGAATTGTTTCAGTTTGTTGTGGGCTTTTGGAGCGTACGTTCCTACCCGGCAGTGACTCCAGCTCGGCTTTTCCGACCACCCGCGGGGTCTCCTCCTCTGATTGGTGTGGCGTTCGGGTCAGGCGATGGCGCGGCCACTGTGGGCGGCGCTGCGGCTGCTGCGCTGCGGGGGTAAAGGTGCGTTCACGCCGATCACACCGAGGCGACCGACTTGGGCCAGCATCACCGGCTGGGACAGAGCTGCGTCCAGGTAAGCTGCTCCGAAACCGCCCTCTGTCGTGGTGGCAGGTTAGAGCGACGTCGGAGATAAGCCCGATTTACAAATGGCGGCTAATACACTTATAACTGAGCTGATATAGCATAATCCACCCAATAAAGAACTCTAAACGCAAAATGACTGTGATTCGATTTCCAAAGTAAGGTTTTGACTTAGCTTTGCTCGTGTTTTCGTGTGCCTGTTTTCAAGATGGCTGCTGCAAGCTTCAGTATAATCTTACTTTGTAAACACGATCCGTTATCTTCACCAGAAATAGACATCTCTGAAGGTTACTGCCATAACAGTAATCTGTGGGCTTATTTCATTTAAGAATAACTCTAGCTAATATTTTTTGCAAGTGTTAATTAAATTTAATTTCCGACATCATACTATGCCATGTGACAGACACCTTAAATACAAGTGAAGAATTAATGATGACCACGCAATTGTGACCAAATGTTGATTGTGCGTTTTTGACCTGTTGTGTTTGCAGTGAGGGCCAGGCTGCGTCAGTCCAGCGTCAGAATGCCTGAGATCAACACACAACACCTGGATGAGAAGCAGGTGCAGCTCCTGTCTGAGATGTGCATCCTCATTGACCAAAACGACCACAAGACCGGAGCAGACACCAAGAAAAACTGCCACCTTAACGTCAACATTGACAAAGGTTTTCCACTCTGTGTGTGTGTTTGTGTGTTTATCTTGGGTTGTTTTCTTTACTGGCTACTGTTTTACCAGGTTTGTTACACAGGGCGTTCAGCGTCTTTCTCTTCAACAGCGAGGAGAAGCTGCTCCTACAACAGAGGTCTGATGCCAAAATCACCTTTCCAGGTCGGTGACGAACCCTGAACGTCCCAGATTCCCGACAGCCTAAAATAGTTCTAAAATCCAAGCTGAACCGTCTCATGTGTCTGACCTAAAAAGATAACTTGGTGTAGATGCTGTGAAGCTAAACACCTTGTGTGTGTGTGTGTAGGCTGCTTCACAAACACATGCTGCAGCCATCCGTTACACACCGACAGAGAGCTGGAGGAGGAAGACGCCATCGGAGTGAGGAGGGCTGCTCAGAGGAGGCTTGAAGCCGAGCTCGGCATCCCCGTGGAGCAGGTGGGTGTGTGGCCAGGTTGGTGCGCCTTGAACCAACCTGGCCAAAACCTAGCCTTGTCGACCACGCAGGTGACGCCCGAGGAGATGACGTACCTGACCAGGATCCACTACAAAGCGCAGTCGGACGGCGTGTGGGGCGAACACGAGATCGACTACATCCTCTTTATGCAGAAGGTAAAAACTAACCTGCCTGCTCACACACGCACATAAACCAATAGATCGCATTTACAAAATCTGGCGTCTAAAAGGCTATGGAAAGAATATTTTAATGTTTTAAAAACTGAAACCAGTTTGACTTATAGTCCAGAAACTATGGTACATTTACTAGAAAACCTGGATGTAAGATGAGACACACTGACATTGTCTCTTTTAAACATTGTTTCAAAGAATGTGGATCTGAATCCTGATCCCAACGAGATCCAGAGCCATCGTTACGTTAGTAAAGAGGAGCTGAAGGAGATGCTGGAGAAAGCCAAGCGTCATGAACTGAAGATCACCCCCTGGTTCAGCCTCATTGCTGACACCTTCCTCTTTAAATGGTGGGACAACCTACAGAACCTCAAACAGTTCATGGACCACCACCACATCCATCGCATGTAAGAAGAAAAGAGCCACCAACACGGACTCCAGACATCCGGTCACAGCGTGGAAGGACAGAATCACTGGCACAACTAGTAAAAGAACAAGAGGGAGGACAGTCGCAGCAGATGGCGTTTTTCAGTTACATCTAAAAAAAAACCCCAAATCATCAAACAGAGTATTTTTGTAATATTTAATCCTGTGATGTCCCGAAGCTGACGGGCTGATGTGACGTACAGCCGGTCGGCCTGTGTGCTGTCAGTAAAACCCATCAACAAGATTTAACTTTCTAGACTTCTACTAAAATAAAGAGTTTGACTGCACTTATTTGTCATGTTCTGTATGAGAGAGTTTGGAAATGTATCCAAAATGGACATTATCCACAGGCTGCTTTGGACCTCAGGCCCAGCAGGTGGCAGCAAACTCCACCCTGGATCGACTCATCTGACATTTTAACTCGGGTTTTAACCTCACACACCAACAGAAAAGCACTTTTCTCCACCATTGTTCTGTTAACCCAAACGCAGGCCATCCAAGCACGCTCAGATTAGCTTTGCTTTGTCATTTCGCATCACAAGACATTAAAATTACAAATACTGTGACTATGTAGTAATCGCTATCTTTTTTCAAAGCGCATATCTGTATGTACAATAGATGCCAAAAACATATGTAGTGAGATGGTTTCATGGTCAGAAAAGATTATACTGTTATACTAGAAGGTAATGCCCCTCTAACCGAAGGAAACAGGTGTCATTTCAACTGCAAGATCACCGGGCTGCCAAAAGGAAATAGTGGAAAGTCAAGGAGTAATTAGTCACACAGTACTACTAAAACTACTAAAAAAAATAATAGTCACGATTGGAAAATTAATACTTTTGTCGTGAAATTTAAAAAAGAAACGTTGGCTTTGCACAACAATAATGCTGAGCCACCGCAGCAGCTACAAAGCAAAAATATGTATTTAACATAATTATTCCATTAAGAGTGCAGTTATTCCCAAAAAAGATGTAAACTTCGTACTTTCACACTTAAAAGATATTAAAGATTGTTGCATATTATGTTCCCTTAAAATGGAAAGATTAACTGTGAATGTCACTCTAAACAAGTAAAAAATACATTTCTCTAAGAGCGAGTCGGTTTTGACGGAGTAAGCGCGATAGATGAGGCTGTAATCTGCTGCACAGGGTTCCTGCCCTCTTCTGTGTGAGATCAGAGTGTTTCTGAAGCGTTTGGTGCAGGACCTGTGGAGTTTGGCGGGACCAGCTTCATGGTGTTGAAGAAGTCCACCAGCTGAGTGGGTACTTCTGCCAACACGGACTTAGCCAGGGCCTCTGGAGGAGCCTAGCAGGGAAAGGGAACATAGGCCGTCAATAAATGCTGCGTTTTTGATGCCGTGCTTTGTGACAACTGTCTTTTAGTAGCTCAAGGAGAAGTAAGAAGTCGTAAAGATGAAATCAGGAAAACTCCACCCTCTGAGTTTCGCTATCTTGCCGTTTTCAGTGTGAGCAAACACACAGTGGCTTCCTGTTTTCCACCATGATTTGCCAGCTTGACTATGAAGAGGCTGAACCCCGATTTCTGCCTGCATCCGTTTGCACCTCCGATCCACAAGCACCTCTGCGCGGCAACCTCACAGAGGGGGTCGCAGGAATGAGGACACGGCTTCATGGGTCGCTAACTAACAATGAGAAGAGGAATTTTCCATTCCTGTGTAACCATGTAAAAACTAGAGCCTACAGCTTTCAATCAAGAGCCAGAGTGGAGTTTCCCTGGATACGTTTACTACCACCAGTGTGTCACATCCGGGCAATGTGCTGCACTGATGTGTAGTAGGAGATGAACTGTGACTGGGAATGACGGCTCATGCAGTGAGGAGGGTGGTTGTTCGTGGGGTTCTTAAAACTAAAGAGCTGGGGTACCCCTACGAAGGGCTGGGATCGTTGGGAGGCTTCAGTTTGAATATATTGAAGAACGAGGCCAGTTGTTGAGGTAATTCAGCCAATACGTTCTGAGCAAGAGCCTGGACGGGTGCCTGGAAAGACATGAATACAGTACACAAGTCAGCTCAGAGAGCTGGGCGGGGCATCCAGGGTTTGGGCGTGTTAGCCGGTGGGTGCGTGTGCGTGTGGTGCCGGGGCTAAAAATGATTCGGTGAAAGGTTTTAAAGAAAAGCAGCCTGTTTTTAAGCACTGAAATGTCTCCTGAGAAGGCGGCCTCTTACATCTTTAAACTGCCTGAAAGGCACAAACTGCACGATGTCTCGCATGGCGGCCTCGCCAGCCGTGGAGCGCAGGCGCCCATCGTCCCCGTCCAGGAACTCCATGGCCGTGAAGTCAGCCCTGCCCACTCCCACGATGATGATGGACATGGGCAGGCGGGAGGCGTTGACGATGGCGTTGCGAGTCTCGTCCATGTCTGTGATGATTCCGTCGGTGATGATGAGGAGAACAAAGTATTGCTTTGGAGACGGAGAAACAGCATTAAATCTGCATCCATCTAACAAGCCGGCTTCTTATCTGGAAGCCTGACATCATCCCTGAGGAGCTGCGCTGCAGTAACTGAATCACATTTTATTGACTTCTTTCTCAACCGGCTCTGATTCCGGTGGCAATTACCCACCTACCGTTAGAGGATTTAGAAACTCTCCGTGTTTACTTCTTTTCTTCTTCTACATTTTGCAATAAAAACTGCCTCAGGGTGTTTCACACAAACCGAAACGCAGTGATTATGCACGACAGGACAAGGTGGTGTTTGGCCAGAGACGCTCACCGAGGCAGTGGTCTGCTGGAGGGCCTGCTGGGCGAAGCGGGCTACGTGGTTGATGATGGGGGAGAAGTTGGTGGGCCCGAAGAGCTTCACCTGGGGCAGGCAGACTCTGTATGCCTCCACCACCCCTTCGATGCCTGCACACACACGCAAACACTCTTTTTAGAACCGGTAGAACGTCGGCAGAAGTGCGGCGAAGCACCTACCTGCACAAAAGGGATTGGAGGGGACGAAATTAAGAGGGAACTCGTGGGAAACCTGAAAAGAAAGGGTATAAGCGGATTGAGGTTTCATCCCCAAATGAGTCTGCGGCATGTTGCGTTTGAAGAAGCTTGACTTAAATCGGACCTGCCAGGAAGGAGGGATCTGAGCTCCGAATCCAAAGGCAGGAAACATCTTGTCGCTGCACGAGAGGGAAAACACCTGTGCATAAACAGCCAGACCTGCTGCAGTTTTACTCTTGTTCTGCTTTCCCACACGCACCTGTCGTAGTCCTGGATGACGTTGCCTACAGACCAGATAGCAGACAGGTACTCGTTGACCCCCTGGGGGCTGATGTAGTGCAGAGACTGAGGGGACCTGGGGTCTCCGTTGGACCCCGTGAAGTCGATGGCCACCTGGTGAAAGGCAGAGAAAGGCAGCAGGCGCGAAACCTGCGGCTGAGAAACGACCAAAGTAAAGAGGAACAGGGAAGCTGGGGACTTACGGTAAAGTTGATCTGGCAGCCTCCCATGATGTAATCCAGAAAGGTGTACTCTTTCACCACCTACAGGGTACAAACAGTCTTTCTTACATGCTTCTACTCAGGTGGGGGACGGTAAACGCATCGTCGGGGACAGCCCACCTGGCAGGACTTTACACTGACAACCCCAGAGTTCTTGTAGCCCTTCTTCTTCTGCTTCTTTTTACTGTTGATGCACTCAAACTCTGCCTGAGTGAAGAAAAAATGGGTAAAAGTTACAGAAACAACTCCCAGAGTAGGAGAGCGTAAAGTTTCCTACCGGCGATGAGCGCGAGGCCTCCTTCAGCCGCGTCATGGTGGTCTCAAATATTCCAATTAGATCATGCGAGCCGTCATTGTCGTAGTCGTAACACTCAACCTGCACAACAATGTCACAGTAAGGTATTTGATCCCTCACGCCAAAATGTGAACACAATTTAAGGGTCAGTTCGCTCTGATCTGGCACACATTTCAAATGAATCAATCGGTTGCACGAAAGGATTAATATTTGTTGTTGTTGCTGTTTGAGGGAACTGAATCTTTAGGTTTGTATGAATCCAGAGGTGAAGACAACAGCAGAAGCAAAACCATGCATGGGGAAAGTCACACAACTCTTCCTACAGCGAGTAAACCAGGCAGGCAGAGAGTGGAATGACTCCAGAACGAGCAGAAGTGATTCTGCGGCGGGGATCCAGCAGGATGGAGCCGCAGGGCTCTGCTACATCGTTTACCTCATTCACTCACTCCGCCCACGGAAGGAGCAGGAGAAAGGATGCAGTGAGAAACTCACTTGTACTGTACAGACGGATACACCCTCCTTCCCAACACGACAGCTTCGGAAATTAAAAAGACAAATACGCACCATCAAGAGAAGGCAAAAACACCCGGCTCAGGTGACACGCTGCGGCTGAGACCACGGTTAGCTTAGAAACAAACATTTATGCTTGGGAAGGGGAATCAATGACAATCAGCAAAGCCACGGCTGGTGCAGGAGGCAGTCCGATGCCTCTTTGTGGCATCTGTCTGTCTCAACAATTCTCGCAGACCTTTATGGGTTTGTCCAGGTCTCCTCCGCACAGGGACTGCAGGGGGATCCGAAAGGGTCTCCAGGTGGGGTTCAAGTTGTTCTTCACCACCTGGTAACAAAATCAGAGGGAATCCGCATACGTGAAAGTGCAGATCCAGACCTAACACTCATTAAAAGGTGGCAGAGTTTACCTCTGTCCTGTGAGCCAGCTGCCATCCAGTTGCTGTCTGCTTGAAGAATTCCAGATACGGATCAGACTTCCCCAAAAAGTCCTGGAAAGAAGAAACTCGCCAATGAATATCACAAATATCTCAGAAAAAAAAAAACAAATAAAAAAACACTCATACCTTTTTATCTAATTTCCTCGCTTCAACCTCAAAATTCACCACCCTGCTATCGTTTATCTCCTCTGCGCAGATCTAAAGAAGAAAGCAGAAATGACCACAACAACTGCAAAATACTGTCTCAGCACCTCCTTCCTGTTACCGACACTCACAGTGATGGTTCCTTTCCCTGCAGGTGATTTGCTCTTCAGCATTAGTGGTCGGGTCAGTTTTTTACTAGACACAACCTGCAAATAGAAGAAAGTAAGAAAAACTGAGCACGAGATTTCCAGATCTGCGTGACTGGTGAAAATGCTGAAACAGTGAGGCGGCGCGAAGATTCGGGATCACATTACACCCAGCAACTGGTTATCGGGCGTGTTTGATCTCCGTTTGCAACAGGCTGGTGTCATTCCACTTTTCCTTTCCGAGTTGCAATTATTGCAGGAGAAGTGAGAAACAAGACTCTTTCAGTGATCTTGAGCACAGGTGAGAGGACCTCTTACCTGGCCCAGCGTGCACTCCAGTTCTCCAAGGAAGTCATCGTCGCTGAGATCAATGGTTTTGTTGTCAATGTCATAAATTCCAAATTTTAACTTCTGCACCATTTCAAAGTAGTAGTCGATGAGAAACTTCTTTGCAAACTTGGGGCTGAGGCAATTCTGGATCTTCTCGGTGCGTCCGACCTGTTGAGAAACACAAAAACGGCTTCCAGCTTTATTGCCAACAAATTGAGGACGGCAAACCTGCAAGGACGGCGTTTAGGAGTGAGAAAACAGGAGCGTGACCTCGCGTTGCAGCTGCTTTACACAGCATTTTCGAAACATGGAGTTAACGATTTACATCAGGGATTTTACTGGAATCTAAGGAATGATCGTTGTCATGACTACTACTACTACTGACCTCATACCACTTGGAGTCAGAGCTGTTCATTAACAGGACACACAGAGGGTCAGACTTGGAGGTAATGTCTCTGTCCATCAGGTTGTCACAGGAAACCGTGAGCTCCACCTTGGTTACACACTGAGCAGCCATGTCGGACTCTGGGGGGGACGAAAGTGCATGAAATCTGGTGCAGACGTTGACAGATGGACAAACAACTGCAATGTGAACGTGCATATGAAACGCGGCACCTGAGTGTATTAGTGTGTTAGCGGTGAATAGCATTGCTAACAACCGCCCTCGCGAGGAGACTTTACTTAAGTTACGTGTTTAAAGCAAAGAGGTTTAAAAAACTCAAATGCAGTGATTTGAGTTTCCGCAAATGCACAGGAAAGTGAAAGTTCATGCGTGGACTGTCAAAATCAATCTTGAAAATGAAAGTGGAAAAAAAAAAACATATTTGCAAGGTCGCAAACACTTAGAAAGCTAGACGGGAGAACAGCTAATGCTAGCATGCTAGCTGGCTAGCAAGCGCGGTAATGGTTTACGTTAGCAAACACGCATACTAAGGTTCTATTTAAAGTTTACATTTAATGTTAAACTTACCAGGGTGACAAGCGAGATTCAGAAGAGCGGGGCAGGTAAAACTCCAGCAGGTTTGACGAGGGAACGTCAGTTTCTCTGACGTATCGCCTCTTACACACGCAGAGAGAAGCGACTCTGGCCGCGCCCACCAGACCCGTCAGTCTTATTTGGAGACAACGTACAAGTTTTCGCAAACTTTTACAGCCCTTTTTTTACACGCTTTAAATTCAAATATTGTGTGTAAAACGTAAATTAACCCGTAAATGAAATAAGTGTCAACGGAAAATGTGAGTTATGGTGGATGATGTATTTCCGTTCTCTTAACCATTAGTCACCCGATGACGTCACGAGATTCCACGATCCAGAACCTTAAAAAAAAAAACCACTGCAAATATTAAAATTAAAAAATATATATATTTTAAACAATCGGCACAAGTAATAACACAAAATGCATGTAGAATAAATGACATGTTACAGGCTATCTTTATAAGCCAATAAATGTTATTACTATTCTTTATATATGATCAGCACCTAAAGCAAGACAAAGTCAAACATATTAACATCCACTAATGTTAAACAAACAACATGGAAAATAAATAGCTATATTTTGTAATTGTAGTAAGATTCAAAATAAGTAAGACATGGATTTAAAGTACCGTAAACATGATTTGTAAAGATATTTTATAGCCAAAAGCTCTGTAAAAAAAAATAATACTTTTTCAAAAGACAGGATAAATGAAGAAGTTGGTGTTCCAGCCCTTAAAAGATATTGCGTAAAGATATTGTGGCTTTTTTGGGGTGGTTTTTTTAACCAAATTGTGAATTTAAATAGATTTTTTAACACTTGGACTTTTGGCACTTGAATAAAATTAGATTTAAATTAAATATTTCTGATCAATGCCTTTGACTATCAGGATATAACGGGCTTTTTTCTGTTAGTATTTAAAAATGATATGCATCATAGTCGCAGAGGAATAGATGGGGGCACGCTCCAGATCTGAAATGACGATGGTCGTCACTGTAAATCCCCGGGGGGTGCAGATGCTGGGGGGTCGCTGACAGCTGTGGCCCCCTGGGGTGGCGTCAGCTTCGCGGCGTTGAAGAAGCCCGTCACCTGGCCGGGGACTTCAGCCAAGACGCTCTGAGCCAGCAGTTCCGGAGGGGCCTGAGGAGAAGAAAGAGATCAGAGGTGTAGGACAGCAAAACGGACACTTTTTGTACAACTGAGTAATGTTGCAGCACCAACAGTGGCAACAGCTTCTATTTGGTCATGTGACCGTTCCTCTATGGTGAGCTTGAAGTGGTTCCTAGACTAGACTTGGTGAGTTTCTTCTGACAATGTCAGAGGGTAAATCAGGGTTAGGTGGAGGGCAAAGAGGCTACGGGTGTTCCTACGTTTCTAGGACGCACTGGGCTCGCTGGGGGGTTTACAGGTGGAGTGTACCGAAGAACGAGGCCACTTGGTCAGGCAGCTCTGCTAGAACGCTTTGGGCAAGGGGCAGCGGTGCCCGCCTGGAATAAGACGTGCAGACGTTCAAACAGGGACGCCAGTCTAAAAGGAGACATCACTCTGGGTGGGGGGGTGGGTGGGGCCGTCCACAGAGACTCCGTTCGAGGTCACAACTCACATTCTGGAACTGCCTGAACGGTACAAACTGCACAATGTCCCTCATGGCGGCCTGGCCTGTCGCGGAGCGCAAGATCCCATCGTCCCCGTCCAGGAACTCCATGGCCGTGAAGTCAGCCCCGCCCACTCCCACGATGATGATGGACATGGGCAGGCGGGAGGCGTTGACGATGGCGCTGCGGGTCTCGTCCATGTCTGTGATGACTCCGTCGGTGATGATGAGGAGAACAAAGTAGTTCTGCGAGGGACGACATGATGCGCTCAAGAACGCGTGTGATCTTTTACATTCAAGTAGCGCTCTGGTAACTGACAGAGGCGGTTTGTTGATGGAGGGCTTGTGAACCAAACTGAGCCACGTGGTTGATGATCGGGGAGAAGTTGGTGGGGCCGTACAGCTTCACCTGGGGCAGACACTGCTGGTAGGCCTGGATCACACCCTCAATGCCTGATAACACACAGGTGGTTAAGGGAACCGGCAAATGTTCAACAAAACAAAGCAAAAAGGCAAACTCATATTTTGGGGAGAGGGAACGAATGAAACAAAGACAGTTTGGGGGGTTTTAGGCAGTTTTACCTGCACAAAACGGGTTTGACGGGTTGAAGTTGATGGGAAACTCGTGGGAGACCTTCAGACACAAACGGCTTCAGGTGAGACCAGCTCAGCTGCACGGGTCAAAGGTGAATCGCACTGCAAGGTCACGGTACCTGCATGGTTGGAGGGATCTGAGCACCAAATCCAAAAGCAGGGAACATCTTGTCACTGAACAAAGAGAGAAAAACAAATGTGAACATTCAGCATTAAACAGAAGGCATCGCTTTCTTTGAGGAAGTTTAAATCCAACATAGCCTGTGTTCCATTGTGTTTGCATATTTGTTTTTCCTTTTTTTTCTGCCTCTGTAAATCTGAGTGGTTTTTCTGGTCACAATTTTTCCATCTCCTCAATAAAACAAATAGCAGATGCAAATCTTTCCTTCTGAATAATCACATCTGATCCAACGTGTTCCTGGGCGGTAAAATTCAATGTGATAAAAGATGTTTTAGGGAACTTCTGGTCAAATCAAATCTGGGCTTTTCTTCCGTGAGCTAGAACAACGTCCATTACCTGTCGTAGTCCTGGATGACGTTGCCCACGGCCCAGATAGCAGCCAGATATTCGTTAAAGCCCTGAGGGTTGATGTAATGCAGGGAGTTGGGTAACCTGGGATCCCCATTAGAGCCAGTAAAGTCAATTGCAATCTGATCCAGGGATGGAGGGAGAAAAGACATCAGATTAGAGAATGTTTCAACCCTCAGTATCAACCAGATGACAACAAAACCACATTACTTACGGTGAAGTTGATCTGGCAGCCACCCATGATAAAATCCAGAAATGTGTACTCCTTCACAACCTAAAAACACAGAAAAAACGAATCTTAACTAGTTGAAAGTAGACTCACGTTAAAAGAAGCACAGAAAACCTTACCGAGCATTTCTTCACAATGATAATGCCAGAGTTTTTGTATCCTTTCTTCTTTTCTTTCTTCTTTTTATTGACACATTCAAACTCAGCCTGGGAAGAGCACACACATGCTGGTTTCAGACGCTCACACAGGCTTCATGACTGACAGTGACAATGTTTGGAGAAACAGGATGGGTTATGTTTTGATGCGCGCGTCTTACCGCGTATGTTGCCGATGTCTGCTGAATCTGGGCCAAATTGGTCTCAAAACAGCCGATAAAATCGTGAGAGCCGCTGTTGTTGTGGTCAAAGCAATCCACCTAAAAATATCCACATTCACAGGATAAAGTCAGGAAAATATCGCTTAATATGTGATATTCAACTAAGGCCTATCTTTATTAGAAATGTCATACCACCGGATGATAACACAAACGTGTGTAAAGGCGCACACACACACACACACACACACGCGTTCTGTGCACAGACACGTGCAACCAAACAAATCTAAAGTATGGGAAGCATGAGGAGATGACTACACACAGCAGACTAACTGTAACACTACAGTTGGTCTAGAGGATGTCGAGCTTTGAAGGCTCATGGAAAACTAAACAGAATCCATCTTAATGGAAAAGATCTTCTGGGAAATGATCCCATAACCGTGTTGACTTACTGATCGATGAGTATCAGCTAACACACACAAGTTAATGCTGATCGGTGTGTTTGGAATAAAAAAAAAGATATCCCGCTTTCTGTTCACACCCCACAATGAAAGTCCAAGACCAGACACTATATATAGATATATATCTGTATATGTATAGATATACAGATAAATATATATTCCTTTAAGATAGATGCAGCTGAGTTTAGCATTATGGGCTGTGGTGTGACAGAGCTGGGCTGAGGAAAGCACTCAGGAGGAGACTCGGACTCACTTGCACCCACGGTTGTAGAGCATGTCTTCATTGGGTTAAAAGGATGGAAACAGAAAACAGCAAACATATTCTAGCACACGGGTATTTTCACAGCTGGGTTTAACATTCACACAGGTTCCTTTATTGAGCTAAGAAGACTCTTCCTGTGGATTTCTACTGTAAGAATATTCTCAAATCCATATGTGATAAAATGTATTCACCTTTTTGTCATTCTACCCTTTTATTCCTTTATTTAGAGTCTCAAAAGCTTATTGTATTAGACCACCAAAGTCATTTTCATCTGCAAATGATTACAAAGCTCTGAAAATAGGTGATAATAATATCTGTTTTTGTAGATGCTGGCCTATTTTATGGTCCACATCTCCTACAAAATACTTACAAAATACCTACAAAAGAGCAAAACAACAATGATCTAAATATTTCCCCAAATGAAATATTGCATTTCATAAAATTGGGTCAAGTTTTCTTTGAAACTGCCACATGTGCGTTTACCTTTATGGGTCTCTCCACATCACCTCCACACAGCGACTGCAGGGGGATTCGAAATGGTCTCCACGTTGGGTTCAGGTTGTTCTTGACCACCTGCAGGTTGGCAAAGAATTCAAGTTGCAATTAGGAATAAGACCACAACAAATAAACTAACAATAGAGGATAAAGGTTCTGGTATCTATGTACTTTATATAAAGATGTATCTAAAAATAACCAGAATAAGCAGAAAAGGGCTGAGTGTGTACATCTGCACCTCTGTTCTGTGAGCGAGCTGCCATCCAGTTTCATTCCGTTTGTAGAATTCAAGGAACGGATCCGACTTTCCAAAGAAATCCTAAATAAACAGAATAACTTCACTGACAGCAAAGCCAAGCTAATCACAGCCGCGATGTAGCGTAACAGAAGATCCAAATGTTCTCTTCCCTCAAAAAATAAATAAATATGTATGTTTGGTTTATCATTAGCGATGATATCTTACTTTTAAAGATTTCCAAAGTTAAACCTAGCCTAAATTTGATACCTTTTTATCCAGTTTTCGGGCTGCAACTTCAAACTCCACCACCCTGCTGTCAGTCCGTTCCTCAGCACATATCTGCATGACAGTGTTGAATTAAAAACAGAGGAGGGAACAAGGGACATGCAGACAAACGAGACAAAGAACCCCCAAAAAACATCCTAAATGTCCCATCGCATCCGAGGCTGAACTCACTGTAATGCTCCCCTTCCCTGCTGGGCTTCTGTCCTTCATCACAAGTGGTCTTGTTAGTGTTTTGGAAGAAACAATCTGGGCAAAAAAAAAGCAAAATAACAAAAAAACCCCAAAGACTTATCAGGGATAAATTGTGCTGATCCCAAACAGCAAGCTTTAATTATTAAACATGGGATGAAAACCTGTCCCAGGGTACATTCCAGCTCTCCGAGGTAGTCGGCGTCTTGCAGACTGCAGTTCTCACTGTCGATGTCGTACAATTCAAACCTGAGCTTCTGCACCATCTCAAAATAGTAGTCAACAACAAACGGTTTGGAGAACTTGGGGTTCAAGCAGTTCATGATTTTCTCCGTCCGGCCAACCTGAAAAGACACGGGTGTCGTAGCCACGTCCTTTTTTTGAGGATGGTGTTGGTTTTCACTCATTGCATGTTTTAAAGGAGGAATAAGAAAGAGACTAATTTATTCTGTCTCACCCAGGCTCCCCTAACATTTAGCACAGATTAAGAAAAAGGCTGTGAGACAAGCCATGTGAGGAAGATCCAGTCCTTATCATATGTAAATGTATGTATCATCAACACTTTACCTCACACCAGTGTGGCCCAGAGGTGTTCATGAGCAGCACACACATGGGGTCAGACTTGGAGAAATGGTCCTTATCCAGCAGATTCTGACAGGAAACGCTCAGGGATACCTTGGTGACACAGTCGGTGGGCTTTGGCCCCTGGGGCACGAATGACGCCATCACAGCCTGGGGGACAAAGTCCGACCAAGAAAAAAACAATTGAATAAGCAACAAAATTGACTGCAGTTACACCTACAGGTGCTGCCTTTTAATGTTATTCATCCTGGTATAATGGAAATTGCGACCAAATGCATGAACCTTTTCAGCATTTAGTGTGCAGTGTCACAGTGTCTGGACCCCAGCCTGTAGGGCTTCCTTTTAAACGAAAAAAAAACTCACTGCGCTTCACTTTTCAATGTGGTGTGATATTAGGATATCTTCTAAATCCCATGTATTGAACAAAAGTCAAACGAAAACATTAAAATTACACTGAAAATACTACAAATGGACTGGACCACCGCCTTCATTGCTAAATGGAAACAGTGACACTGCCCTGAGGATTTAGTAGCACTTTTTGTAGCACAACAAGCGTAAATTGACAAGGCGACGCCCGTCCCTGCGACTTAATACGAAGGACATTCGACGTTTTGTGAGGTGAAAAGTCTGTAAAAAACGTTTTTTGTCGTTTCTCCTACCTTGATAGCATTAGCCGTTAGCGGTGTGCTGGTCTCAGAGTCGAGCTGCAGTGGGCGGGGCATCGGTCCCCGCCCCTCCCTGCTTCTCTGGATTGATCCCACAATTTACAACAAAAGTACACAAATCATATGACTGTTTATTACTGCAATGTTCATTTTTATACGAGGTGTGGTTTTGATTATGAACAGCCTCTTATCATCTGTAAAATTGTAAATTATTAACCCCTTACGGGGTGGGCCATGTGACCCAACTGTGCCCCCTGATGTGCAGCGTGAGTATGTGCATCAAAAATAATTAAAATAAATCAATATAAATTGACCTTTAAAGTTAAATACCACAAACTCACGGTATTTAAAAAGTAAAAGCAAAAAAAGAAAACTAAAAAAAAAGCTCAATCAGAAAAAGATAATTCGATAACTGGACTTGTAATAGATGTCATTGGTACTGTAAGAATAAGTGCAATTTCCACATTGTAGGGTAAATAAAAAGTTTAACAGATGAAGAGAAATGAGGAAAACTTGTAATGGTTAGAATAAGAGCAAGATTGAGACTATTGGACGATTTAGCACAGCTGCACATGTTGTTGTTGGCGCTCAGGTGATAGTGAACTGAGCCGTTACACACCGAAGTGGTGGCAGGCAGATTTGAGATTAGAAAAGATTACAAAAATGACTTGATTTGTCCTGAAATTCGATACACACACTTGTTCAGTGCATAATACGATGTAAAAGTACTTTGCCTCATTTAAGGAAAAGAGCTCTTGTGGAAGGCTGGAGGTGGCTCTTAAAAGAGCCTTTGTGGTGGTGCTGCGGAGGGCCTAAGCTCTCTCCCCGCGGATGCGGCGGGCCAGCTGGATGTCTTTGGGCATGATGGTGACCCTCTTGGCGGTGGATGGCGCACAGGTTGGTGTCCTCGAAGAGCCCCACCAGAGTAGGCCTCGCTGGCCTCCTGCAGAGCCATGACGGCCGAGCTCTGGAAGCGCAGGTCGGTCTTGAAGTCCTGCGCGATCTCCCGGACGAGGCGCTGGAAGGGCAGCTTGCGGATGAGCAGCTCGGTGGATTTCTGGTAGCGGCGGATCTCCCTCAGGGCCACCGTGCCGGGGCGGTAGCGGTGGGGCTTCTTCACGCCGCCGGTGGCCGGAGCGCTCTTGCGGGCAGCCTTGGTGGCCAGCTGCTTGCGGGGGGCTTTGCCTCCGGTGGACTTGCGGGCGGTCTGCTTGGTTCTTGCCATGGCTGAGAGCGGCCGAGTGTCCGAGGAGCGGAATATTACAAAGCGGCCCGGCGCGGCCGCTTTTTGAAGCGCGCGAGGAGCTGGGCCAGCCCCGACGCTGCTGACAGCCGGAGCGCTCATTTGGTTGGACGACGGCGGCTCGTGCCAGCACCGCCCAGGGAGCGCCCCCCCAGCGGAGGCTCGGCTGCTGATTGGCGGCTTCCGCGGTTTGAAAAGTGCGCCAAGCGGCGGCGCGAGCGTCTCGGTCCCCGGTTGGTGGTGGCAGGCTCGCGGAAGCCGCCGCGGACTATAAACAGGGGCCGGCGGCAGCCTGGCTCGACACTTCTAAGAAGCAGACTTTAAACAGAAGTGAGTGAAAAGATGAGCGGCAAAGGCCGAGCCGAGGCCGAGGAGGCGCTCGGTTAAACAAGCTCGAAAAGAGCCGGTTTCCCCACATGTTGATGTACATAAAAGCAGCGGTTTCCTCAGTCAACCTCTAAAGTTCCCCATGGGATGAAACTAACAGTTGTTAGTGCAGCAGCAAGTCAGTCACTTCAAGCACTAAATGATGCCTTTCAGCCTCTGATGATTTTAACTTATTGTCTTCATTAATGAATAAATAAATGTGGAGACAGCCACAAAGTGTTTTCAATTGTCAATAAAAGTGGGTTGTTGCTGCCTGGAGCCGATACCAGCAACTTGCAAGCAGGAGTTGTAAGAAAATATTCTAATCAAAATGTGTAAAAAAAAAAATAAATAAATAAATAAAATAAGGGAGCAATTGATGAAATATATGCACATTATACATAAATAGAAACTCAAAACAGCGCAAAATCTAAGTAAATGTGTGGTGAGGTTCAGGAATGGGCTCTCGGGTGTTGTGGTGGCTCTGAAAAGAGCCTTTTGGTTGTCGCAGCGCTCCCGGGGCAGCGTCTACTTCTTCTTGGCCGCCGCCTTCTTGGCTTTGGGCTTGGCCGCTTTCTTGGCCGGAGCCTTCTTGGCCGCTGCAGGAGCCTTCTTCACCGCTTTCTTGGGGCTCTTGGTGGCCTTCTTGGGGCTCTTGGCTGCCTTCTTAGCCGCCGCCGCCGGAGCCTTCTTCACCTTCTTCGGGGACTTCTTGGCGGCCGCCTTGGGCTTCTTGGCTGCTGCTGCGGCCGCTTTGGGCTTCTTGGCCGCGGCCGCTTTCTTGGCCGCCGCCGCCGCCGCGGGCTTCTTGGCTTTGGGAGCCGCCTTCTTCGGCGGCCGCCGCCGCGGGCTTCTTGGCTTTGGGCTCGGCCGCCTTCTTGTTCATCTTGAACGAGCCCGAGGCCCCGGTGCCCTTGGTCTGCACCAGGGTGCCCTTGCTCACCAGGCCGCGGACGGCGATCTTCACGCGGGCCTTGTTCTTGTCCACGTCGTAGCCGCCGGCCGCCAGAGCCTTCTTGAGCGCGGCCAGGGACACGCCGTTGCGCTCCTTGGACTCGGACACGGCCTGGAGGATCAGCTCGCTGATGCTCGGGCCCGAGCGCTTGGCCTTGCTCGCCTTCTTCTTGGCCGCCTTGGCCGGAGCGGCTGCGGCTGGAGCTTCTTCTGCCATCTTCGCTGTTCGGCGTCTCTCGCACAGTCTCACAGAAGTTGACGAGGCCGGAGCGGCAAAAGGGTACTTAAACGCACCATGCGGACCGTGAAGACTCAAGCCCGCCGCCGCCTGCTCGCAGCCGTCTGCAGGTCGCCGCACTTGTGTTTTCTCTGCGCCAACAAAACGGCAACAAAACGACGGTGGCGGACTGTCGGAGGCTGCCTGTGGAGGGAATCTATAGCGGACATTCTCTTCTTCACATTAAAGTCGAAAGGAATTTTAATACTGGCGCTGTTTCCCTTTTTTAGCCTCCAAACGTCCAGATTTCACCGTCACAACCAGCGACGTTCGGGTGACTTTCGCCACTTAAATCGCCTCTAAAATCTTCCGAAATGGGCTGATTGTCGTCTTAAATGAGTTTTTTAGTAGTTCACACGTTTCTACACTGACTCCGAGCTAAATTTTTAATTTATGTGCGGTGACTTTGTTGAAACGGGAGTTTTTCTGGAGGCAGCAAACACATTTCTGATGGTTCAGGCTCGGTGGTGGCGGCGCTGATGTCAGACTCGATCAGGCTGGTTTTAATGGATTATTTTCAAACCAAATAAACTTCACAGGTTTTTATTAATAAAAGAAATTCACTCCAATGTGGCTGTTCTGTAGAAGCCCGCTTAAGTCAACACACCAGCATTGATGAGAGAAGCAGCCAGCTGCCGCTTTGCTGCCTGAAAGTCCTTTACAGCCTGAAACTAGAAACCAGGCTGAGCGAGTTAAACACAAATAGGATTTTACAACACCTGGAAACTGCTGGTCCAAATCAGACAGGTGGGAAATAATCTGATGACAGTTCAGTCACCTTGCTTTAGTGTGAAACACAGACAGGACTGTGATTTTTTTAAAAAGTTTGTTCTACTGTGGTGAGGCGAGTTTACATGATTCACGTTAATGCAGTTGTTGGGTTGTTTTCACAAGTTTGTCAAATCTGCACATTTATTTTTGCTTTCATGTGAATGAACACACTTTTTTTTTTTTTTTTTTTTTTTTGCTTCAAGTCACAAAAGCTATGATTTGTGCCGCACAATGAAATCAAATGTTAAAATCAGCAATGGCTCAATGGTGTTCTTTGCGGTTTTGGCATACACTCAGGGAGCTCTCTCTGGCCTGGACTTCAGGCTGGGCTCCACTGAGCAGGTGGTGCTGAACAAACGGGTGTTGGCCAGGCTGACATCCATCCCTGTGGAGGCCCTGAGCAGCTGCTTCAGAGGCACCGTGGGTGTGGACGCAGCGCTGCAGCAGGTGGTTCCTCCCTGCAGCCCTCAGACTGCACCCTCTGAACACCAACCATCACCACCAACCATCACCACCAACCACCACCACCAACCATCACCACCAACCACCACCACCAACCACCACCACCAACCATCACCACCAACCATTACCACCAACCACCACCACCAACCACCACCACCAACCATCACCACCAACCACCACCACCAACCATCACCACCAACCACCACCACCAACCATCACCACCAACAATCACCACCAACCACCACCAACCACCATCACCAACCATCACCACCAACCACCACCACCAACCACCACCACCAACCATCACCACCAACCACCACCACCAACCATCACCACCAACCATCACCAACCATCACCACCAACCACCACCACCAACCACCACCACCAACCATCACCACCAACCATCACCACCAACCACCACCACCAACCACCACCAACCATCACCACCAACCACCACCACCAACCACCACCACCAACCACCACCACCAACCATCACCACCAACCACCACCACCAACCATCACCACCAACCATCACCACCAACCACCACCACCAACCATCACCACCAACCACCACCAACCATTTTTTTTTTTTTTTTTTTTTTCCTTCAACTCACAAAACCTATCATTTCTCCCCCACAATCAAATCAAATCTTAAAATCACCCATCTCTCAATCTTCTTCTTTCCCCTTTTCCCATACACTCACCCCCCTCTCTCTCTCCTCCACTTCACCCTCCTCTCCACTCACCACCTCCTCCTCACCACACCTTTTTTCACCATCTCACATCCATCCCTCTCCACCCCCTCACCACCTCCTTCAACACCCACCCTCTCTCTCCACCCACCCCTACCCCACCTCCTTCCTCCCTCCACCCATCAAACTACACACCTCTCAACACAAACCACCACCACCCAACCATCACCACCAAACCATCACCACCAACCACCACCACCAAGCCATCACCACCAACCATCACCACCAACCACCACCACCAACCATCACCACCAACCATCACCACCAACCATCACCACCACCAACCATCACCACCAACCACCACCACCAACCATCACCACCAACCATCACCACCAACCAACCACCACCAACCACCACCACCAACCATCACCACCAACCATCACCACCAACCACCACCACCAACCATCACCACCAACCATCACCACCAACCACCACCACCAACCATCACCACCAACCATCACCACCAACCATCACCACCAACCATCACCACCAACCACCACCACCAACCACCACCACCAACCACCACCACCAACCATCACCACCAACCACCACCACCAACCATCACCACCAACCACCACCACCAACCATCACCACCAACCACCACCACCAACCACCACCACCAACCATCCCCACCAGCCATCACCCCACCACCTCATGTGGACCCTTCACGCACCTGTCATGTACAGCAAAAACAAATGACAGGGGAGAAAGTGACTTTTATTCTATTTAAAAGTGTTTCCATCTTATTTATTCAATTTTTTTTTGTATTTATTTACTGTAAGCTGCAGGAACGCTGCGTTTTCCCCATTATGGGTTAAGATATATATAAGAGAATATATTTTTTATTCTAATACCACATTTGCAACAAAACAGTCCTAGAAAATTACTAATAGTTAGATAATTCAGAAGTTTAAAAACCCTGGGGCTTGGGTGCATGTTTGCAACAGTAAACATTGGTCACGGAGGTGCGGCGGACTGAAAGACGGCTAAGAGGAGCCGGCAGCGCGCCAACACTGCAAAAGGAAAAAGCGCGTTTAAACAAGCTTCGAATCGGGATTTTCAACACGCACTAGCAGCAATTTGTGTGCAAGATACTGTGTAACGGGAAATATAGAACACGCAGGACCAACACTGGTTAGAAATGAGGTCTTCATTCATAGTTTAAAATAACACTCACTGGGAATTTTGTTGGACTCCTAATAAGGAATTAAACACTATCGCTTAAATTATTAATGGAAAAAACTAAATCGCCAATAAGACTTATTGTTCACCAGTATTTAATATTTTTTAATAGCGCTTATTTATAATATCTATATGTTCACAAGGCAGAAAATCTCCTCTTAGTAGAAAGTGAGTGGCTCTGAAAAGAGCCGTTGTTGGGCTGCTGCCGTGGCCGCTCCAGCCGCCGAAACTACGGGTTTTCTGTTACTCAGATTTCCCGGTGGGTCATTATTTAACAGGTTCAGCTCTTCTGTAATCGGTAGTTCCTGATGCTTTGTGTTTGTTTAATTTAGAGGATTTGGCCAGATTTTTTGCTCTTTTTTTACTATAAGCTCCTTTAAATTTCAGTAAATACCAATTGATATGAGAACTCCAGTGTCAACATATATTGTTGTCACGTGTTTCAAATGGGTGCTCTGGGATTTCCACGGATTACATTTATGAAGCGAGGCCACGTTATTACAAGATAAGCTTCAACCGAAGGCTGGGACAAAAGGCGTCTGTTGATCCGCTGGCTACTCCACGTGCTCTCAGGCTGACCAATCACAGGAGCGCGCTCCCACAGCGGTATTTGCATGCAGCCTGTATAAAGACAGGCCCTCTGGCAGCGCAGCAGCACATCATCCGTGGAAGCAGAATGCCTGAACCAGCCAAGTCCGCGCCCAAGAAGGGCTCCAAGAAAGCCGTGACCAAGACGGCCAGCAAAGGAGGCAAGAAGAAGAAGAGGACCAGGAAGGAGAGTACGCCATCTACGTGTACAAGGTGCTGAAGCAGGTGCACCCCGACACGGGCATCTCGTCCAAGGCCATGAGCATCATGAACTCGTTCGTCAACGACATCTTCGAGCGCATCGCGTCCGAGGCGTCTCGCCTGGCTCACTACAACAAGCGCTCCACCATCACGTCCAGGGAGATCCAGACGGCCGTGAGGCTGCTGCTGCCCGGGGAGCTGGCCAAGCACGCCGTGTCCGAGGGCACCAAGGCCGTGACCAAGTACACCAGCTCCAAGTAGACGCCCGAGCGACCACCTCCAACCAAAGGCTCTTTTAAGAGCCACCACTTCCTCTGCTGAGCAAACATCCACCGCGTGTTTAATATAATAAAACTGCTTTACGTTTAATGTTTGGCAGTGATAACACTGGCTGTGTCAGGGAGGATAAATTAATCAGACGGACCTTATAACTGAATACTGTGGAGACCCTGGGGAGCTCCTTCAGCTCCAGACTGAGGCATCCTCAGTGCAAGAAAGCGCTACCGCAGGTCCTTCCTCCCCACAGCCATCAGACTCTTTAATGCTGCTTCCTAGGTCCTACACAAGGACCAACAAACTACATACCTCTCACACCCATACTCCATGTAAATCCTGTATATAATATTTATTGGTGTACATACTGTCACATTCAACAGAAAGTATTCCTATTTATCTGCCTGCACTTTCGTACTTTTCTGCAACCTTTTTGCTGCTGGAACAGTGCAAATTTCCCCACTGTGGGATGAATAAAAGCTCTATTCTATTCTTTTCTATTGTTTCTTCGAAGTTATCTGGCTATTCTTGATTATTTATAACACTAAATAGAACCTGGAATGGAGAACTGGAAACAAAGAAGTAAATTGAATTTGAATTAACTGACATTTAATTAAAAAAATTCTGAAAAACAAAATAATAAGTGTCAGCTGATAAAGATGGCTGTCCCGGAAAGACGTGTAGTTCCTGGTTCAACCAACAGGGGGCAACACGCCCACTTATGTGATCTCAATCACGTCCTCAGTTGTGTTTTGACTAAACACGCCTACATATGTGGCTTCAATTACGTCCTCAGTCGTGTTTTTAATAAGGCGTCCGCACGACTGCTGAGGCATTCTAGATACGCATTAGTGATCACCATGAGCGGCAGAGGAAAGGGAGGCAAAGGTCTGGGGAAAGGCGGCGCCAAGCGCCACCGCAAGGTTCTCCGCGACAACATCCAGGGCATCACCAAACCCGCCATCCGCCGCCTGGCTCGGCGCGGCGGCGTGAAGCGAATCTCCGGCCTGATCTACGAGGAGACCCGCGGGGTGCTGAAGGTGTTCCTGGAGAACGTAATCCGCGACGCCGTCACCTACACGGAGCACGCCAAGAGGAAGACGGTGACGGCCATGGACGTGGTGTACGCTCTGAAGAGGCAGGGACGCACCCTGTACGGCTTCGGCGGCTAGAGCGGCCATTGAAACAACCCAACAACGGCTCTTTTAAGAGCCACACACTTTCTACAAAGAGCAACTCTGACCAAGTACAAACCAACACCTTGAGTTTGCAGCGGCTACGTTGACGGTTTGTTTCAGCAAAACGAAAAAGCATTTCATAATCCGCGCATCTAGATATAACAAAGCTGAGAAGATAGAAGGGAAAAGAACAATGTCTCCACTGGTGGTTTTTTTTTTTTTTTTTTTTTTTTTGACTGACCATTAGAAAGTGGTCTTCTCTTCACGCTGACCTAAGCGATCAGCGGCCTCTGTCGCCCCCTACCGGCCAGTGTACATTACTGCGACCCCATTTGCCGCCGTACCTCAACCAAAGTGCACACCGCGAACACGTTTTATTAGATATTTTAGATACTGTTGGAAGAAGCACAACGACCACAACTCCTGCAAACCTGACGATTTTAATCGTGCATAATGTGAGGCAATTCACAAGTGATTACCTTTCTACAGTATTCCGCTTCAGAACTTAACCGTGGCTAAAGGGAGAGCAGCTGAACGTGCTAGTAGTCACGTGTTCATATATTAGCCAATCATAGGAGGGCGATCGCACAGTGATATTCGCATGAAGTTTGTTGAAAACCAAACCCTCGTCTCCTACGGAGTTATATTCCTCTGCAGAACAAAACTATTTGGGCATAAATGTGAGTGCCAAACATCTTATGATCATCGCACTTTATATCTTTATAGTTTGACTGGTCCTGCAACTTGTATCAAAATGTTAATTCACCCTGACGATATGACCAAGGGGTAAATATCACCTACGTCCGCGAGAAGACGCCCCAGGCTTGTGACACACCGTTTACTGCATTAAAAATATATAATGAATATTAAACATCCTCGAAAATGAATCCTCTCCTCATTACTGAACTAGCCTAATACTGATAAAACGTCACTAAGCTCCAGAGTCAGACTAACAGCCAGCATCAATCTCCATACAGACACAAGAGAGGGATGAACCTGTTATATTGATGTGGAAAGAAGACATAATCCACTGTGAGGTGGAACATGCAACTGGAAAAAAATATATCATGGATGATTCCTGGCCACTGCATGCATTAAGGCTGTAAAATATCAATGTCAATGTTGTGCATGAACTATAAAATGTAAAAACAGAGTCACCACAAACCTCATCTAAAAAGACAAAATGATCCACAGTGCTGTGGAAAACATGTTACCTTCAAGTTAGAAATATAACTTCAAGCTTTAAAAGGCAAAGTCTTATTCTCCATGAAAGATTTACTGCTTCTCTGAATGAAAAACAATATTTATGTTAAGTTCTTTTCTGGCTACTTAAAGCATATATTATTAGTATTGATGTTATTAGTTGTAATGTTTTTTTGTTTTTGTGAAACAAAGCACGTCAACAAGATTTTTACTAAAATAATAAAACCTGTTGATTTGCAGCGACTGAGTCGTTGCCAAACTCAGACATGATTTCTGATTCAGTTTAACGATTCGAAAGACTTCCGGTTAGCGAGCTGTGTCCCAGATAGATGTTAATCTGCTTGTTAAAAACACCCATATTATGGAAAATGTGACTTTTCATTAAGGTAATTTGTGCCAAAAAACCTTTAGAAACCAGGCTGAACGAGGCTGATATCAGCGCCGCCACCACCGAGCCTGAACCATCAGAAATGTGTTTGCTGCCTCCAGAAAAACTCCTGTTTCTAACAAAGTCACCGCACATAAATTAAAAATTTAGCTCGGAGTCAGTGTAGAAACGTATAAACTACTAAAAAAGTCATTTAAGACGACAACCAGCCCATTTCGGAAGATTTTAGAAGAGATTTAAGAGGCGAAAGTCCCCGAAGATCGCTGGTCGTGACGGTGAAATCTGGACGTTTGGAGGCTAAAAAAGGGAAACAGAGCCAGAAACAGAACTTTTACTCACCTGAGGGTGAAGAAGAGAATGTCCGCTATAGATTCCCTCCACAGGCAGCCTCCGACAGTCCGCCACCGTCGTTTTGTTGCCGTTTTGTTGGCGCAGAGAAAACACAAGTGCGGCGACCTGCAGACGGCTGCGAGCAGGCGGCAGCGGGCTTGAGTCTTCACGGTCCGCATGGTGCGTTTAAGTACCCTTTTACTGCTCGGGCCTCGTCAACTCTGTGAGACTGTGCGAGAGACGCCGAACAGCGAAGATGGCAGAAGAAGCTCCAGCCGCAGCCGCTCCGGCCAAGGCGGCCAAGAAGAAGGCGAGCAAGGCCAAGCGCTCGGGCCCGAGCATCAGCGAGCTGATCCTCCAGGCCGTGTCCGAGTCCAAGGAGCGCAACGGCGTGTCCCTGGCCGCGCTCAAGAAGGCTCTGGCGGCCGGCGGCTACGACGTGGACAAGAACAAGGCCCGCGTGAAGATCGCCGTCCGCGGCCTGGTGAGCAAGGGCACCCTGGTGCAGACCAAGGGCACCGGGGGCCTCGGGCTCGTTCAAGATGAACAAGAAGGCGGCCGAGCCCAAAGCCAAGAAGCCCGCGGCGGCGGCCGCCAAGAAGGCGGCTCCCAAAGCCAAGAAGCCCGCGGCGGCGGCGGCCAAGAAAGCGGCCGCGGCCAAGAAGCCCAAAGCGGCCGCAGCAGCAGCCAAGAAGCCCAAGGCGGCCGCCAAGAAGTCCCCGAAGAAGGTGAAGAAGGCTCCGGCGGCGGCGGCTAAGAAGGCAGCCAAGAGCCCCAAGAAGGCCACCAAGAGCCCCAAGAAAGCGGTGAAGAAGGCTCCTGCAGCGGCCAAGAAGGCTCCGGCCAAGAAAGCGGCCAAGCCCAAAGCCAAGAAGGCGGCGGCCAAGAAGAAGTAGACGCTGCCCCGGGAGCGCTGCGACAACCAAAAGGCTCTTTTCAGAGCCACCACAACACCTGAGAGACCATTCCTGAACCTCACCACACATTCACTTAGATTTTGCGCTGTTTTGAGTTTCTATTTATGTATAATGTGCATATATTTCATCAATTGCTCCCTTATTTATTTATTGTTTTTTTTTTTACACATTTTGATTAGAATATTTTCTTACAACTCCTGCTTGCAAGTTGCTGGTATCGGCTCCAGGCAGCAACAACCACTTTTATTGACAATTGAACACTTTGTGGCTGTCTCCACATTTATTTATTCATTAATGAAGAAAATAAGTTAAAATCAGAGGCTGAAAGGCATCATTTAGTGCTTGAAGTGACTGACTTGTGCTGCACTAACAACTGTTAGTTTCATCCCATGGGGAACTTTAGAGGTTGACTGAGGAAACCGCTGCTTTTATGTACATCAACATGTGGGGAAACCGGCTCTTTTCGAGCTTGTTTAACCAGCGCCTCCCGGCCTCGGCTCGGGCTTTGCCGCTCATCTTTTCTCTCACTTGTGTTAAAGGTCTGCTTCTTAGAAGTGTCGAGCCAGGCTGCCGCCGGCCCCTGTTTATAGTCCGCGGCGGCTTCCGCGAGCCTGCCCCACCAACCGGGGACCGAGGCGCTCGCGCCGCCGCTTGGCGCATTTTTCAAACCCCGGAAGCCGCCAATCAGCAGCCGAGCCTCCGCTGGGGGGGCGCTCCCTGGGCGGTGCTGGCACGAGCCGCCGTCGTCCAACCAATGAGCGCTCCGGCTGTCAGCAGCGTCGGGGCTGGCCCAGCTCCTCGCGCGCTTCAAAAGCGGCCGCGCCGGGCCGCTTTGTAATATTCCGCTCCTCGGACACTCGGCCACTCTCAGCCATGGCAAGAACCAAGCAGACCGCCCGCAAGTCCACCGGAGGCAAAGCCCCCCGCAAGCAGCTGGCCACCAAGGCTGCCCGCAAGAGCGCTCCGGCCACCGGCGGCGTGAAGAAGCCCCACCGCTACCGCCCCGGCACGGTGGCCCTGAGGGAGATCCGCCGCTACCAGAAATCCACCGAGCTGCTCATCCGCAAGCTGCCCTTCCAGCGCCTCGTCCGGGAGATCGCGCAGGACTTCAAGACTGACCTGCGCTTCCAGAGCTCGGCCGTCATGGCTCTGCAGGAGGCCAGCGAGGCCTACCTGGTGGGGCTCTTCGAGGACACCAATCTGTGCGCCATCCACGCCAAGAGGGTCACCATCATGCCCAAAGACATCCAGCTGGCCCGCCGCATCCGCGGGGAGAGAGCTTAGGCCCTCCGCAGCACCACCACAAAGGCTCTTTTAAGAGCCACCTCCAGCCTTCCACAAGAGCTCTTTTCCTTCTTTTCTTTAAAGAACGGGGCCATATTTTTATATTTATATAAAACTAAGCATTTTTCGTGTGGTAAAATAAATGAATACAGGTCATAAAGCCAGGCTAAAACTTGAATATTGCTACTTTCTTTTTTTTTTTCCACCAGTTTACTATCATTTGTGCATTAAAAGCAACATGTGCAGCTGTGATGGTACATTTAATATCTCATTCTTGCTTTTATTCTCAGTTTCATGAGCGTTCATCTTTTCTCTGCATCTGTTCATCAGTTTTTCACCACACAGGCTGAAGTTTCCAGGTCTTCTCCCAGTAGGAGTGACACCCATTACAAGAAGAGATAAAGAGGGACACAAGTGGGGGAGAGAGAGAGAGAACGAGGCCAGGAAGAAGGACTCAATCCATCATTTGTCCTCAGAAGGGCGGCGTGTGTGAGGATGGAGCGTGTGTGTGCTGCCTATGTTTACGGGGCCTGGGCTTTCCCTCACAGACAGAGGAGACGTTTCAGCGGTGCCGGTCGGAGCAGCTTCCTGGAGGTGAGCAGAACTGTGAGAGTCCAGCATGAAGCTGACAGACCCAGGGAGGCCGGACGAGGACCCACTGCTAATATTTCTGCTCTGGGTTTGGTGTTTGGAAGCAGACACAGACCAAACCAGACCGTTAGACCAGTCTGTGAGACGCTCTTGGAAGACGAGTGTCTGGTTTTCTCTGTTTTCTTCAGGTGAAGGTCCTGGATGCCAAGACCAAACAGCAGCTTTGTTTCTTGAATAAGGTATTCTCACACACTCCATGCATGACCACAACACAGCTGCACCTAAAAAAACGGAACACATCGGGAAATGTGAATCCATTTTCTGCTCTATTTGTGAAATCCATGCAGGTAGACCCTTCCTCCACAGTTGGAGACATCAAAAGTCTTTTGCACAAATCATGTGAGTGTTTTCCCCGTGGCCGAGCTAACGGCTTTGTTGTTCTCACTACCGTTTAATCTCAAATGACTTTAAGAATGAAGTTTAACCTGAACCTGCTGAATCCCCTCAGATCCTCACTGGTATCCAGCGAGACAAGCCCTGAAGCTGCATCCCAGTAGGTGGTCGCTGCGGCTCAGGCCTGATGTCGTACATGCTAGTTGTGAGGCAGCCTTCCTGTCTTCCTCACTGTCTGTGACACATGAAAATATGGCCCCGTTTTTAGAAACGCTGCTGTTCAACCATGGCTGCTCTGCCTGAGAGACACATCTGTGGGTCACTTCTTTGCTTTCCTATTCCAGAAAGAAAATCGCTCAGAGACGACGAAGTCCTACAGAACCTCCTGGCTGGGGCCACCGTCACCATATATTTCAGAGATCTCGGTCCCCAGATAGGTTGGACAAAGGTGAGAAACACACACAGATTTTACAGAAACAAATCACATTTCCCCCCCTATTTATATTGTAAAATCAGGTTCTAAAACATCCATTTTTGGTATGTTCCACAAAGGAAAACCTTGACTAGGACCATAAAATGTCATTGTTTGTTCTCCCCTCTGCAGGTCTTTTTTGCAGAGAGCATCGGGCCCCTGGTCAGCTATCTCCTCTTTTATTTTCGAGTCCTGTACGTTCACTCGGACAGATATGATTTAACAGCCAGTCCTCATCCCGCTGTCACGTAAGCCAAATGAAGGAAAACACAGCTAGTATTAAAAAAAACGAGCGTACCTTATTAATCCTCCTGCATCTGTTACCAAGACTGGCATGTGTGTGTCATACTTTCCATTACGCGAAGAGGTTGATGGAGACCATCTTTGTGCATCGCTTCTCCCGCGGGACCATGCCTCTCAGGTCGATAGTCAAAGTAAGAACTCCAGAGCTGGAAAAATAGACCATCAATAACCCATTGCTGGATTTACGTTTTAATTTTTTTTTTCCCTCCTAGAACTGTGTCTATTACTGGGGCTTCTCTGCATGGTGTGCTTACCATATTAATCACCCTCTTTATACTCCTCCATGTAGGTCAGACCCCACACGTGCCGTTTTTACCTCCTAAATCTGTCACTTCAACACATCTGCACCTCTCTCTTCACAGCTTACGGAGAAGTGCAGGTCAACTGTGCACTGGCCGCCTTTGTGGTAAAAATATGAAAAAAACCTCAAATTCTGTTTTAGATTTATGAAAACAGTCACCCTCTGCTCTCAATGCTGCTTTGCCCGGTCTTTAACGATCTTCCTCCATAGTTTTGACTTCTTTAGTCGTAGTAAAATTCTGTGAAATGCTTTCTGCTTCTCCAGATGTGTGAAACTGGCAACTTCTTCACACACCTAACCCTCAGTGGTCTCCGAGGAAACGGTGAGATCTTTTCAATTCCTCCTTTGTAAAACCTCATCTTCAAATCCGTTCAGTCATTTCTATACTTTGCTCAGGTCTGAGGAGTCAGTGCTATCCTGTGCCAAGCAAAAACCCATTTACATGGTTGTTTTTTCTTGTGTCGTGTCCAAATTACACATATGAGGTGAGAAACGACCTCGACGTTGAACCCTGACAACCGCGTGTGTTTTCACCGCTCTGGTCCTCTGTCCAGGCTGGAGCGTGGCTGAGCTTTGCAATCATGACTCAGTGTCTTCCAGGTACCATACATGCTTTTTATGCTTCTTTTTTTCTCTCTTTATTAAACCAAAACAACACGCAACTGCTTTTCTCCCCCCAGTGGCTTTCTACGCGTTACTGGCATTCATTCAAATGAGCGTCTGGGCCAAAGGGAAGCACAGAGCGTACAGCAGGGAGTTCCAGGATTATCCCAGCCTCAGGATGGCCATCATCCCCCTGATTCTGTGACCGTTTTTATTTCTATATAGGTTAAATACCAACCAGGAACATTTAAGGTTTGAGGAGTACTAAACCCAGAGTAATATGAGGAACTGTCAGTCAAGCTCCTGACTGGAGTGAAGCCGACTTTTCAGGTTCTTATTTCTGACCCGCTGTAAATAAATGCCCCAAAGCGTCAGAAAAGCACAGAATATTTCTAAAGGTGCGTTTTATTGGATGCGCCCTGATGAACACGAGGTTCCAGTGAAAAGCAGACAGCTGAACCGAGTCGACACAGAGAAAAATATCTCTTAATTACCGACAGGAGAATTCTGCTGAAAATTAGCAGAGTTGCGCTTATTTTATTTTGTCTCGTTTATTGTGCTCGATTTAAAAAGAAAAAAAAAAACCCGCTTGAAACTGCATATATAAAGTGCTAAGTTTGCAATTCTCTGTTTTTCACACATCTATTAAAGGCAAAGTAAATCTTGCTTGGCATTAAAGCAAAACGTAACGGGCCTGTGTGTTTTTGGACTGGTTATCCCCCCTTTCAGCTACATTGGGAGGCCCAGGATGTGAGCTAAAGGTGTTAAACAAAGCAGGCACGGGAATGTTCCACGCTTTCCAAACCAAAGCTCGAGCGCTGGACTGCAGCACGTGCGCTAATATCCACATTTTAAGACAGCAATCAAGCATGACAGCGTAGCAAACAAAAGACCGTAAACAACGATTCTGCCTGGGGGGGTATGAGAAGAACCTCTAGCGTCACTTTTTCAAGCCCTTGCTCGGTGTGTTACCATATCGTTGCGCTCCAGCAGCTTTTGGGTGCAAGACGATCGTGTCATCCTCCCTGGACTGTTGCTTGGCAAAGTTAACAAAAACCTACAATGAAACGGAGGTAAATGTGTGAACAAAGTTCGGTTAGGTTAAACAATAAGGGATTTCACTGGCGTTCATTCACCTGATCGAGAGTCGTCTGTGACACAGAGTAGTCCTCTATGTTGAGCTCGTCCTTGTTCGCCAGAACCATTTGAAAGATCTTGGCCAGGGAGGAGGAGGAGATCTTGTACTGCAGCGTGTTGTAGTGTTTTTCTCTCTGGATGCAGCCGGGGAAGGTGCTCACCATGAAGGCTTCGGCGGGGTTCAGGTCTGGGGCACAGTTGGGCTTGGCCGCCCTGATCTTCATGGTCACCATGTATCCATCCCCAAACCTGCAGCACCATTTTCACAACAGGTGAAGCAAAAAGGAGAGGTAAACAAACACGGCTGGAGTTTAAAAGTAGAGGAATGAGATGACTAACTTGTATTTGAGGTGTTGGATCGTTCCCAAACACTTGAAGGATCCGTTGACCATGATGGCCAGTCGGGTGCACAACGCTTCACATTCCTCCATGCTGCAAGGACAGTTCTCAGACAATCACACCAGCCATAAACTCACTCCCACAATTTACAAACTTTGATACCTGTGTGAGGTCAGGACCACAGCTCGTCCGTCCTGAATAACACTCATGATGGAGTTCCAGAGAAAGCGTCTGGAGAGAGGATCCATACCGGTAGTGGGCTCATCCTGACAAACAGTATTAAAAACAACACACATCACCACCGGGTGAGAGATCAGCGCCCTAAAGCTCTGCTCCACCCAGCGTCTGCCTCACCAGCAGCACCAGGACGGGGCAGCCGATCATGGCGACGGCCGTGGAGAGCTTCCTTCTGTTGCCTCCGCTGTAGGTCCCAGCACTCCGATCTGCATCCTCGGAAAGACCCAGCTTCTGGATGGCCCACTCTGCAACCTGACCGGATCACATCAGATCAACTCGCATCAGGCTGCTGCAAAGGCCAGGGAAAGAACCCCACACGACCCGTGGGCATCTACACACACCAGACGTGAAGCATGCGCAACAAGGGCTGTGTATCCGACCTTTTACTGCAACAAAATGTAAAATAATGACCTTTTTTTATCATTCATTTGTGTCATTGGCACTTTCACGTGTCCATTAAATAATCAGATGTATCAGTAAGATGAACTTTAACCACTTTCAAGCTGCTCTTTTTCTTTTAAAGGGTCTAAACCTGCATCCCACCCTGCTGATCTCAGCTTCCGGGACTCCCCGAAGGCGAGCGTAGAGGTGCAGGTGTTCCCTGCCTGTCAGCAGCTCATCGATGGCGTCAAACTGCGGGCAGTAGCCCATGTTTTGGTGGACGTCCAATATGTCGGTCAAAACACTGAAACATAGAAGATGAGCTTTTGGGTCGACAATCCTAATTCACACAAAACATTTAGGAAATCCTGGGTTTAAGAACATCCTGTTGCTTTTCCGAAAAAAGCCGGATTTTGCTAACCAATGACCCGCAACGGAGGCTTCTCCTGAGGTGACGTCGGTGTCTCCAGTCAACATCTTAAATGTTGTGGTCTTGCCTGCGCCGTTAACTCCCAGAAGTCCAAAGCACTGCAGACCGGAATGAAAGAATGAATAAATGAGACAGATACTTAAACAAAACCCTTTTAGCAGGACAAACCTCTCCAGCAGAAACTCCGACACAGATTCGGTTCACGGCAGGAATGAGCGTTCCTTTGTACGTCTGGCAACCAGAAACATGTTAAATGAGACATTTGGGTCCGTTTAAAAAAAAGACCGTATTGTCGTGATAAAGGCTTCACCTTCGACAGATCTCGTATTCGCAGAATGTCGTCTGTTTTTTCGTTCGTACAGATTCGCGCTCTCTCTCCTGCCACATCTGCATCCTCGTCCAAAGCAGGGGGCTTCGGGTGGTCCGACACCCTAAAAATACACACAGGATGAATGACCCGTTAGGTCACACGGCTTTATTTCAGTTCAGTATCTGCTCGACGTACCAGCGATCCAAGAAAAAGCGATACTGGAAGAGAATATTCAGGATAAAGTAGAGAAATCCTTCGATAGTCATGCAGAATAGATTCTTTCCAATGAAGTTCCAGTTGTAGGGATCAGGGCTGTAGTCTTCACCTGGAAACATGTATGTGTATATATGTTTTAGTATGTTTTAGCACATCATAAATCTGCAAACGCGTGAGTTTTGCATTTACCAAAGTGAGCGTAGACGTCGGTTACTGCCTGGTTCATGGCCATATCAATGAGGCCTCTGCCCAGGCAGTAATGGGGGAAGATCAGCAGCACGGTCTTCAGGAGCTGGTTGAGTTTGTACAGAGCCTGGACACAAAGCCGCCGTGTGATGTGGAGGGTCATTCTCATCGGTGTTTCTGTCGCTGGTCTTACTGTGGTTTTCTCAAAAAGGTCCAGGATGAAGGTGACGGCGCTGCTGTTAATGCCGATGAAGAGGTTGATGCAGGACAGAGAGACGTAGGCTGTGCTGGGAATGCTGAACACATAGGACATGGGGTACATCATGGGGGTCACGGACCAACTACACAAAGGGGGAGATAGAGAAAGGTCAAAAGTCACAACGCAACCAAAGACACCAGTAAAGTTTGAGATTTACACCCTAAAATGAATAAAAACCACAGATATTTCGATTTAAGTCCTTTTTTCTCCTTCATGGTGCATTTTTTGACTGATGCGACTCCAAAAGCAGCACTAACTTAGCCAAAGACCAAACGTTACCCGTAGAGCATGAGCAGGGCGATTAACGGTTGCAGGTTGGTCCTTGACGTGTAGCACTTTTTATCAAAGAAAATGAAAATTTCCACCACCATGGCAACACTGATGGAGTAATTCACCTGGAGGAGGAGGAGGAGGAGGACAGGATTAAACCAGGAGGAGAAAACCTCCCTGTGTACACAAGAGTAGTGCAGGAAGGAGGTCTGAACACACTCCCCTAAGGAAGTGTGGCCACAGCACCATGTCCCAGAGGAAGTTGGCCGTCCAGTAAACCAGAGGACTGACGCCGCTGACGAACTGCAGGTGCTTGGCCTGCGTGACCCTCTCCTGGATCAAATAGAGGACGAAGCTGGCCGGAACGAAGGACATGGCAAAGATGACGCAGATGGCCACCACCGCGTCCACCGAGGTGGTGAGGCTGGGGAAGACGAACGCAGCAGAGACTCTGAGGACCGTCTGCGCCGCCACTGGGAAGCCCCCACCCGACCGGACTCACACAGTGATCTCGGACAGCTGCTCCTTGGTCAGGTTCAGAGGATGGTTGATCACCGTGATGCCGTGTTCGGCCAGGTTGGCCCCTGGGGGCAGGTTCGCGCGCAGGATGGCGTTGTTAGCCACGTTCATGAAGGCCACCATGGCGTGCCAGCCCTTGTTATTGTACCACACCTGTGGAAAGGTTGAAGGCCGACTCAGACCGGAGAATATAAACTAAAATGTGTACACACGAGGCGATACTGAACATACCTTCACATTGTTTGGAGTCTCCATGTACCTGAGGAACGTCTGCATGTCCTTCAGGGTTTGTCTGGAGTATTTACCCTGGGACCAGAAGGTCAGTCACCATGGAAATACAGCACAGGCTCGGTGAAGCCAATGACACCCTTACCCCAGTGACGTTGAGCAGCTGCCCCCAGCTGCGCTGCCACATCTTGGATGGTCTGTGGCTGCAGGGTTACAACTGGAAGCTGCCCCCCCGCTGATATGCCCCCATATCTGAAGGCAGCAGAGGACGCGATGCTGAAAGGTCAACGCCATCCGGACGTTTGTGACTTTTCAAATGAAACCTCCCTGAAATTACCTTTGTTCATTCACCCAGTATTTGCTCTTCAAGCTGTAACGAGAAAACGACTCCACAGCTACAGTCAAAGGATATTTTATGAACCACTGCTAAGATGAAACCAGACCGAAGGATCTTCTACCTGGTGCGGATGAGGCTGGGGTAGGTCTTCACCAGGTAGTCTGAGATGTTCCTGCCCGTTAGGTCCATCAGAACGTCCCCAGTTGGTTGTATTCTCTAACACACACAAAAAGACTATTAGGGCCACCCATGAAAGAAAAACAGAAGGAGGAGGTCGCTTTTTCTTGCCTAATCTTCTGTACATCAACAGTGCCCGTGAGAGAGTAAACGATGTAAACCGGGTACGTTGAGGTTCAGAGGGGTGTGTGTGATGAACGGGTGGGAACGGCGCCTACCTGCGGAGGTGGCAGGCCTCCGGCGCCCTCAGGACACACGGGCAGCATGGTCAGCTTCCTGGACGTGCTGCACTGGCAGTCCGGAGAAGGTCGGAGAGGATTCCACTCCGGGGCGGCCAGCGCGTCTATCAGCGCAGGGTTGACCAGGGGCATCTCCCACTCGGTGGTGATGTTGTTACAGGGGAAATTTCTAACAGTGGGGGGTCACAAAAACCAAAAATGAAGCGACACGGTCGAAGAAAGGACACCAACGAGAGCAGGGACGTGTGAAAGCGGCTCACTCTAGAGGTTCGTCCGCCATGCAGCGAGTCCCAAAACCGGGCTTGTCCAACAGCACTTTAGCAAAGTATCTCATCTGAGCATCGGCGGGACGCTCGTTGCTGCAGAGGGCAAGAAAACGAACACGGTTCCCCGTGCCGCGTGAGTCCCATCACAGACGCCGTCCAGCTGACCTTATCCTTGCTGAGCCCACCTGAAGAAGGTGTATTGTCGGCCGTACATCCAGGGGCTGAGGGTCAGGCCGGGATACTCTCCGAAGGGTGGAACGATCAGGGTGAATGTCAGGGCCAGAAAAACGAAGCTAGCTGGCAACACGATCTGCACAGGCGGAGGTGGAAAATGTACTTTGTACAAAAGATGCCATTCTGAATATAAAAAAGCACCAGCCAAACAATTCAAACGGCTAGAATTTTGACTTTACATTATCAAAATAACAACCTGGACAACCGCTCACGATGCTGTGGAGTATTTTCTCGCTCGTGTTACCTGAGCACAGAAGTCCTTGTAGGACCGCGTGGTGTGATGCAGCCGTTTGATCAGCAGAGCCAAGAACTGTTTCATGGTCAGACACAGACCCCTGACCTGGTAGGATCCCCGGCCAGCGCCGCCATCCGTGACGCCGCTCGGGCCTTGGCCGTTGTGTTGGACGGCCCCGTCGGACTCTGGAACAAATGCTGGAGTCTGAATAGCGCCACCGGCTCGTTTAGCATCCTTACTGGATTAAAAAGGCCAAACAAGCAAGCCGAGCAGCTCAGGCCACCGGGAAAAAGCATTTATCGGGATTTTTTTAACTAGCCTGTAGCCGCTGCAAGGAAAAGATAACTTCTTAACTAGGATGTGCATGTGTGGTGTTGGTAGGAAAGACCGAACAAGTTGAAACTAGCGTCTGAACAGTTCATTCATTACTGTCTAAAAAAAGGATCTAAAGTCATTTTTACTGTCACAAAAGGGCTTTTGTTAAATTTAGATCTATCTTTAACTAGTATCAAATATGTTAAACAAAGAAAAGACAAGGAGGTTGCAGGTTTAGGCAACAGAGGTCTGACAACCGTGTATTTCTGAGCCTGTCCTTTTCTCAGTTTGCCTCCATGTTTTTTGTTATTTTGTTATTTTTTTTAAATCTTAGATGTGGAAATCAGTAATTATAATAATGTCTTTCCCACAATGGTTGCGTTTCTCCGTAGCTGCGATCAGAAAACCAACGTCACCTCCTGGTGGATCCATGTCTATTGCAACTCGGTTCAACCGGCAGAGACTTTTACGAGAAATCTGCTGCAACGATTTCTTGTCTGAGCAGGTTGAAAACAAAAAAATAAATATTTCTCGAGAGGAGTCCTAGATGGAGAAAACAGCTACAGACAAACATATTGTGTCAAAATAAGAAACACTTTACCTTGAATACATTTCCTGTTGGTTAAATTCCCATCAGCGGTGACCTTTAGGAAGATCTAAAAGCAAGGTAATGATATCGGTGGTTATTTAACAAACGGAGTCTTTTCACCATGAAGCTTGATGAGGGTTGGGTCACATGATCACATGCCTTGATACCTCACTACGGACATGTTAAAAAGCAATCGATAAGGCGTAAATCATCTCTGGATGGCCTTAGTTCCTCTCCAAGCTGTGCTCTTCATCTGCCCTTCCACTTACCTCCTCCAGGGATGTGTCTGACACACCAAAGCTGCTGAGGCCCAGGTCCACCAGGGTCTCCTCCAGCTCCCTGAACAGGCTGGCGTAGGCTCTGGGCTGGAAGTCGCGGCTGGGGAGCAAATAGGTCAACTCCTGACCGACCGCCTCAATGAGGCGAGCCTGTGGCACGTGATGAAGAACCAGCGCCGTGATGTTCTCCAGGTTGCCTGAAAGTGAGAGCTTGATGTTCCTTTATTCCCCCACCGCTCTCTTCCCATTAATGTGAACACATGAAATACGAAGGTGTCTTTACCGTCCAGCTGTCTGTCCACAGTCCGACCTTCCTGGCTCGATTTAAACTTGGAACATCTGGAACAGTTACAGGAGCAGTCGTCTGTGTGGTCACAGCTGGTCTACAGGAAGCAATGTTATTGAGAAGTTATAGTTACATTTAAATTCATACAGGTAAGGGTACATTATTAGAGACAGCCTTTTCAATCTTTCTAGGCTGGATAAGTTCTCACCTTTGGAATTTCACGCTTTATCCGTCGTACAAGAGTCAGATAAAAACCCGCTCCGAAGCAGTTCTTGAGGAAGATGGGGGACCCGCAGCAGTAGAGGCGTCCCTGGGAGATGATGGCCACCCTGTCGCTCAGCAAGTCCGCCTCATCCATGTGGTGGGTGGACATGATGACTGTGCGCCCTGCAACAGCATTATGTAGCAATTATTTCTCTTGTAACTAAAACTGAATTGGACTGGAAGGGCCTGCCACCGCTTTGAGGGGGAGACTGCGTGGAAGCGGGCGTCACACCCAGACGGAATGTAGGGACCCAGACTGACCAGCAGGGGGCGATGTTACCTGCGCGATATTTCAGCAGCAGGTCCCAGATGGAGCGCCTGGAGTAGGGGTCCACCCCTGACGTGGGCTCATCCAGAATCACCACTTTAGCCCCACCAACAAACGCCAGGGCAACTGACAGTTTCCTCTGCATGCCCCCTAGAAGAAACACCACAAACTACTGTGTGTTCTTGAACATGCTGCATCTTGAGCAAAGACACTGGCTAATCGAACGACCTCAGAGAGTTGTTGGGGGGGGGGGGTTAGACTTTTAGGTTTTGGGGCAGACCTGAGAGATTCTGGATGAGTTCATCCCTCTTGTGAGGAAATCCCAGATCCTGCAGCATGTTCTCCACCTCCTCCTCAGCCTCCGCCGTCGGACGGCCTTTTAGCAGCGAGTAGAAGAGAATGTGCTCGGCAACAGTCAGACTGTCAGGCAGCATGGGAGGGAGGAGAAATGAACACCCGATGAACTGATAATCCAAACACTGCACTCCTCTGCAAGTGTTTTTTTTTTTTTTTTAATTATTTTGTCAGGTATTTAATACCCTAAATGGCGATACTGGTGTTACTGGTGAATAAAATGGTGCTTAAGACTTTAGGAGTGTGCGTTTAAAGCTGAATCCTACAGAATCACATACTGCTGAAAGAGAATGTTGTGTTGGGGACACATTCCCAGAGACAGGCGGATGCCGTCCACGTCGGTGCAGATGTCTTTGCCATAGATGGTGGCGGTCCCTGAAGTGGGAGGGAAAATACCAGTCAGGATGGACCTGATGAAGAAAAACAAAGATCAGGATGAACACGAATGGAACCACAACGTCAGCGACTGTGTGCGAGACGGAGGGAGGGAGACGCACATGGTGGTGGTCTTCCCAGCGCCGTTATGACCAAGAAAAGCCGTTATCTGGTTCTCATAAAAGCTGAGGCTGAGGCCGTCCACGGCCGGTTTGGGGCTCCCGGCGAACACTTTGACCAGGTTCTGGATACACACACCCCTCACCAGGTCCACCGGCTCGGCTTCAAAGAACGACTGAGCTGCGGGGAACAGCAGAGACGTGTTCTTGGGCCGGGAAGGGAACATTTCAGTAAATACACAAATATGGTGGAGGGATGAGATCATCGGGCTGGAATGTCACCAGGTGCTACGGAAACACTTTTGGTCACTTATTAACCGAGCCTGAAACAGGACAGTTAGCACTTTGTGTGCCTGACACAACGCAAGGGCATCTAGTTCCCACGACCATTCATCTTTCTGCTCGGTGGAGGAGGTTCAATGCCACGGGTGGACAAGTGTTAGCGGTCATGTTGGATCCAATTTGAGATATGGATTAAAACCAGGAAGTTGAAATTAGCGATGCCGATTGACTGGAAGTGGTTGCAGGTTACCAGTTTCCTCGGCTCCAGCCTGGCTCTCCTTCTCCTGCCTGCCGCAGACGTTGTGGTGTTCACACGACACCGTCGCCTCGGGAGTTTCGGTTTTCTCCCCGTCCTGTTTTTTCTCCTCCTCTTTTTTGGGCGTATGTGCTTGTTCTTTGTTGGCCAATTTACTGAAACCATTTGAACTCTTCTCCGTTTTGTTGTCGCCTTTTGGAGACAAAGGGGTTTATTCAGGAGGAGATTAGCAGCATGACTGCTCGCAAACTCAAAAAAAGCTAAATCTTGATTTAGAAAGAAAGTCTTCAATCAGAATTACTAATGATGTAAGAGTGAATGTTCGTACCTAAAGCTGGAGCAACCCTGTTGAACCAATAACAGGGCAGGAGAGGGAAGTAAAAGGGCCGACCGATTCCATACTGTCCTGTCATGTTGGAGGAAAAATGCAGTTCTAGTGACACGTAAATAAACATTTCACGGCCGATTTGCACAGAAACGTCTTCGAAACACCAACCAGGGAAGACGCTGTCCAAGTACCAGGCCAGCACAGCGTACAGCACGGCGTCCAGCCCCATCATGATGATGGAGGTGAGGAAAGAAAACTCGTCCCCCTCTAACGGGCTGGTCTGGATGTTGTCCCACTGCAGACCCAGACCCTGCTCCTCATACCGGGACAGGTACTCGCTCCCAAAGCCAAAAGCCACTTGGGAAAGCAAACTCTGGTGGAAGGAACGGTGTTTGTTTCTTCTAATGCGATCAAAGTTCTTTTTTAGTGAGACGTTATCTCATCAAATATGATGCACGTTTTTAGTGCAAACAGAGGGGGGAACCGGTACCCACCGCCAGGATCTTCATGTCCTTGGTGATGCGGTCCTGCCATGCGAAGCAGAAGATGTGAGGGAGGTAAAGAGCGAAGTAAACGATGCCACAGCAGGCCGCCGCCAGGTTGGCCTGGTTGAAGAAGACGCTGAGGAGGAAGCACTGCGTGATGGTGGCCACGGTGAAGGTGAGCAGGAAGAGAAAGAGGATGGCACCATTGCTGTAGTTCAGCACCCTTCCTCCCTGCAAGACGACCGCAGTCAACACGTATAGAAATAAATGTAAAACATCAAATACATTTATGAACTCTTCTATGCATATTATTCGCTAGGGGTCACAACTCCTCCTGATCAGCCCGAAAGGCCCTGACTCCAGATGACTCATTTTTATAGAGTACATGTGTTACTTATTGACGGAGTTGTGTTCATGACTCCGATGGCGTCAAGGTATTTGTGCACGCTTCATTAATGATTTAAACCAGAAATGACCCAGCGTCAACGATGATTTCACTGCAAACAATCTGATCATTTCTTACCTAATTTGATTGCATTTAAAACATGGAATGGGTCAGCTAGCTTAGCTAGTTTATTTTTATTGTATTATTTTACACGCAAAAAGGCATGGCATAGATAAAAAATAGAAAAAATGCCTTCACATTAATACGTCTTTGCAAATTGGATATGACAGGAGTGACTTTCCTACCATGATGATGACAGTGAGGAGAGCCGTGCTCGTGCCCATCATGATGAAGCAGTCAGTAAACCAGGTGGACCAGATGACACCGTTTGTCACCCCAGTGGCCTTCAGGGTCTCCTTCAGGCGCAGCTCCTTCTCGAGGACAATACTCTTGACGGTCATGGACACAGAGTAGACCCAGGCCAGAACCATGAAGATGGGGAAACAGCGGTTTAGCGTTAGCATGAATCTGCATGGAAGGAGAGGAAAAAAGAGGGGGAGGTTCCCATTGTAGAAAAGAAAAAAACAAAACTGGGTATTGTACAATCACTTGCAAATTCCAACTGTATTCTGAAAGGCTAAAAGAGGAAATAACGGGGAATTACGCCTGGTTTGTCGAAACATGAAATGATTTCTGTAACTCACAGATCGTCCACGTAACAAGGGTAGGGCATCTGCTGCAAATACACGCCCAAGGGCCACTCCTTCCCCGTCTGAGTCCTGATGATCCCGTGCTCGATTATGTCCTGTAGATACGCAAAGCCGCCCCAAACGTAGCGGAGGTCATCCATGGGGTCAGCTCTGGGGCCAGGGTCCCAATATCTGAATTCCCAGCAATGAAACATGGTTAATTAGCAGCGTCATCTTTTTCATCCTAAACACTGTTTCTTTGCGAGTCTGAATCAGACCTGTCTTTGACCTTATTGGTGCGCTCCACCGCATCAATGTCCATACGGATTTTGAACCTAACATGCGGCGGGACTGTGGTGGTCCAGGGGTACATATTCACAAAGATAAGGCCTGCCCAGAACTTGCTGTCCTCCAACAGATCCAAGGCTCGGTGGGTTACTGTGTCCTCATCCGGCAGAGCAACAAACTTGTCCAGAATCACACACTGAGAGGAGAAGAATGACATTCATTTGTCATAAAAATAAGATAACTGCATTTATTTATTTATTTATTTTTTTCATAAAAATAATAAAACAAGCAAAACCATTTTTGGGAAATACCAGCTAACATCTGGGATGAAAATGTTGGCTCGAGTCACAGATATTTACTTTCTGCACCAACGTTTGCAACATCCGCAACTGTAGTTTCTTCCCTGCACCAAAATCGCAATTTATTTGTGTGGTCCCTGGCACATATAGCCTCCCATGCTAACCCAAAACAAACACACATTCATGGCAGCTTGCAGTGCAAACATGGACACACATTTAAACACACCCACATATATGCATTTATAGTTGCAGCATGCTGAACAAATGCATTCAGAGTTACAATAAGCCTAATTTGCATTCACGGAGCAGCCCTGCCGTGTTGTGTAGAGACATGAATGCCACCAACGTGCAGCCAAGCCGCCGTCACGGCCACGGTCGTTGTTGTCCAACGGAGTGACAGCTGTATCTAATTGCTCCGGTGGGTCCCGCTCTCCCTGCCGCACACAAGTGCTGTAAGCTTCAACAAAAACAAAGAGCACCAACCATCCGCCCAGTCACGCCGCAGGTGCCCCGTGTCACCCCCACCCAGGGCAGTAGGCCTCTCATCCTGATTAGCCTCTGCAGAGAAAAGCAGGGATTCAAACCAAAATGCGGAGGCTCGTCCTGCAGGGTTGCAGGGTCTGTCCTTCATTCTCAGCCTCATCAGCGATAAACAACAGAGTCCTGGCAGCTGGTTAGTCTCTCTGGCACGCACCCACCTGGATATGGTGCCGCGTGCTTGGACTGGGGCATTGAAATTGCCAAAAGAGAGATTATCTGAAGATCAAATCCAGAGTGGCGTTAAGAAGACAGCGCTTAGAGGCACCCAGAGCACTGAAATCGGCGACTGTCAAGCCTGGTGCATAAGTGGATTATTTGTTGAATAAACCTGTCCTAGAATCTAACCTTCCAGGTGAAATAAATGGTCAAAACAACATTCCTTCTCCAACCAGACCAAAGGTAGCAAATATTAGCCAAAGCAGCCCTGACGCCTTATTTTTGTATAGGAATGTGGGCCCTCTTTCCCGTTGCCAGTTCAATTCCACAGTTGGCACACGCTGCTGGACGTCCAGACAGTTGCCTTTGACCACCACAATGGAAAGAAAAGAAGGAAAAAAAGCCACACCGACCTCCCCGTACTGGTTAAGCATCCGGACGACACGGTCAGTGAGATTGAAGATATCTCGCCAGTCAAACGCGGGCATGTCGGGTAGGCGGTCCTCCGGAGGGCCGTTGTGAAGGAAGTTGAGGATGTGTTTGGAGGAGAAAGGCGTCTCCTCCAGTCTCCTGTCGATGAAATCCATGACCGACGGGTTGCGGATGGTGTCCTACGAAGAGAAGGGCGACTCTTTAAAACCTGGTTATTTATTTTGATCCGCGGCATCTTTGAACTAAACACCAAAGGAATACAACACATCATTCCATCAAAACCAAACCAGCCAGAGACAAGTAAAAAAAAAAAAGAGTCATTATAAAGGGGAAGAGTGACATCATGGTACACTGGAACAACCAGGTTTAATATTCAGGCGCAAACATCTGACACCGCTGTAAAAATATCAACAAGGGCAAGACGAGGAGAAGATAACAACAACCTCATTCATCATCCCAGTTCAAGAGGACACTGTTGGCCCTGGAAGTCGCTATTGTGAAGATCTGGATCACATTTGCTGCTTCGGGCAGAGTAATGAGACCAAGAACTCAGCTGCTCCTTCACATGCTTTCCACTTTTAAAACCAGCAGCATGTGTAAGACGCTCCTATCGCAAGCACATCTAGATAAACTTTAGAGTCCTGCTGGATTGTTGGGAGCTGCTAACTCAAACACACCACTGTGTTTCTTACCCGGATCATCTTGACTTGAATTCCATCTTGGAAAAAAGCCCAGATTTGGGGTCCTGCTTCCTCCCAGGCCTTCCCCATGGCTCTCAGCCTCTCCAGCTCTTCAAACGTGGTATTTGCCTAGAGACAGTACAAAGAGTGTGTGTTGCTGCATGTGACGCTTCACTATCGAAAATATACTTAAAATATACTTATATTTTTTTATTTCTAGGACCTCAAATACTCGCACTGCCGTGGCTCCTCCAATCAACAACTACATACCATTCCCACATGACACTCTGTGATAATAGGCTTTGGCAAAGACAACACACACATTCCCATACAGAGAATTCCCTCGGCTGTACCCAGATAAGCGGTAACTGCGCAGCACATGTGCCCTGTTTGTCAAATATTTACTGTGATCTTCTCAGCGAAGCTCTGGGTGTGCGGCAGTACAGTTCTTTGTGTGTCCAACACCAAAGACTGGCTGTTTCATTATTCACTCATGTGCAGTGGGGGATGAAAGCACTCGAGAGTACACCCAATTAAACGCCTTCCTCTCGTGTGTGTCTGATTTTGGGTGACAATGAGGACAATGGAGCCGGGGCGACAATGGAGGCCGTTGGTAACAACTGGCTGAATGCTTTCAGGCTGGCCAGTGAATCCCAGTCAGGTTCCCACAAGTGAGTGCTTCCTCACTCCCCTGGGGCAGTTAAAAACAGCAGGCAAAAGGCAAGAGAACAAGTGGGGAACTCCCCTAGGTGGCGTCTCTGTAGGGAGCTCCAAACAGGCGGGAACGCTGCTTCTTTTTTACAAAATCCCGCACTGGTTAGGTTGGCGCTGGTTTGTCTGATACAAACAGCAGTGGGTCTTGGCCAAGAAGTCCTTCCAAACTCACAGTGCAATTAATGATCAGCTATGGATTAATTCAAGGCCAGTGGAGCATTAGAGGAGGATAATCTGTGATAAACCTGCCACAATGGCTGGGTACAACTTCCAAGATAAATCCCGAGAGGTGTTATTTATATGGGATGAATAAGGTGACCAGAGGGATGTACGGGTCAGTTGGCAGAACTGATCAAATATGTTTGCACAACGCAGCACAAACATGTGACATAGTTACCAACGATTGTTGGTATGGTTTTCTGGTTGCTTTTTTAATGCAGTTTATATCCCAGGAGAGGTCGGAGTGGTGGGACCAGAGAGGAAACACAAGAGTCTCTCTTTCTGCCTGATCACGGGCAGAGCTGCTTACATAACCCTGGCGCCAGTGGACCGTGTGGTAGCCACCACAGCCAATCAGCTCGCTTCTTCTGCAACCATAAAACACTTTTGTCATGTGACTCACGTTTTTGATGATCTGTCTGACAGCAGGTGAGTCGGGGGCATAGAGGATCTGCCCCACCAGCAGGGGCTTGACCGATTTCCACATAATTCTGGTGGCAGGGTTCATCTCCAGCTCTTCCATCAGATCGTTGCAAAACAAAGCTGTTGCGGAAAAAGAAAGCATGGAACAAACGCCAGTCGGTCCTGGAAAAAGCTAAAAATACTTCCAAATGCATTTAAACACACCATAAAAGGCCCAGATGGTTTCCACTTACTGCATTCATAGGTTTGATTACCGAAATGTTTAAATATAAATCTTAGCAGTGCCCTTTAATGTAAAAAACATAAATCCTGTCGAGCCGTCCTGATATGTAAACCACTGACTGGAATTACTGTTACGGTTCTCGACTCCAAAACTCCTCTGGTATTAAACGAAAAGAATTATTCTGGAAAAATACCGACTACATATGTACTGTGATATTAATTCCCTAACATCTGGTTGCCTTACTTGTGCTGTTGTCATGGCTGTAGCGGCTCTGCCCTCTTTCGCCGCTGATGCCCAGGAAGGCTTTGTAATTGTTGTCCTCATACCAGTTAAAGGAGGTGACTCGGGAGAAAGCGCCTTCGGTGTAACCGCAAACCAGGCTGGAGGCAGCAGCCATCAGCTGCCAAAAGGACAGGTTGTTCTGGAAGAGGGGAGCCATGGCCTGGAGGAACTCCTTGGAGCTATTCCGTTGGTACAACTGTGGAGGAAAAATAGAGTTAAAAAACACAAAAACAATGCACCAGCTTCTACGTCTACATACTGTGTGTGACAGCAGATAATCCACCACCAATATGAGAAAAATCTATCCTAATTTTATTCCAATAATCTGGAAAAAGGCCTCGTCCCAGACATGAACACTGGGAAGCTCTTTCGGGCCATTTTGATTTGAATTTTCCAGCGTCTGGGAGCTTTGGTGGTCTTGAGCATCGTGTGTGTCTCAGTGCTGTTAAGACAAAGACAAGTGTGTTGCCAACAGGATGCAAGCGGCTCAGCAACACAACATGCTCCAGGGAAACACTCACAACAAACAAGACCGCCTTTCCACAGACCCAAATAATCAAAACCAAATACAGGTTTTATAACACAATAATACACAGCATTAGATTGAAGAAAACAAAACACAGAAGCAACAATCAGGCCCAATGTTGAGCTTATTTTTGCACATTTCGCTTTTTTGTGCCCCAGTTCCGCCTTCATTTTAGAAGGCTTTTGAATAACGATAATAATTTTTTGTTTTTTTTTAAGGCTAAAAGGCCAGTTCTCAATTTAGCCTCCGTATCCCGCCCACCGTTTGTGTGTTTGTGTAAAAGCTCACGCAGAGGAAACAACTGTTTCCTGCCTCCTGAAAATAGCAGGCGGTGAACTTTTGAATGAAGCTGGGCTGCGTGGGTCGTGCTTTACCTCTTCCAGTTTGTCTGAGGTAGCAGAAATGACCTTTACCCAGAAGCGAATGTCAATGCCTTCAGAGTGGTTGTCCAGCACCAGGGGAAGCTGAAACGAGGCAAAAATACACACAATTCATATGAACTCTGGTGGAAAAACCATGTCCAAGCAATCCCAGAAGTGCAGTGTGTTGACAGCGTCTTATCCTGTATTTAAAAGCTGGCTTGAACAGACAGACGGCCTCAGTTACGCACACTTGGCCTGGTCCCATGTGATTAAGCCAGGTGAGGTCATCGCCGAGGGCAGCCATTGTCTGTCTGTCACACTTTGGCCTATGTTTACCTCGACTACACGGCCATAACACTCACAGAGCAGACTCAGCTAACAATCAGCCATCTTCTCAGGCCAACGATGGAGTGGAACAGCAACGCGATCCACTTAACACTCCTTCTCTCTGGTTATGTATACATAGTATCAGCTCCATAGCCATGATCTCTACCTGTCCGCATAAAAGAAGTAATAAACTCTGGTCAACCCTCTTCCTCACAGCTAACACTGACCAGCTTGAAGAGCTTGAAAAAGTCGACATTGGCGTAGAATCTGTCTTCGATGATCTGCAGCCGCTGCGGGGTCAAGATGCACATGGCGTTGCGAACGGCGTAGAGTCCTCGACGGCTGGGGAAGATGAGAAACCGCTCCAGGAGGTTCAGGCTGCAGGCGATATCCTTTAAATGCAGGTTTGGAACGCCAAAGGCAAACTGGAGAGAAAAAAAACAATGCCAAGTGGATAAAGGATGTGCACGAGAGCTTTTTAATGACTTCTGATGTGTGTGTGTGTGTGTTTTATACCTGCTCGGGCCTGATCTGAGCATTGACTAGCTGATTCACCACCGACTGCGTCAGAGGAATGTCTCTCAGCAGGAATGATGTCAGCGTCTCATCGTCCTTTAAGATGGCCTCCACCTTCACTCCCCGACCTGAAGCGCACGTTGTTTGTAAAACTCCTCTGGTGTAAACAACACTTAGCCGCTACCCAAATCACACACAGTCAACGTGATCACCAGCAGATTCCGCCCTGCCTGTTTACTTTAGTGATTGGACATTCAGGGAACGGCGTCAATTCTGAGTGTTGTACTCAAAGATTAGGATCCAAACTCTGCACCATTAAACTGGCCTCCTGTGAGGATTAGCCTGAGGGGAGTTTGTGACAGTTGTTTTCAAATAATGTCCAAGTTCAATCGTGTCCGTGTACAATCCTGATGGTTTTCTTCCAAATAAGACCGCTCAGCACGTATGGGTTTCAGCGATTACACAACCTGGTCCTCCACATGATTCACACAACTCCTTCCTGGGGTCCATGAGAACCTCTGGTCCTTCAGCCCATCTACATTTTTCTTTTTGAAATGTGGCTGCATAAAGAGCGACCAAATGTAATCATTCACAGGGTGGAATGTTCTCATCCTCATTCCTGGAGCCAGAAGGACTCACCCTGTTGTGCGCGCAGCATGGACGCCTGTGCAGAACCGCTACGTTGATGCTAATGGATGCTAGCGTTTGTGCGGTTTAACGTGAATCTGTGATCTAGTGTTTTCTGAACAGGGATGATTTGCTTTTCTACCAAATGAACAACAGGCTGTGGGTGAAAATAAGTAAGCAGATTAGTTTGCGGGCCTTTCTTAACCCCATGTGACGTAATCTTGTTAGCCACGCTGACAGACCGATGGAAAAAATGTGTTACACCTGATGTGAAGTATAAATATGCTGTTAGAGTGACAAAAATAAAATATTACAACAAAAAAAGCTGGTATCATTAGTGAATTTGACTAAACTCTGGTTTGCGTCTGCTGGGAAGTTCTGCAGTAATGAGGTTAAATGGCGGCGCAGCGGTAAAACACTGACCTGCGACCGTTTCAGGGCGGCTGCGCAGGGTCTCCATGAAGGTACTCATGGCGTTCAGTTCCCTCCAGAGACGGGCGACATGCTGAAACTCCGGGTCATTCAGGAGAAGCTCTTGGACATCCGAGTATACCTTGGCCAGACTAGAAACCACAAACGGACTCTCAGGAGGACACTCAAATATCATCACGTGTACACACAGAGGCTCTGTGTAAGATGAAGCGTTTAAAAATATTATTATTAGATCATTCAAAACTCAAAATGGTTCAAAAGGTCTTCATCTCCATCTCAGTATGCTTACATGGAGTTGTTGTAGTTGGACACCAGACCAGGAGACTCCCCACGAGTGGGGTACTGAAAACAAGGGTTATTGGCATTGCAGAAGATCCCTTGAGATCCAAGGCAGGACGCCAGCGGAGGGCATGGCCTTGTTGGGGAAGTGGCCTGAGGGCGGACAGACGCTGCTGATGTTGGCTGATTTATGAATGCGCATCTAGACCGAGACGCCGGTGCTGGTTCCTCACATTCGTGTTGGCGGTACAGAGGGTTCACCCTCCGCAGCCACACCAGGCCCACAAACAGCAGGACAGGCCACATGATCTCCATGAGGAAGCGAGCCTGGAGCAGCGACATTCTTCTAGTCATCTTACAGCAGTCCCTGACATTTCCACTCAGTATTCCATTAAATGAATTTGGAATTGTGCGACTGTGTGTGGAATCTCACCCTCTGCCTCCTGCGGATGGTCCAGTTCTTCCACAGCAGGAGTCTGACCTGTCGTCCTGACCCCATGCCTTCTCTTTTTCACCCCCTCCGGGGCCAGCACCAGCCAGGAAACTGTGAGCTCAGCCGGTAAAAGACAGCCGGAAAAGGAGAGCAGGGCAGGGAGGAGCAGCGGGCGCAAAGCGCAATTGCGCGGCGCAACAACTTAAACCGCCTGTGAACATAATTATTCTCTAATTACAAATATTTTTTCTTTACTCAGCTCGCAGCGCACAATATGGCGCTCATTAAATTTCTAAATATTGGCATACATAGCAAATCTTCACACTTTTTATTTTCTTCTCTCGGGGCTTCTTTACTATCTCAT
>CAAE01014565.1:1452575-1466701 GCA_000180735.1 Tetraodon nigroviridis
CATGTGCCCTGTTTGTCAAATATTTACTGTGATCTTCTCAGCGACTCTCTGGGTGTGCGGCAGTACAGTTCTTTGTGTGTCCAACACCAAAGACTGGCTGTTTCATTATTCACTCATGTGCAGTGGGGGATGAAAGCACTCGAGAGTACACCCAATTAAACGCCTTCCTCTCGTGTGTGTCTGATTTTGGGTGACAATGAGGACAATGGAGCCGGGGCGACAATGGAGGCCGTTGGTAACAACTGGCTGAATGCTTTCAGGCTGGCCAGTGAATCCCAGTCAGGTTCCCACAAGTGAGTGCTTCCTCACTCCCCTGGGGCAGTTAAAAACAGCAGGCAAAAGGCAAGAGAACAAGTGGGGAACTCCCCTAGGTGGCGTCTCTGTAGGGAGCTCCAAACAGGCGGGAACGCTGCTTCTTTTTTACAAAATCCCGCACTGGTTAGGTTGGCGCTGGTTTGTCTGATACAAACAGCAGTGGGTCTTGGCCAAGAAGTCCTTCCAAACTCACAGTGCAATTAATGATCAGCTATGGATTAATTCAAGGCCAGTGGAGCATTAGAGGAGGATAATCTGTGATAAACCTGCCACAATGGCTGGGTACAACTTCCAAGATAAATCCCGAGAGGTGTTATTTATATGGGATGAATAAGGTGACCAGAGGGATGTACGGGTCAGTTGGCAGAACTGATCAAATTATGTTTGCACAACGCAGCACAAACATGTGACATAGTTACCAACGATTGTTGGTATGGTTTTCTGGTTGCTTTTTTAATGCAGTTTATATCCCAGGAGAGGTCGGAGTGGTGGGACCAGAGAGGAAACACAAGAGTCTCTCTTTCTGCCTGATCACGGGCAGAGCTGCTTACATAACCCTGGCGCCAGTGGACCGTGTGGTAGCCACCACAGCCAATCAGCTCGCTTCTTCTGCAACCAAGCCACCCGTGGTTGCTGCCCCCTGAAGGGTTTGACCAACACGTACAAAACGACAGACGTGACACGAGGGACAAGCTGCTTTCCTGAAAAGTAAAAGTATGAACCGATACTGGGGTGGACAATTACTTTGCCCGAAGGGCCACATTGACTTTTAGATCTTGATGAGCGGGTCAGCCAGGTGGTGCGACGCTAATGATGTTTGGCCCCACTTTCTTGAGAGGACATGCTAGCATGCTAGGTAAAGGGGGGGTCTAAACCTTTTTCTAACCAATCAGGCTGAGAATCTTCTTCATTTGGCTTGGAAAAAAAAGTTATAAATAGTTCACCGGGCCACATGTGGCCCCGGGGCTTTAGTTTGCCCCACCTCTGTACCAGCACAGTCGGCCATAAAACACTTTTGTCATGTGACTCACGTTTTTGATGATCTGTCTGACAGCAGGTGAGTCGGGGGCATAGAGGATCTGCCCCACCAGCAGGGGCTTGACCGATTTCCACATAATTCTGGTGGCAGGGTTCATCTCCAGCTCTTCCATCAGATCGTTGCAAAACAAAGCTGTTGCGGAAAAAGAAAGCATGGAACAAACGCCAGTCGGTCCTGGAAAAAGCTAAAAATACTTCCAAATGCATTTAAACACACCATAAAAGGCCCAGATGGTTTCCACTTACTGCATTCATAGGTTTGATTACCGAAATGTTTAAATATAAATCTTAGCAGTGCCCTTTAATGTAAAAAACATAAATCCTGTCGAGCCGTCCTGATATGTAAACCACTGACTGGAATTACTGTTACGGTTCTCGACTCCAAAACTCCTCTGGTATTAAACGAAAAGAATTATTCTGGAAAAATACCGACTATATATGTACTGTGATATTAATTCCCTAACATCTGGTTGCCTTACTTGTGCTGTTGTCATGGCTGTAGCGGCTCTGCCCTCTTTCGCCGCTGATGCCCAGGAAGGCTTTGTAATTGTTGTCCTCATACCAGTTAAAGGAGGTGACTCGGGAGAAAGCGCCTTCGGTGTAACGCCAAACCAGGCTGGAGGCAGCAGCCATCAGCTGCCAAAAGGACAGGTTGTTCTGGAAGAGGGGAGCCATGGCCTGGAGGAACTCCTTGGAGCTATTCCGTTGGTACAACTGTGGAGGAAAAATAGAGTTAAAAAACACAAAAACAATGCACCAGCTTCTACGTCTACATACTGTGTGTGACAGCAGATAATCCACCACCAATATGAGAAAAATCTATCCTAATTTTATTCCAATAATCTGGAAAAAGGCCTCGTCCCAGACATGAACACTGGGAAGCTCTTTCGGGCCATTTTGATTTGAATTTTCCAGCGTCTGGGAGCTTTGGTGGTCTTGAGCATCGTGTGTGTCTCAGTGCTGTTAAGACAAAGACAAGTGTGTTCCAACAGGATGCAAGCGGCTCAGCAACACAACATGCTCCAGGGAAACACTCACAACAAACAAGACCGCCTTTCCACAGACCCAAATAATCAAAACCAAATACAGGTTTTATAACACAATAACACACAGCATTAGATTGAAGAAAACAAAACACAGAAGCAACAATCATGCCCAATGTTGAGCTTATTTTTGCACATTTCGCTTTTTGTGCCCCAGTTCCGCCTTCATTTTAGAAGGCTTTTGAATAACGATAATAATTGTTTGGTTTTTTTTAAGGCTAAAAGGCCAGTTCTCAATTTAGCCTCCGTATCCCGCCCACCGTTTGTGTGTTTGTGTAAAAGCTCACGCAGAGGAAACAACTGTTTCCTGCCTCCTGAAAATAGCAGGCGGTGAACTTTTGAATGAAGCTGGGCTGCGTGGGTCGTGCTTTACCTCTTCCAGTTTGTCTGAGGTAGCAGAAATGACCTTTACCCAGAAGCGAATGTCAATGCCTTCAGAGTGGTTGTCCAGCACCAGGGGAAGCTGAAACGAGGCAAAAATACACACAATTCATATGAACTCTGGTGGAAAAGCCATGTCCAAGCAATCCCAGAAGTGCAGTGTGTTGACAGCGTCTTATCCTGTATTTAAAAGCTGGCTTGAACAGACAGACGGCCTCAGTTACGCACACTTGGCCTGGTCCCATGTGATTAAGCCAGGTGAGGTCATCGCCGAGGGCAGCCATTGTCTGTCTGTCACACTTTGGCCTATGTTTACCTCGATTACACGGCCATAACACTCACAGAGCAGACTCAGCTAACAATCAGCCATCTTCTCAGGCCAACGATGGAGTGGAACAGCAACGCGATCCACTTAACACTGCTTCTCTCTGGTTTTGTATACATAGTATCAGCTCCATAGCCATGATCTCTACCTGTCCGCATAACTCTGGTCAACCCTCTTCCTCACAGCTAACACTGACCAGCTTGAAGAGCTTGAAAAAGTCGACATTGGCGTAGAATCTGTCTTCGATGATCTGCAGCCGCTGCGGGGTCAAGATGCACATGGCGTTGCGAACGGCGTAGAGTCCTCGACGGCTGGGGAAGATGAGAAACCGCTCACAGGAGGTTCAGGCTGCAGGCGATGTCCTTTAAATGCAGGTTTGGAACGCCAAAGGCAAACTGGAGAGAAAAAAAACAATGCCAAGTGGATAAAGGATGTGCACGAGAGCTTTTTAATGACTTCTGATGTGTGTGTGTGTGTGTGTTTTATACCTGCTCGGGCCTGATCTGAGCATTGACTAGGCTGATTCACCACCGACTGCGTCAGAGGAATGTCTCTCAGCAGGAATGATGTCAGCGTCTCATCGTCCTTTAAGATGGCCTCCACCTTCACTCCCCGACCTGAAGCGCACGTTGTTTGTAAAACTCCTCTGGTGTAAACAACACTTAGCCGCTACCCAAATCACACACAGTCAACGTGATCACCAGCAGATTCCGCCCTGCCTGTTTACTTTAGTGATTGGACATTCAGGGAACGGCGTCAATTCTGAGTGTTGTACTCAAAGATTAGGATCCAAACTCTGCACCATTAAACTGGCCTCCTGTGAGGATTAGCCTGAGGGGAGTTTGTGACAGTTGTTTTCAAATAATGTCCAAGTTCAATCGTGTCCGTGTACAATCCTGATGGTTTTCTTCCAAATAAGACCGCTCAGCACGTATGGGTTTCAGCGATTACACAACCTGGTCCTCCACATGATTCACACAACTCCTTCCTGGGGTCCATGAGAACCTCTGGTCCTTCAGCCCATCTACATTTTTCTTTTTGAAATGTGGCTGCATAAAGAGCGACCAAATGTAATCATTCACAGGGTGGAATGTTCTCATCCTCATTCCTGGAGCCAGAAGGACTCACCCTGTTGTGCGCGCAGCATGGACGCCTGTGCAGAACCGCTACGTTGATACTAATGGATGCTAGCGTTTGTGCGGTTTAACGTGAATCTGTGATCTAGTGTTTTCTGAACAGGGATGATTTGCTTTTCTACCAAATGAACAACAGGCTGTGGGTGAAAATAAGTAAGCAGATTAGTTTGCGGGCCTTTCTTAACCCCATGTGACGTAATCTTGTTAGCCACGCTGACAGACCGATGGAAAAAATGTGTTACACCTGATGTGAAGTATAAATATACTGTTAGAGTGACAAAAATAAAATATTACAACAAAAAAAGCTGGTATCATTAGTGAATTTGACTAAACTCTGGTTTGCGTCTGCTGGGAAGTTCTGCAGTAATGAGGTTAAATGGCGGCGCTGCGGTAAAACACTGACCTGCGACCGTTTCAGGGCGGCTGCGCAGGGTCTCCATGAAGGTACTCATGGCGTTCAGTTCCCCCCAGAGACGGGCGACATGCTGAAACTCCGGGTCATTCAGGAGAAGCTCTTGGACATCCGAGTATACCTTGGCCAGACTAGAAACCACAAACGGACTCTCAGGAGGACACTCAAATATCATCACGTGTACACACAGAGGCTCTGTGTAAGATGAAGCGTTTAAAAATATTATTATTAGATCATTCAAAACTCAAAATGGTTCAAAAGGTCTTCATCTCCATCTCAGTATGCTTACATGGAGTTGTTGTAGTTGGACACCAGACCAGGAGACTCCCCACGAGTGGGGTACTGAAAACAAGGGTTATTGGCATTGCAGAAGATCCCTTGGATCCAAGGCAGGACGCCAGCGGAGGGCATGGCCTTGTTGGGGAAGTGGCCTGAGGGCGGACAGACGCTGCTGATGTTGGCTGATTTATGAATGCGCATCTAGACCGAGACGCCGGTGCTGGTTCCTCACATTCGTGTTGGCGGTACAGAGGGTTCACCCTCCGCAGCCACACCAGGCCCACAAACAGCAGGACAGGCCACATGATCTCCATGAGGAAGCGAGCCTGGAGCAGCGACATTCTTCTAGTCATCTTACAGCAGTCCCTGACATTTCCACTCAGTATTCCATTAAATGAATTTGGAATTGTGCGACTGTGTGTGGAATCTCACCCTCTGCCTCCTGCGGATGGTCCAGTTCTTCCACAGCAGGAGTCTGACCTGTCGTCCTGACCCCATGCCTTCTCTTTTTCACCCCCTCCGGGGCCAGCACCAGCCAGGAAACCTGTACTCAGCCGGTAATTACACTTTCAAAACCACATCACCTCATTTATCAGCACCTTTCACAAAACTCAAGGACACTTCACAACAACGGATACTTCTGTGTAACAGTAGGAGGCGTGAAGGACAAAGATGGTTGCGTGACGCATCGCTCACCTCACAAGAGTCCTCGCAGGAATGGCGAAAAATGTCCAGACAGAACATACCGCCACATGGTGTAGGTGCTGTGTGCTCCCCGGTGTTACGAGCACAGCTAGAATCTGGACCTTGTGAATAGTTAAGCAGATTGGTTTAATCCCCTCCCTGCAAACACTCGCCTTCACCCGTGGACGAGGCATCCGTCCTGCTCAGGCTGCACTGCAAAGACCGCCTCATTCCCACAGCATTCAACAACATCAGCTCAGGTCTGGTCACAAACAATCCAGAAAAAAAATACAGCAGTCCGGCAAACAAGAATCATTCAGTCATAAAATACATTCCAGAATAAATCTATATTATACATCACTGTTCCAGATTTCAAGGATCTAGAGGAAAAATGACCATGATACCCAAAATGTGTCCCATATGTTTTTAATAAATTACAAAAGGGGTTTCATGTACCTGTTTTTTGTTTGTTTTTTTTTAAGAGTGAAATTTAAAATTTTTAGCAACAATGTACAAATCACACACACAAAAAGACCAGATTCATGTAAGAACACTTGGATGTCTGGTGAGACTTACAAAAGAACACGGAAGGTCGACGATCTTAAAACTGATCCTGTTTAAAAATGCTTTGGTTTTTGAGAAATATCCCCTTCAAAATAATATAATAATAATAAAAAAAAAACACAAACTGGATGCTGTAGGAAAATGTTACAATTCTAAAAGCTTTTTGATCAATACATATTGGCATCATATAAACGTGATTTTGTGATGATACTGTTTTATGTACAAGTTTGTTTTTTGACGTGTAGCTGAGATGTAACAGTTCCACTCTGAGTTACAGCAAACAAATGATTTCAGATAAGTGCACCAAACATTATAAAAATATTGTGGCTACAGGCACTATTGTAATAATTCAAACCTTTTTGATGATATATAAATTCATAATAAAATGGTCAAATAAAGTGTAATTGCACAGTTCTAAAGGACTGAATGGATTCTAATGAGGTGGTAAATGTCTGCTGAGGAAAGGCCGGTAAAAAAATAAAAATACTGAAGCGTGTTTAAAAATATCTGGCGTATTAAGTGCATCTGGTCAGTCTTTGATGAGGCTCATCTGTGGGCCACAGCGGCCATTGTTAGAAAACATCCTGAACCGTCCGTGTGGTAACAAAAGGTCTTCCTCAGTCTCTGTCCGACACTCGCTGGTTCTGGTGACCTTCAGACAAAATGAGCCTCTCGGTGTTCGATCTCTGGGAGGCGTCTGGGCCTCAGTCGCTGGTAGACTGGTTTGACTGGGTTTGGGCCCAGTTCCTCGGGGCTGGAACTGGGGGACACAGCCGCCTGCTCGGCTTCAGCATCTTCCTCACCGGGCTCGTCTACAGACACTTCGATCTCAATCCCCAGCTCATCCTCCTCTTCTTCCTCCTCCTCCTCCTCCTCCTCTTCTTCCTCCTCCTCCTCCTCCTCAGCATCCCTGTTCCCTAGAGCAAAGTTCTGCAGAACTTTCCGACTGGCTCCCTGATGGGGGCTTGTAGAAGGTGCCTGGGGGGGGCTGAAGAGTTCTGGGAGCGCGCACAGCTTTGGTGCCCAGGCTGAACTTGCTGACGTTGTCCTCCCGTTTCAGGGTCCTGCTGGGCCGGACTGTCACGGTGAAAGGCCTGCTGGGGTAGATGGCGTTCCCACCACCCCCAGTATTCCCAAAGGTGAACGCTGAGGAAGACAAAGGTACGGACGCTGCCGACAGGTCACCAGCATCCACTTCTGCGCTGTCAGCGGCTGAACTCGCCACAACTTTGACCGTTTTTGTCGAGACTTCGTGTTTGTACTGTTTGTCCCACGTTCTGCGTAGGGTTTGGGTGTCAATAAAGGTGCTGCGATAGGTAGCGCCCGCACGGAATTTGGGGTTCTCCGTTTCATCCACCTCTTCGATGGACTGGTAGCAACTCCTGCCCTTCGCGTCGTCTTGATCGGCACTGTTGCGCGTGTTCTTTTCATCAACCTGGCCTCGGCCGTGTGTCCGTTCTGCCGGCAAGCTCGTCGGCCGGGAAGAGAGTTTGCTGCGAGGATTTCGCAGCTGCACGCGGGCGATGGTGACGTGCTGGGAGTGGCGGGAGGCCCCCGCTTCGGTTGGAGACGACGCTCCGTTAAAGGCCTCTGTTTCCACTTCAACTGCTTAAAAAAACCAAGGTACATACTGAAGCTTCTGACTGATGCGTCTTATAGTCCAAAAAACAGAAATTATTTACACTGGAGACCAAATAAAACCTTTGTCAATACTCACAGGGCTCAAAGCCATTTCCAGCAGGGTTCGAGGTCGTCTCCTGAGCCTCAGTCGACAAGTGGGAGGAAGGAATTACCGAGGAATGTCTTTTATAGGCCTTCGTGCTCTGCTGTAACGGTCAAACGGACACGTTGATCTAAGTACGGATCTGAGTGATCGGTGAATGACATGATTGACCAAACTGTAATGAGTGTGATCTAAAAACCAGTTACCTCTTTGATGTCTCCCAGTGATTTAGAGTGCCTGCTTAGCTGCTGCCACTTGTCCCTGTGGCTCAGGCGGATGTCGGGACGGGTCTGAGCATCAATTTCTACCGGTAAGACGTTGCCCAGGGGGCTGAGGGGGATATCAAAGATCATCTGGTGGTGCCTGATCAGGAGCTCCACAATCAAGGCCTGATAGGGGTAATCGACCAGCGAGGACAGGGAAACCTCGGCGTCCGCCTGCCTCGGTTTGATCAGCGTTGGGCCAAAGATGATGCCCAGGTTACTGGCTGTCATCTTGTTCTCGGCAGAATGTTCCGTCACCCTGGAGAGAACAGAGGAGTTATAGTTTATGGGTTGAGATTGTGGGCTGGATGAAGCCATGGACATACCGATACAGATGTTCTACGAGGAACTGCAGCGTTTTGTAATGAGCCGCTGGTAACTGCCTCAGCAGGTCCCTGATCTTGAAGAGGACACGGTTGAGCTCCACGCTGATCTGTGCTGGAGACACTGGGGTAGGACTGAGCCGCAAAGCCTCCATTTCCTCCATGATGACACCCTGACTCTCCTTCGCTAAACCAATAAAGTCATTATAGTATCGGAAGAGGATGAGGGGCTCCGGGAGCTGGGAACAGAGCAAATGAACAAATTTAGACGAGACGAGGAGACGTCTCACTCACTAACCATCTGACAAACTGATCTGATATCCCACTGTGTACATCAGTGGTTATTTATATAAAAAAACAAACAAAGCCTAGTTTAAACAGCTTGATCGGCAACTCACCTGTCTCAGATACAGTTTGAGGACATTGCTTATGTCATGGGGATAGAGCTCTGAGAGCTCAACCAGATGTTTGCCATTCTCAAAAGCCTGGCACAGCTTCTCCACCCGCGACTTGGCACCGTTCACCCTGTAGATACCCTTCAGAGCACAAAACACACCAAAAGTTATTCGAACCCCTCAAAGACAAGTGTGTAAATTTGCTTTTACACATAATCTTGCCAGAAATTACCTTAATATTCAGTGCTCTGCTCTCGATTTCCGAGGTGCACTTCCGTACGATGAAGGGGATGCTGTCGGGGCTGTTGTTTGCTGCCTGGGTGAAGTCCACACCAAAGAGGTGCAGTCGGCCGTGCAGCTTCTTATGTCCACACTGGATGGCCAGGGTCTCCAGACACTTCTTATGGCAGGCCAGGGAACACTGCAGGCACGTTCACACACACACACACATTTAAAAAAAAAAAAAAAAAAATCATATTTAAACAATTTGACACACAGATGTGAGAAATACATATTTTCACTCTCAAATTCTGTTTGGTTATGAGGTTCTTGCGGTTTTCCAACACAAGTGCCAACATGAAAACGGGAATATTGTGGCTGTGTTGAACAGATGCCAGGGAACGTTCCCAACTTGCACAGCTACAGCATTTTACTTTGATTCTTCCTCTGTCGTTATGTCAGCTGGAATCACTGAAGCTGATCAAAAAAAACCTTCTTTTGTATTCTGTATTTTTAAAGTATCTCATAAATAGTTAAAAAAAGTGGATATGAGATGAGTTGGGAAGTGCAGGGGTGAGGGGGGGTGAACAGAAGGTCTTCAGTTCTCACTGGCCGTTCCCGGCTGAGGGTTTGGCCTCTGAGGAGAGCTTCTGACCAGTTTCAACTTCTGCCTTTGTTCCAAAGTTTCCAGGGGGGGGGGAACTCGGTCCTTAACTTTTGTTTTTGTTCGAATTCTTCTCCCCATGAATGAGAAAGAAGCCGCTGTGAAACTGGCAATGCTCATCGTGTGCCTGTGATATTGTAAATGCTCACTGTGGAGAACTGACGCGCAAAACAGAGGACCTCAGTTTGGACCGGTCCCTCTGAAACAAATCCAGGAGAAAAGAAACCAAGGTTACCTCCTCGCACTCGGCTCCATGGAACACCACAAGGCCGTCACATTCGCGACACTTGGATGGCGCCCTGAGCTTCCTCAGCTTGTGGGTTTGAGCAGCCTTTGACATCTGGGCGTTTCGAAAAGGGCCCGGGGAGCTGGCCGTTTCGATCACCATCTCACTCACGCCTAGGGACCAAAGAGACAGACAACATAAGAACTACAGGTAAATAATGGGAAAAAGTTAGGTTTTACGCACCATTTTCAAAAGGAGAGGGAGGTTCTCTGTCATCCAGGTCGTCAGCAGATGACATGGTACCAGTGGATGGGGTTCTGGGCAATCGCCTCTTGAGGTCTCCTGAACAGTAAGGTAGGACACACCAGTAAGTCCACATGTCTCCAGTCAAGTCCAGCCTGGCCAGGGCTCGGTTTTAGTCTGCTGTGGTGTGGATGGGCAGCACCCTTCTTTTTAGTCCCAAATGAAGGGGCGTGGTCCTCGTCGAGGCCTCGGAGTGAGACTAGTCTGTAATTCACACCCCGCTGACTGATGAATCAATTCTAATTGAGCTTTTAAAATGTTGTTGATTTTCAAATGTCCCTAATGGGAGATAGACCCAACATCTTCACAGTCTGGGGATTAGGGGGAAATTTAGACGAGCTGCAGGTTTTGTTATGTGCATATTTTATTTCGGAAAGGTCACAAGGAGTGTCAAGTGTTTTTTTTGCAGCTTGATTAAGTTAAGGATAAGATCAGAATCAGCATAAACACACTAATCCCCTCTATAATAAGAATAACAGACAATTGACCTAGGCTGCTTTTAGGAAGCTCTAATGGAAACGAGGCCGTTGTGCTGAGCCACAGGCTGACCATCGACCGCAGATGTGGTGGGTACTTGTGAACTGTGGTTGGCCTCCTCCATTATGTTGTTTCAATGGTTTACTGAACATAGTCAATTAATAAATACATTTTCCTGCCAAGTCCTACCCGGGCTTGCAGTGGGCGAGTCCATGGAGCGAGACTCGCTGCTTCCCCCAGCACTTTCCGAGTCACTGCACATCCCAGCGCTCTGGTTGGCTGAGGTCCAGGGGCGAAATGGAGCCTGAATCCGAAGGGCTGCGTTCAAAGCAAACTACATGTCATCGGAGCGTACTCAACTTGTTTGGTTCGTAACAGACAGCGGCACTTTTGTGGAGAAGGTCTCCAGGGAGAGATGCATCTCTCACACCTTGAATGTCACTGCTACTGTTGGACCGCCTGTCTGAAATCTTGGCAAGCTGTGAATTCATGGAACCATCGGTGTCATCTGTGGCAAGGGGGTCAGAGGTCACAGATGCTTGTGACAGGTTGCTCTGGGATGAGTGGCTGCCGCTTAGCAAACGTTTGCTGAAAAGAACCCTGAAATGGCAAAGGGGAAACACTTTTAAGAAGAAGATTCTCATACTTTTATGCTTCCTGCAGACAGTTTGATACAGTTTTTATATTCAGCAAAACATGGGGCTCTGTACTAAATTAGAGGTAGGCAAACTAAGGCCCGGGGACCACATGTATCCCAAAGAACTATTTAATCCGGCCCACAGAGCCTTCACAATCATTTCTCTAAAAGGCAAATTAGGAGAGTTGTCAGCGTGGTTGGTATATAAAAGTTAACTGACAGATGTAAAACGAACAGCTATCGTCAAAAAAAGTCTTCTGCTGTGCCTGAAAATGGTTTCTTTGTCAAAAACATCAAGCTACTTGCTTACCAAGCCAGTCCGCTTTGCTGGTGATGACGATGCAACAGCCACAATTAAGGAAACCAAATAAAAGCCAGCTACACAACCAGATGGAAAAGCAGCAGGTCTTACCCTGTGTTTTGTGTGACCGCTGAGTCAAACGAGTGGGAGTCCAGCCGGGGGCCATCGGAGGCTAGATTCCTGACAAACTCAATGTAACGCTGGCCTGGCTCGTACAGTTTGGCGTTTTCACACAGACTCTGGTTGTTTACTGGGAGTGAGACAACCTGGGCTTGCTGGAGCTGAAACCAGTTGACCGTCACCTGCAGAGAAGACCAAACAGCGGGAACCCATCTATAATTTACTTGTGTAACTAAGACGGAGAGCGTCATTTCTGGTAAATCCCATCCTGTCTAGTCTGCACTTACAGCCTTGAGGGTGAGGTCGCACTGGGAGACCATCTCTCGAATCTGAGTGATGATGTCACTCTTGGTGTTTGCCATTTCGATTCTCTTCTCCCCGACGTCAAGCTGACACGCTTTGCAGTGCTCCCTGGCCTCCTCTGCCTGCCAACAACAGAGAAGGCTTTCAACCAAAGCGCTCAGTGCTTTAATAGCGCTTTCTCAGGTCATCGCTGGTGCTCATCATCTCAGAGGGGAGCTATGAGACTTAGGCGCAATTGACAGAAGGAAGGGGTTGACGACCTCAGATATGACCCGCCTTTTCAGAAAAATCATGGGAGAATAATTAAGTTAAGCCTGTCTGACTGCTCATCAAACAGCTTGTTGTCAACCTGCCCAGTCGAACATTGTTGGATGTGAACAAAGAAAAACCGGTCCCATTAGGTCAGAGAGAGTAGATTCATGATTGCACCACAGATGCTGGTGTGGTCGATCAAGTCAGAAAACCAATGACCTTAATGACCAAAAAATGTCCAATGAACCCTTTCTGTCACCCTAAAATGGCCAAACAGAAGCGATTTTTTACCTTCTGCAGAGTTTCCTCTTCTAGTCTGCGCCTCTTCTCGAGCTGCTTGGCCGTAGCTGCACCTCCTCCTCCTACGTTCTGCTCTTCCTCCAAGCGGCTGGTGGACACCTTGGCCTTCTCGTATTCCTCTTGCCGCTGGGCCTGAAGCAGCCGGGCCTTTCTCAGAGCGCTGTCTGCCTCGTGCTAGAGGGGCAGACGAATGGGTGCGTTACTGCCAACGTGTAAAATAACACACATTTGCCTTCAGATTTGTTTAGGTATGTGAAGTGTTGCACAAATCAGGTTTGACTGATGGGCTGAAGACAAAGTATTTGCATGTATAACTAGGCTCAGGAATGTCAAGAGCATTCTTGGACCAGTCCCCCTGGTCAACAAAGCAACTTTCATTTCTGAAGCGATGGTGTGTGGGCCTCCCCAAGCTGCAAGCACCATGCCAATCAACTCACCATCTTCTTCTGCTCTCTCTGCCACTGCTCCTTAACCTCCTTTCGGAGTTTGTCCAACTCAGTCTTTCTGGTAAGCAAAGGCTAAAAAAAAACACACACACACACACCAAGATAAGACGCTCAACATGTTTAAAAGTCTGCTCTTTGCTACTAACTGAATTTCATTTCAGGAACATATCTTGTGTTTACCTGTATGAATTTGTGGTTCTGGAGTACTGCTGTGGTGTGGAGGACCAGCTGGCTGTATTCAATGTCATTTTTGAAAGCAGTCATAAAGGTTTCACGGAAGGGCATAAATTCCTAAAACGAGCCAGATCAGGCCGACACATCAATCACTGGCGTCTGAAATGCAGTAGAAATGGTAATCATCTTGACTCACCTGTTGACTTGCAAGTGTCTTTGCAGATTCTGCTATTTTTGCATAGCTCTTTGCACACTCAACATCTGTAAACACACCACACTTGACTTAAAAAACACACGCAAACTTTAGAACCACCCTTTGAACCGCCAAAGTGTATATGTAAACGTATAAACTGGAGGCGTTGGATGCTGTCATCTCACCTATACTGAGACGCTTCTCCACCCATGCTAGCAGTTCTTTGGTGTACTTGGACCAGGCCTTGGCGTACAGCAGGGCTGACTCCACCCCGCTGTCCTGCTGCTGCAGCGTTCTGTCCACGTCTCCTGTACGAACCGGTGAAGACGGCCCTGCAAGACCACAGGACGGACCACAGTAAACAAGCTTTCAAGGGACTGATCACTTCTTGCTAAAACCTGAAAGCCAGCGGGCAGATCACAGGAGTAAAAGTACATTAGCTGTTTAAATAAAACAATCAAAACAAATAAATATCCACTTAATATATATATATATATATATTTTTTTTTTTCTCTAATAAAGTGTAAAAGAAAGCTTTCACTTCGCTTTTGAGTACAGTGGCTGCAGTGATTCATCTTACCTGGTGGATCATTTTTCTCTGGACCGGATCCTCCAGATTCCAGAGTGAGA
>CAAE01014565.1:1506507-1544843 GCA_000180735.1 Tetraodon nigroviridis
GCCGCTGATCGTTCAGGTAGGCGTAAAGAAGAGACTACTTTCTAATGTTCAGTCAAAAAAAAAAAAAAAAACACCAGTGGAGACATTGTTCTTTTCCCTTCTATCTTCTCAGCTTTGTTACATCTAGATGCGCGAATTATGAAACGCTTTTTCGTTTTGCTGAAACAAACCGTCAACGTAGCCGCTGCAAACTCGAGGTGTTGGTTTGTACTTGGTCAGAGTTGCTCTTAATAGAAAGTGTGTGGCTCTTAAAAGAGCCGTTGTTGGGTTGTTTCAATGGCCGCTCTAGCCGCCGAAGCCGTACAGGGTGCGTCCCTGCCTCTTCAGAGCGTACACCACGTCCATGGCCGTCACCGTCTTCCTCTTGGCGTGCTCCGTGTAGGTGACGGCGTCGCGGATTACGTTCTCCAGGAACACCTTCAGCACCCCGCGGGTCTCCTCGTAGATCAGGCCGGAGATTCGCTTCACGCCGCCGCGCCGAGCCAGGCGGCGGATGGCGGGTTTGGTGATGCCCTGGATGTTGTCGCGGAGAACCTTGCGGTGGCGCTTGGCGCCGCCTTTCCCCAGACCTTTGCCTCCCTTTCCTCTGCCGCTCATGGTGATCACTAATGCGAATCTAGAATGCCTCAGCAGTCGTGCGGACGCCTTATTAAAAACACGTCTGAGGACGTAATTGAAGCCACATATGTAGGCGTGTTTAGTCAAAACACAACTGAGGACGTGATTGAGATCACATAAGTGGGCGTGTTGCCCCCTTTTGGTTGAACCAGGAACTACACGTCTTTCCGGGACAGCCATCTTTATCAGCTGACACTTATTATTTTGTTTTTCAGAATTTTTTTAATTAAATGTCAGCTAATTCAAATCCAATTTACTTATTTGTTTCCAGTTCTCCATTCCAGGTTCTATTTAGTGTTATAAATAATCAAGAATAGCCAGATAACTTCGAAGAAACAATAGAATAGAATAGAATAGAGCTTTTATTCATCCCACAGTGGGGAAATTTGCACTGTTCCAGCAGCAAAAAGGTTGCAGAAAAGTACGAAAGTGCAGGCAGATAAAGGCAGATAAATAGGAATACTTTCTGTTGAATGTGACAGTATGTACACCAATAAATATTATATACAGGATTTACATGGAGTATGGGGGTGAGAGGTATGTAGTTTGTTGGTCCTTGTGTGGGACCTAGGAAGCAGCATTAAAGAGTCTGATGGCTGTGGGGAGGAACGACCTGCGGTAGCGCTCTTTCTTGCACTGAGGATGCCTCAGTCTGGAGCTGAAGGAGCTCCCCAGGGTCTCCACAGTATTCAGTTATAAGGTCCGTCTGATTAATTTATCCTCCCTGACACAGCCAGTGTTATCACTGCCAAACATTAAACGTAAAGCAGTTTTATTATATTAAACACGCGGTGGATGTTTGCTCAGCAGAGGACGTGGTGGCTCTTAAAAGAGCCTTTGGTTGGAGGTGGTCGCTCGGGCGTCTACTTGGAGCTGGTGTACTTGGTCACGGCCTTGGTGCCCTCGGACACGGCGTGCTTGGCCAGCTCCCCGGGCAGCAGCAGCCTCACGGCCGTCTGGATCTCCCTGGACGTGATGGTGGAGCGCTTGTTGTAGTGAGCCAGGCGAGACGCCTCGGACGCGATGCGCTCGAAGATGTCGTTGACGAACGAGTTCATGATGCTCATGGCCTTGGACGAGATGCCCGTGTCGGGGTGCACCTGCTTCAGCACCTTGTACACGTAGATGGCGTAGCTCTCCTTCCTGGTTCTCTTCTTCTTCTTGCCTCCTTTGCTGGCCGTCTTGGTCACGGCTTTCTTGGAGCCCTTCTTGGGCGCGGACTTGGCTGGTTCAGGCATTCTGCTTCCACGGACGATGTGCTGCTGCGCTGCCAGAGGGCCTGTCTTTATACAGGCTGCATGCAAATACCGCTGTGGGAGCGCGCTCCTGTGATTGGTCAGCCTGAGAGCACGTGACTAGTCTGCGGTCTCCCTCGCTCTCCGTCTGCGGCTACTGTCTATTAACATGGCACGTTTGAATGATTCAGGTCACCATTTGCGTGGTTGTGCTCTGTTGTGTTTGTAATCGTGAATATGAGAATAATCGATAAATTGCTACAATTGCGTATCAGTTTCAACCACATAAACCGTACAGAGGCTTCGTCCCAGCGCCGCTGTGTGAGCGCACTCGCGTGATTGGTTAACCCACAAACACGTGATCGTGCAACGCGTCACCGCCAGACACACTGGAATATACAGTACAGCACGTATTGGTTTAAAATTATGTTTAATTAAGCTTCAGAACATTCATATTCAACTAGTTCCGTTGTTCAACATGGAAACGCTTGCACGACAAACATTAACGCCATGACTTTAACTTATTCTAAAATATGATCATTGCTACTATTTGGGTGTAGGAACGCTGCTCTTAGTAGAAAGTGAGTGGCTCTTAAAAGAGCCGTTGTTGGGTTGTTCCAATGGCCGCTCTAGCCGCCGAAGCCGTACAGGGTGCGTCCCTGCCTCTTCAGAGCGTACACCACGTCCATGGCCGTCACCGTCTTCCTCTTGGCGTGCTCCGTTGTAGGTGACAGGCGTTCGCGGATCACGTTTCTTCCAGGAAACACCTTTCAAGCACCCCCCGCGGGCTCTTCCTCGCTAGAATCAAGGCCCGAAGAGATTTCGCTTCACCGCCCGCCGCGCCCAGAGCCAGGCGGGCGGATGGGCGGGTTTTGGTGAATGCCCTCGGATTGTTGTCCCGCGGAAGAACCTTGCGGTGGCGCTTGGCGCCGCCTTTCCCCAGACCTTTGCCTCCCTTTCCTCTGCCGCTCATGTTGCTTGATCGTCCTAGTTAGAACTCACTGGTTCCCCTTCTGAGCTCGCTCACCATTTAAGCCGCGACTGAGGACGTATTTGAAAACATGTGGGTGACCCACGTGGCTCCGGGTGTTTTCCGCCCCCTGCTGGTCGAACCAGGAAGTTCACGATCTCTGAAACTGGGCGTTACCGGATGATCCAAACTCAAAATGTTCGTCTGTTCAGTTCTGAGTTTCTGATGCTAAATAGATAAATAAATAAAAAAGTTTTTTAAAGTTGTATTTTCATAATATATTAAAATATTTTTTAATATATTTTAGCTGGGGAGCTAAAAGTTGTGCATGACTACGATTATGGCATCTTCAAGATAACTTGTAAAGAAAAGTATGTACAATAGTACTGTATCGTGTAAGAATAAATAATATGCAATTTGGCATACCAGATATTTCCAGACCTCCTTAGTGACACGAAAGGCTGAGCAAGTGACAAAAAAACAAACAAACAAAAAAAACCCCACTGGACCACAGTGATGAAGACGATGAAGACGACGATGCTTGGGTTGACCTACTTTTCCATCAGGCTTTGTCGTGGCTCAGCAAAGCCCCCTAAATAAAACCCCATATAAAAGGCACAAGTGAAGGCTTTTCATTCCTTTTTATTTTTTTAGTCTCATAAATCCATCTCTGTTCACTGAAAGGGGTGAAAGCGGATTAAAAACGCCTCTTCTATACACCCGGTCGCTCCAGTGAGGGGCTATTCTGTACAGTGTGGTTGGTGTTTACAGTGTATCTACACACGATATGTTACAGTCTGGACGCACTTCAGAAGGCCTAAAGAACAGTCAGCACAGTCAGAAGATCCCTGCACCCCAACGATGAGCAGCATCACAAATCAGCTCTGAGGAGACGCACACGCACGCTCACACACATGCACACACAACTTGTCCAGGTGATGCTGATTCTCTCCGTCATGAAGGCAACCTGAAGCGCTTGTTTCTGATAAGAATAAAGGCATCACAGATCCAGGGAGCCGCGTCTCTGTGGACTCAATTCTAATAGTTATATATTTTCATCGTCTTTATACAATGAATATTCACATACACGGTTGATTTATTTGTGATTATATGTTTTTGTTCAAAAGGAAGCACAGAGTTGTGCAGATCTGCCTGAAAAGTCTGCTCCTTCGGCTTCAGTCCGTCTCTTCCTCACAGTCGTCATCCCTCCTGGATCTTTGACACTTTCTACACACCACTAATAAACTCCAGCTGCCACGGAAGAGTCTGAAGCTTTTAAAGCAGCCTTCAAAGCAAAAACAATGCAAGAGAAGAACTTAAGAGAGCCCGACTGGTGAATAAACACCAGAGGTGAAGCGGTGGAGGACGAGGGTGGAAGTAAGGCTGCTGTCAGCTGCTTCTGATCGTCCTCAGAACGACACAGCGGAAAACTTGGATAAACGTCGATATCAGGCTGCCGATGAGCTTTACTTTCTGCTTTAAAGACCACTGACTGAAATCTGAAGTCAGAGCCGTGAAACAAGTTCCTGCAAAACGAACCAGCTGACCAGCTGTTGGGTTTGTTTTTTTCTGCCTGGGCAACTTTCCAAAACCTCCTCCAAATGAGTGAGTGAATGAATGAATGAATGAGCCCGGAGCAGCCAGTCCAGACCCACTGGCTCCAGTCTCCTGGCTTGTTTGACCAGCCGTTCTTCAGCCCCGATGGTGGTCTGGTCTTCCTCACCTCCAGGGTCGTCTCCTCGGAAAGATGAAGCTCATTCGGGGACATCGTGGCCAGCGTGTCTGAGTGTGTGTGTGAGTGTGTGGTGATGAGCGCCGGCCACAGCAGTCTTCTCAACTCCAGAAGCAGCCATGCAAGCGTGCAAAAATGGATGATCGGGGTAAAGGAAAAGAAGGCTTCAGGCCTCGGAGCCTGGTCTCGTTAGCCAGCAGCTCTATAGAACTAGAGCTTTAGAAGCAGACTGCACGTGGACTAGAAAAGCCTCTCAAACACACTCTCCGTCTGTTAAAAAGCCACTCAGCTGAGGGGAGGTAAATAAAAAAATATTTATCCATGATTTCTGCCTTTCAACAGATTAGCACAAACGCTGAAATGCTTGCATATTTCATGAGGGAGGGTTTATGTCTGAGGCCTGGGAGACAGGATTGCGGCAATCAAGATGCTGCAAATTAAGATTTGGTTTTTAAAATCACAAAATAGCTTATATACATTGGTGGTTATCTTGTGCAATTCTTTTCTTTAGACTTTGTTTTACTTGGCTGAATGAACAGCGATGAGCAGGACAGAGGTGAGGAGAAGTGGACGTTTCCTTTCACTCCTGGCCGAATCCCTCCGTTTCCTCGATGGCAAACAGCAGCTTCTCTTTCAGCTGTTCGAAGCTCTTGTAGGGAGGCAAATCCAGACGGTTGAAACTGCAGAAAAAACGACAGACAGGAGAGAGGGGAGGGTTGCTTGCAGGAGTTCACCTCCATCCGCCTTTCAAGCAAATGCCAAAGTTGACCAACCAGGTGTGGCTCCGAGGGAGCCAGGTGTCCTTCCCCACCTTCTCGATGCAGAACTTCTGTGGCCCGTTGCTTCCTGTACAGCAAAAGGTCCAGAGATGAGCCGGTGCATGTGTGTGTGTGCGTGTGTGTGTGTGTGTGTCTGACCCATGAGCTCGGCGAAGCCGCCAAGCGGAAGTCTGCAGGTTCCCGTGACGAACTGCATGAGCCGCAGCCTAACCTCGTTATCCACCTCCTTCACCAGCTGCAGGAGGAGACGTCGCGCATGAAGGAACAGCAGAACCCACCGGCCGATCCCCCCAGAAGCGCTCCAGGACACTGGCGACGCCTCCTCATCCCACTCAGAGACCTCCACCCGAGCTGACCTTCTGACCTTTGCCCCGCCTGCTGAGTGTGACCGGACGGAGCGTACCTGCCAGAACCAGATGATCTGCTTGCTGTTCCTGGTGTAGTGTCGGTACACCGTGTTCCTCTGCCAGTCCTGCAGGTCCACCTCCTGCATGCCGCAGAGCATCACCTGGAACACACAGGCGGAAACCTGCTAGCCGGTTGTTTGATAGATTTTTGTAAAGACATCATTTTTTTCATTATTGTTATTGTTTATATATTCATTATTCATTCATCCAAATTTAAAAAAAATATATACATATATATACACACACACACATATATATTTCTGAGCACCCACCTCCAGCTCCTTTTCATCAAAATACTGAAGCCACTGAAGTGGGACCACCTCGTTGAAGCCGTCCAGGAAAGCTTTGGTCTGACCTTCGACCCCACGAGAGAACCTCCACTCTGCCATGAGGCTGCAGGGAGACGAGCAGAGGGGCGTCTTACACAGAGCGTCTTCTAGTTCCGCTCGGCGCGTCCCTCCCAGTGAGACCTGATGTACTCCTCCTTGTTCTCCTCTGTGACCAGAACGTTGGCACCGTCAGGTTTGAGGTCATGGGACGTGATCTTCCCCAGGATCTCCATGTCCACTGAGAAGTACATCTCCAGACCACACTCTTCAATGTTGTTGTCCCTGAGGAGACACGAGCGTGAAACATCCAAAAGCAGCTCAAGAGGATGGCGACGTTAACCCCGAGCCGAGGAAAAATGCAGATTTCGCTTCTCAAAAGGGCCGACGGGAAATGAAGTCCCACCTAATCCATATTAGAGAGTTGTAGAACTCTGGATCGATGGACTCCAGGTCTTTGAGGATCAGCTTCTTGTTCAGCATGCGTTTATAGAAAGGCAGAGAAAAGCCTGTGTCGATGAACTTGCTGTGGAAAAGTGCCTGGAGGAGAAGATGAGAAAAAAACCCCACATTAGCTGGATGAAACACAAGACAGCTGTGGAAGGGGACGTCCCACGGGCCCCATGTCCGTCCACTCACCATGGCGATGAAGCGGCCTATGAAGCAGAAGTAGGAGAGGTGGTCGGGGTTGATGGTGGAGGCAGGGTTAATCTGCAGGCAGTAGTTGCTCTTGCCGGCGTACTCAAACAGGCAGTACATGGGATTCAGCACTTCGTGGGACAACAGGAAGAACCACTCCCTGAGCAGAAAAGGGAGATTCCATGACCGGGCCCCAGCAAAAACCTAGCCTGTGCTGCTGGTTGATCAGTGAGCTGCTGTTACCGGGCTAGTCCTCCGTAGTCGAGACCTTCCTCGCCCCTGAAGATAACGTACAACCTCCTCCTCAAGTCGTAAGGCTTTAGGGCCATAATCTGAAGCACAACAACCGGCGCCGGTTAGGTAAGATCTGATTTAGACTGGCATTCAGAGGAGCCCAGCAGACGTCCTACTTGTTGGAAAGAGTCTTCGAACAAGGTCTGCCTGGACACGGTGATCTTCACGTGGCTGGGGAGAGCGTTGGACTGAGAAGACACGCGGCGGAACATTAAGGTCAGGCTAACACAGAAGAGCTGCAGGACTGAAGAAGGGCACATTTCTGAACCACAGGCAACACACGACTCCTAAAAGGAGGAGGAGACAAACCTGGCACAGGTAACGAAAGTGTGCAAGCTTCCACCTGAAGCTGCGTTCATAAGCAATCTGGGGGCCTTTAGTCCTAAGAAAGACAACAAAGACACACACACATCATAAATGAGGACCTGTGTGTGTGTGTGTGACAGAAGGTTCCTGGTGTCCTGTAAATGGCTCCTAGGAGGAAGCAGAGAACCTGGAAGTGTTCTTACACAGAGGACTTTCCAGTGCGAGGGTCACTAAAAGTAGTGGTCCGGGTGTTGTGATCCACAAAGTAGCGAACTCCCTCCCTGGTGTACCGGATCTCCCACCTTCGGGAAGAGGATCCTCGTTCTGGAGCCTTGGCACAAACACACGCACGCGTTAATTGCACAGAAAGGAAAAGGTGGAAATGGATTTAGAAGCGATGGATGTGGGTCTGAGGGCTGAACAGAAAGAGGAGTCCAGAACACGCAGATCTGTTTCTGCAGCTCTGCTCCTGAATGAAAGCCCATTTCTGAGCTCACCCTTGGGTTCGGGGGTCTTCCCACTGCGTCGTTTTGGTGTTATGGTTGACGAAGTACACCCTGTCGTTGGAGTCCACGCGCCTCTCTGAGGTGGACAAAAACACGGAGGGATGGAGGTGACAGACGGTTCATCTGCCCACACTGGTCGGTGACTCTGACACACTCACCCCAGCCAGGAGGTAGAGGGCCCAGAGGATCGTTCTCGGCAGACATCATGGACGCCTGAAACACAGGGACACAAATCATTCCAGCTCAGGCCAACGGAAGCGTAGATCTGCCTCTGGACAGCGATAGCTGGTCTTAGCGATAGCAGAACCACACACAAAACATACAACCTTCAGGATTTATTCTTCTGTCGGCGCATTTGACTCTAAATTATTAGCGGCAGCAAGTGAAAGGAAGACCTATCTCGGCAAGGCTAAGACGCTGGGAGGAGGAGCGGCCTTACAGAGTAGAGGTATCTCTGGTTGAACTGGTGCATAGCTCCCTGGAGTTGGCTGCGCTGGCTCTGCCACTGCTCAAAGTTGCGGACCGATTCCATGGTGGGACGCTGCCATGTGGTGGTGCGAGTGTTGTGGTCAACATAGTAGATCCTGCCCCGGTCGTCCACTCGCCGCTCCCAACTGCTTGGAAAAAAACGGCGACAAAGGAAAATCATTTCATTTAAACCACACATTGAGCGGGTGGGAGGGTAAAATTTTGCTTTACCGCTTAAAAACATTCTTATTATTTAGCATTATTTTTAATATAATTACAACTGTATTATTTTGATGACATTTCATTCATCTTTTATGCTACCTTTCCACAGAGATTTATGGCTTTGGGTGACCTTGAGATGTTTGTCCGCCAGGTGGCAGTAAAATGTAAATTTCCATCGGGTGTATAAAAATTTAGCCAAGCAAATTAAAAAGAAACGGCCCATTTTTTGTGGAGAAAAGAAAACACTCAATTTTCTACAAAAGAGTTCTATAATGTCTGGTAGTGACGGCAAAATTCTGGCATGTTGCTAAGGAAGACACTGACCCAGGCGGTAGCGGCTGTGGTCTTTCCCAAGTCGTCGTCCTGGTGTTGTGGTCCACATAGTAGGTCCTCCCATGGGGGTCTTTTCTCTGCTCCCACCTTCGGGAAAAAGCAGAGTTATAAAAAAGCACCAGGATGCAGGCAGGGCCGGAATAAACGAAAAACAAAGACTTGAGCAGTGACCTCCAAAAACCCAAGTGTTGGTGTTTTTACCCCGGTGGGAGAGGATCGGATGCTCCAGAACTGGGAGCCTGTTGTTGTCTGGGCTTGGCCACATCTGCAGTTCCAGGTGTGCCGCCGCCGCCGTCGCCGTCGCTCGCACAGCCACCTCCTGGTGCAGTCACCTCCCCTAGGGCAGGGAAGGAGGAGGTCGAGGACGAAGAGGCCGGGTTGTTGCTGCTCCCCTGTGCTGAAGAGGGCGGGGCTTTGGAGGAAGCTGCCCCAGAGGCACCATCAGAAGGCTGGGTGGAGGCTGGGAGGGTCCCAGGTGGGCTGCTGGGTGGCGTGTCTGCGTCTGGCACGGAAGCGTCCTGACTGCAGTCCTCCTGGTGGTCCTCTGCAGGCGCCTCGTCGTCTGCGGTGGACGGCGACGGACCCACGGCAGCATCACAGGACTCCCCATCGACTGCCGGGGCAGAAGGTCCAACAAACAGAGAAGAGAGACCTCGTGAGCAGCTGAAGCAGCCCAGTATTTGACTTGTGGTGATTCCAGTGACAGTCCCTGAAAGCCCACCTGTCTTACTCTCGGTGTCACTGTCAGACGGGTTCTGGACCGGGTTCTCTTCAGCGTCTCCATTGAGGACACGGTTGAGGGAGCCGGAAGGCACCTGACCGTCCACGCCATTGGAGGCTGGAGAGGACCCTGAGCCGGGGCGCCCATCCACCCCCACCACAGAGCTAGAGAGAGGAGGAAACCTTAACGCCGCCTTCAGGAACCAGCCTTCAGAGACACGCCTCCTGGTCGTCATCGTTTACCTGTTGGCAGCCTTGGCAGGAGACGAGTCCCCATTTTCATGGAAGGTGTCGCCGTTCTGCTGCACTTCTGTAAGGAAGGGGTCAAAGACGGGCGGAGGAGGAGACACAGTTTTTAGTGGGTTTTTATTTTTGCTTTTTCAGCCAATTGTGCACAAACACTCACTGTTACCGTCGGCGGCGTCGCCGTTGGTGAGCGGCGCCGGGTCCTCTGGATGGCCGACCGTCAGACCATCCAGGTAGACGGTCAGCTCCCCCACAGACGCCAGGGCTCCCTTCTGTTCCACGCTCAGCTTCAACACCTCCTTCACGTTCTCCACTGTGGAGCCAAACCGAGACAAAACACTAGTGATGGGACGAGCGACGCTGGTGCGTCAGCGCTGTGCCGAGAGCTCGGGAGTGAAACCCCGTATCGGTGCGTGTATTGCTTTAAGCGCCAGGGCTCCCTTCTGTTCCACGCTCAGCTTCAACACCTCCTTCACGTTCTCCACTGTGGAGCCAAACCGAGACAAAACACCACAATGTGTCGTTTGTGTGGTGCCTTGTTGCTATGGCGATTATTATCGGTAGACTGCAACGCCATAGACTCTGGCTGTGACTATGGCCCGTGTGTGATGTACGCTAGCATACGCTTCCGTTGGTGCTGCTCCAGGGACTGGGAGAGGTCCAGGGAGGCTTTTCCCAGCAGAACATCTGCCTTCAGGGTGTGGTGGCTCCACACTTTGAAGTCCAACTGCGTGCGAGATGTTACATTCCTAGAAATTTAAAAACACCCGTTAGTGCCCATTGTGTGTGTGTGTGTGTTTCACCTACACACAATGGGCATCCGTTAGTGCCCATTGTGTGTAGGTGAAACAAAAAAGTGATCTTCTTTGTGTGCAATTCACTCTTATTTAAGCTATGAGGAAAGGACATATTTGGATAAAATGTTTCGGATATTTAAAAGTGTCTTGAAAACCAGCCGGGACATCCAGGCGGCGTCTAACGCACTGAAGGGTAACCGTGGTGATTGTGGAGTACAGCCGCCCAGAGGAAAAACACCCGGGGTATCAGCTCACACAGCATCGGAGGGGCAAACACATGACCGGCACGCTGCTCCCTCGTCCACACACACAGCAGGAAAACTGAGAAGCTTTCCTCTGGGCTAGCACCTTTTTGGCACGTGAACGCTCGTTGACGGGCCGGAAAATTCCAGAAATGTTCAAATATACAAAGACCCCTGTGTGGCTGATGAGAAGGGAGAAGTTGTAGCTGCACAAATAGCTTTTCAAGCTAACATGGTCAGTCTGAGCACCAGCCAGAGATGTGAGGTGGAGGTGGAGCCGCCCCTGCTGCACCCACACCGGTGGCCACTGTGGGGATTCCTGGGAATCCACATCTCAGAGGGTCTCCCACTAACGCAGAGACAACCAGAAAAGCTCACTGATGCTGAGATTTCCCAAGGTCCCTGAAGGAAACGTGGAGGACAGAACAGGATGACCACGACAACGTCCTCGGAGCATACTCGGAGCGCCCTCGGAGCGCCCTCGGAGCGCCCTTGGAGCGCCCTCGGAGCGCCCTCACAGTGTCAATCTCAGTCTATTTCTGACAGACTGGGCATAATTGTGGCTGTAATTTTGACTGAACTGTCTAAATGGGTCATCTTCCTCCTCAAACGTCTGCGAGGGACCAGCGGTCGGTGCCGAAGGAGCAGGACAGACAGGGGCAGCAGGAGGGGAAGAAGGTCCTTACAACGTCAGCCTTTCCTCCCACTTTGGATTGGAGCAGCTGTGGGACTTTGTGGTGCGACGTGACTCCCCCTCCGCCGTCACCTCCACGAAAACGGTCGTCCCAAACAGGCTTTTCTTCCTTTTGATTTTGGCACAGGAAACTGGTGGTGGAGCACAACAGGATTAGAGCGATGAGGGTTTTTGGTGCTAATCATTTACAGTAAAAACATTTAAGAAACAATACCGGGTGTAGCTAACGAGTGGGAGAGTTAATAAAGGGAAAACAGGGGACCTGTTATGTTTGAAAGGACAACAAACCGCTCCAAAGCGTCCAAGACGTCTAAGTGTCGAGACGCTTATGCCAAGATAGAATTTGGGTTTCTGCCGACAGAAAAAGTGCTGCAGCGGCGTCAACAGAGCCGTCTGTTTGTTTCAGAAGGAGCGACGGGAAAGACGGCTGCAGTAATTCCTGTGTTTAAAGTCTGGCAGACGAGTGAGGAGGAACCTATTGGGTGTGGAAAACCCAACAGGTTTCTGGCCTTCAGGCCTCGCAGCCGAGTCCCGCTGTGAGCGAGGACCAGCTCCTGCTAACCACCTGTTAGCAGATGGCTAAACACCGCCTGCGCACGTTATACCTTCACAAGGGCGCGAGTATGCACAAAACAGTAAATCAGTTGTGGGAAAGGGTCACTTAGCAGTGAGGAGACAGCCCAGATGAGCAAGCACGTGCACGAAAGCACCGTAAACTCACCCAGGGCGTGGAGCTGTGATGTCCCTCTGTGGTTCTGGCAGGACTCGCCTCGAGACGGGGCCGCAGCCATGTCAGAAAGCCCAGCAGGAGCCCTTCGCAGGCAGACGCCAGCATTTCAACATCAAACCAGAGGCCGTGCGTCCGGCGGAACGAGGACGGAAGCGGCTCTACTCACCACAGTGCACTCCTAGACCTGCCGGATCAGCAACGCCGGTGTCCAACACACCATCTGGAAAAAAGGAGGGGGAGATGCTCACTGGGTTTTTGTTCATCTTCAGCCTTGAACGCCTCGCGCGGTTGTTTCATTAACAAAGACAGAAGTCAGTTCAAAGTCTTTGTCCAACAGGGAAACGGGCACGGCGCCGGTCCGGGACCTCCAGTTTCCATGTCCACCAGTGACAGAGAGACTTCTGTCCTTCCTCCTTAGTCATGTCAGTGGGGTGACCGACCTTGCCTATTCCCCTTTTCCCTCCTCCATCCTTTTTTAATCAGGATTAAGTCCTCCAGGCTGCCCCGAACAGCCTCGTGGAGCTGGACAGAGGCTTCAGGAGCAGACGCCTGAGATCAGGCTTTAGTTTTTCTGTCCGACTCTCCGGGAGGATTTCTGACCGGTGACAAAGTCTGGTACGATCTTCCACAGACCAGAGCGTCTGCGTGGAACCAGCTTCGACCCCCCCCCGCCCGTATCCCAACAACCATCTGGTGTGGTTAAACTATAAACTGGCCCCATAATCCAAAATTCATGCTAGCAGGAAGGTTTTCCGACTCCCCCGCATGTTGTTGTGTTGCAGCCTGTGGAAAAAACACTCCCTCGGTTCAGGTAAAACAACGTGTAACTGAGAATTTAGACTTTACTTGAACTATGGATGTTTCTCTGCTGTGGTAAATTGGTGCCAGCTGAAAATATCAGATCTAGAGAAGACACAAAAACATGTTTCCAAGAGCACAGCGGCTTCCGTCATTCTGGAGCGGGACAAGGTCGGAACCGGCAGGACTCAAAACGAGCTATTCAAAGGTTAATCAGATAAGTTGTGTTAAATATTATTGAAAGGCCTCCATTAAAACATCACATATTCTGCCAGACGCTGCACGTCAGCGGGAGGCAAACGTGCACGTCTCGGTCAGGAAGTCAGAGCTTCTGCAGGGACGCTGCTCCTCCGCTCAACCTGGAACAACGGTTACGTCTGAGATAAATCAGTGTGTTTGTCCTGTTTAAAGTCTAGATTTGAGACCGGACATCAGACATTTGAGTTCAATCCTGGTGACATTTTTTATTGATGTATTTGAAATCTGGGGTGTGAGGAAGAGTTCAGAGAGGACTAGCACCTTATAATGATTGGTACTCCTCTGACACTAATAAACTGCAATGTAATTCTATTTTCCAGTCCTATAAATCAGAAATGGTACAGACACAATCGGTTAGCACAAAAACACAAACTACATGATGTACACATTCTAGTTTGGTCTTTTGCACAATCGTTCAGCTTCAAAACATTTCTCTTAACTAAGATGTTGTAACGCAGCGTGTGGTTCACATTAAAAGCTGTCGAACCTTTGTTGACATATCAAACTATAGCTGAAGCACGTAAAAAGTAAACCCTGATTGTTACTAACCGCTGCTAACTTTGGATAATCTACTGTCATGCTAACATTAGCTCCTAAATACAAGTTCTCAGACAAACACTGACCGCTAATCTTCAGACTGTTTTATTTAATATACTGCTTAAAAAGCCAAAACTGGCAAAGAAAAATAAAGTAAACCTGTCCCTTAGTTTGGATTAAGCTGGTTGTCGGCATTTAGCTGTAAACATGCTATGGAAAACAGCTAAAATCGGTTAGCTATCAGCTAACTACTGTAGTTATTGTCGGTGTTAAATGACTGTCGCAGAGCTGTATTATTAAAATGTTTTATCCTGCACATAAGCAGAAACAGACTGTTTCATTTGCACCGTTTAGCAGCTACTGTTAGTACACAGTACACAAGCGAAGGCTAGATGCAGCAATGTGAGCGGTCCGTAAGCCGGCACCCAAGCGCACTCCTCGGCTATGCTAGCCGTTTGCCTCCTCGAAGCTAACAAGGCAAAACAGTTTGGTCAGAGGTGGAGACAGATTAAAAACGGGCTTTTTCGGACGCGCAGTCTGCTTTAACTCTCCCGAGCAGCTGTGTCTTTACCTTGTCTGACGTTTCACTCCTGTTCTACCGCCGAGGAGTCAACGACCCTCCGGTGTCGCGGTTGTCGGTGAGCAGCCGAGCCGAGCAGGCCCCGGAGTCCTACAGCCGACTGGCCGTCTCCGGGCAGCGGGACGCCCGGGCGCGCCGCCCCGGACACGGCTGTGCAATAACACCGCTGGTGCGCGGTCATAACACCAGCGATGCCAGGACAATTTGGTTAGAAAATATCAATTTTAATAATATAACTGGCTATTTACTGCGATATAATATAGAATCAAATAGATAATAACCGTGCAGACAAATATAAACGGTATAAAAGATAGAACCTGAATCCATCTGCAAATGGGGGGATATTTTTTTTTTCTTTTAATACACTATATACAGTCAATTTAATAAAAGGAATGGGTAAGACAAAGCTAGGAATTGATAGCTTGACGTCAGTTGAGAATCATAGGATATAAAGCTGTATATAGTAAGTTTATAATTGTCATCGCCTGTTGTTTTTGTGTGTGGCCCCAGCAGATGTTGTGGACACCAGACTTCTTCACCCACCCCAGGTTGTCACATTTAATTCATCAAAAGGCTATAAATTCGCCCCTCCAGCATGCCACCGTCATTAGTGGGACTGGACAAGGAAAACGTCCAGTAAAGCAACAAACCGCTACCCAGTGTTTCTTGTCCTGGCTCTGACATGTGTGCCTCACGTGTGCCATGACGTGTGCTTGTGACCATTGACACTGGAGCAGAGCTTTCTAGGAAATGTAAAACTAGTTAGGTTTGTTTCTGATGTGATTCAACCAATCTGATCCAACCTGATCCAACCTAAAGCAGGTATAGGTTCCATCCTGCTGCGCAGCAGCATGCAAAGAACCTGTTTAGGATAGAACAACTGAAGGTAATAAAAGTAAAGGATAAAAACTCATAAAGGGGTAAACCAGTAGGAAATAGGGCAATGAAAACTTGAAGCCCAACGATGGTGGACCAATAACACCGATCCACTGAGGTATGATGGAGCTACTGCTACGCACATGAACTTTTATGGCCAAAGCAAATGTTGGCCAGGTGTGCTTTAGAGCAAATCAAAGTGAAACCTGAAACTAAATGGAAAAAAACATTTGAAATGTTCATTCAAAAAGGAATGTGGTAAAAACACGAGGAAGTCTGTGAGATCAGTTAGATGGGGGACTGGAATCCACGATTTGGAGTGATCTGGAGTGTTCACGTGAAAAAAGCGGTGACATTAGCGTCCCAGGGTTGATGAATCAATGTCTGCACCTGGGTCGGGGTCTCCAAACACCCCAACCTGATCAAGACATCGTGACAATGTGTAGAACAATTGGATCCATTACTCTTTCTGTATGTAATTAAAGGAATTTTTTTTTTCTAATCTAGCACAACTGGACTACTGAAATCTTCAGCTTGTGAATTTTGTGGTTTAGGTGAACCTAAAACTGGAATTTCCAGTCTTCTGAAAGAGGAAGATGACTGGAAATGATCTTAGTTTGTTACAAACTGTGTAACAAATTAGCTTTAATTTGAGCCACTGTTGCAAGAACCTAAAACTAGGGTGAAGACAGTGTTTAGAATTCCCAGAAAACTATTTAAAATGACCATTTTTTTAATGGTTAAGTCTATGACCTGGAGGCCTTTGATGATTTGGATACTCCTGTTGACAAAGGCTACCCAGGTAATCGGGTTCTTTGTCGGCCTCTTGCGCAGCTGCCTCTGTAACGTTTGAGTCAGTTCTTTCACGCCAACACCCTTGGAGCCCCTTCGGAGCCCCTTCGGACCCCCTTCGGACCACCTTCCTTTCCACATTTTGGGCCGATCCCAAAGGTAGCTTTGATTTCTCTGGGCTCTGCTTGTCCTTTCTGAACTCCCCTCCAGTGCCGCTGCCATTCCAGATGTGTTCCAGGCAGATGCGAAGCACCAAAACAGATTTCTTAGTCTGGTTTTTTGGGCTTGCCGCCTGTTTTCTGACCTGTCCTGGGTGTGTTGGCCCCAGTTTGCTTTAAAATCCTTACATGCCTTTGCACCTTTTATTGGCCTGACTTTTGAGTTTCTAATCTCCCAGCAGGCCTCTGTGGTCAGACTAGCAGCTACTTTTCTTAGTTCTCCAGACTCCTTTGTTGATGTTTCAGCTGTCGAGTCATCGGCCTCAACGTTAACACTTTTTTGCATCGTTAATGTCAGTTATTGATTAAAATGGGCTCATAATGACCCAACATCTCGCATGTTCAGGTAAAGAAGAAGAGAACAGAATGGAAAAGAAGTACTTTATTTATCCCAGACATGGGAAATGAACTTGTTAGAGCTTTTAATGTCGTCTTTGTGATCAAATCACCGTCCCAGAACGTGCTTAAAATCTGTTACTTGAGCATAAATGTAAAAGCAAATTAAATCAAATGAGTTTGTGAGCACAAGTGTGTGTGTGTGTGTGTGTGTGTGTGTGTGTAACATGCTTTATTTGCATTCACTGACAAGCAGGACCAAGCTTTACTGAGTCAAACAGCATCAGAAGGTCAAGCAACAACTGAGAAATACTAATTAACGTTTGGAATTGATGACTTGCTCCAAGGTCACTAATATAAAAATAAACATAGATATAAAACGTAGGAAATCGTAGACGATTAGCGTAAATTTGAAGTCCGAAAAGTTAAATTTGCTTCAGTCTTTCAGCTGAAATACATAAGGAGCTTCTAAATCAAGAGAGAAAATAACTTGCTAGAAAGGAAACAACAGATTAAAATGACTTAAACTCAGGAGTAAGTGTGTTTTCACCAATAACAATCGATATGGTTAAATTAGGACATGAACTCTGCGGCTGACGCATCTTTAGGCACGGCTGCAGCCGAGGATGCGCCCAGGCTCGGTGGCGCGCTGCCGCTCTGATCGCCGCGTAACCGTAGCAACGGGCTTTCTGCTCTGGGGGTCTGGGTTCTAGTGTCCTTGGCTAAACCTGCGGCAGAAGCAGATGGCGTTGAAGAAGCGGCAGTGGCACAAGGCCTGCGGGTCGCAGCAGCCAAACTGGGGCGAGCAACCTTGTGTGAGCTGGGAGCAACCGCTTAGTGAAGGGCCCCCGTCCACCCGGACAGTCGGGGAAGGACGGGGGGCCTGGGGCTTCTGAGGGGCAGAAGAGCAGAAGGAGGTTCAACAACAAAACCAACCAAGCAAATGAGTAAACCTGTCAACGGCTACGAAAACAGTTGGATAAAAATAAGAGGTGGAGGAGTTTCACTCCTGGTCTGAAATCGCCCTTATTTTTTTAGCGCTTCCCTGTGGTCTTGGCACATCCTTCTACGGGCCTCAAAATGAAAACACCCATCCAGTTTGGGTTAAGGCTTGAAAATCTGCACCGACCTTTTTCATGATCCTCTGTCGTTTGTACGGTTTTCTCCGGGCAAACAGCGGCCTGTGTGTGCCTTGAATCCAAAACCCTGTTGATCCACCCCAAAGACAATTGAGAAACGTTAGACACAGCAGGGAAATACCCCGAGTGAGCTTCTGGTACCAAACAGTTCAATGCAGGATGAATGGTTTTACCCCAACCTGACAAACGCGAGCTCAGAGAAGCACAACAGGGGGGAAAAACAAAAAAGTTTGCCCTTTTTTGCAGTGTGGCAGCAGAAAATGCTTTAAAAAGGGAGGGAAGAGTCGGCAAGTCTTTGCTGTCACATCCTATAACATCAAAAATGAGCAGCGGAGGCATCACAGGGGCTGCGGGAGCCTCGGCAGCAGGGTCTCTTTATTAAAAACAAATCCACAGATGCTGCAAGGTCTATCAGGAGATCCACAATGTCAGTCCCAGCAGAAGTGATTAAAACGCTCATCAGAAAAGCTCAGATGTGAGATGTGGGAAAGACGAAGGCAGGAAGGCCGACGGGGGAGGATTAGGATGTCAGGACAGGTAACAGACAGGTGGGACGAGGAGCGCAGAGCCGGCCCCCAGGGGCTCTGCTTGTGATTCTTGTATTCTCTGACTAACAAAACTCAGCCCTGCGGTAAATCCCTCTGGTATTCCAAAGAGCCAAAGGTCAGGTCGGGAGGAGCTGGAGCGGTGGCCCTGGTGGTCCCAGCAGAGCTGGCCAACTGTACACCCACATTTACAGCACTGACGCCAAAGCTGGGAGTGAAAGTTGAGTATTGAGGGTTGGGTGAGAGCAGAGGAGCGGTGGAGCGTTGGAATCTCACACCAGATGTTTACCTCTGGAGCTCAGAGTGCATCAATTAAAACCTTATGGAGGACCTATGCTGGTGCATGCATACTGATGCAGAGGCCACATTATGCCTTCAAAAACCATTCACTGAAAATTATTTGCACGAGGAAATGATGCAGCTTTAAGTTTAAAGCATCCAAAGACTCAACACACCTATTTGTAAATGCAATTAACTCTCTTTTTGCAGATGATGTGCTGCTTGTTTTTCCTTCTGGGAGGACATGAAAGGAGCATAGAATATATTTAGTTTTGAATTCCACCCGTCTTTGCCGGGTCCCCGGTGCTCCCCGCACTCACCTGCGTTCTGCGGGAGCTGCGCCCTGCCGCCCGTCAAGCTGCTCCGGGACGTTTTCACGTCGCTGCCCCCGAACAGTCCCGCGGCCACCGAAGCCACATGCAGAAAGAAAAAAGCCAAGAAGAACCGCTTCATCCCGCCGGCACCTGGGGCAAAAGTGGGGAAAAACTGGGAAAAAAAGATGGATGCAACAGCGGAGCTGCGGTGGCTGAAGGATCCGAGCTGGAGTTTGCCTCCGCGGGCTCCCTCGCCTCGTTTAAAAGGCAGGAATTAGCCTCCACACCCCCCCTGCTCTGGGCCCTCTGCAGCTGGCCCTTGCACATGTGACGCGTCCATTCCCATCGAGCTGATTCTGCGTTTCCGTGCCAGCTGGACCTTAATGATGAGCGTTAATTGCGTCGGGAAATGATGCCCAATTTCCGACAAAAGAGCAATACTAATCGATGAAATAATAATATAATATTATCACTGTCAAAAGAGATACAACGAAACTACAGCAGCTATCTATCCATCCATCCATTCATCCATTTTACCACTTTTCTCTGAAAGCTCTGTGCCCCCCAAAAAGTGCTGGTTTTAATTCATGTTTAACCCAGTAAATAAAAGGGAAACAGCCATCACTTTTAAGAAATATGTTTTTCACTTCATGATAAAAAGGATAAAATAAAATTAAAGACAACATTTTTCTAGATAACTTCCAGAATGGCCGACCAGAGGATGGACCGATGGACCTAAATCTTCTCACTAAGTTTGACCCTGGCCCCAACATAAACATAAATTAATGTAGAAATAGAAAAGCCGTGGTTTAATAGCGTCTGCGTTGACAGAAACGATTGTTTGTGGAAGCTGAGAACCTCTCCTGGCATGTGGGCTCTTGTGTTTAGGTAAATCTTGATCCTTTAGCCCGGGTTCTTGCGGGTTTGAACAAAACTCAACACCGTCCAGCTGCTTTTACCAAAGAACTTGTTTTTACAAACAAGTCCTTTTGTCCTTGAATCAAATTTTAGGACTAAAAGGTTAAGTCAGAGGCATGGATGCATTGATTCTTAAACAATAACAGAAAAAGGTTTTTACTTTTACGCTTGATGTTGTATTTCATTAACGTTGAAGTGAGCTGCCGTAAAAACACTGCATGAAGCCTCTGCAGGGGCCCCGTTAAAGGAGCCACAGAAATCGTTGCCTCGCCTGAATCTTATCTGAGGTTTCCCATGTTAGGCAGCGACTCCGGCAACTTAAAGAAGAAGAAACCATTTTGAAATTACCTATTAAAAAAAAAACCCTGAATGAGCAGAATCTCTGTTTGGAGGATAAAACAGGAAACTTGTGCTGCACCACAATTTGTAATTAAGCTCTTTCTAAAGTTGCGGTCATGTGATCTGGATGTTCTCAGTTGTTCTGCCGTCCGTTGTCTACAACTGACAGGTTTCTCTTACGCCACCCCAGCCCTGGAATCAGTTCTCTTCATCACCTTATTGTCCCAGCATCTTTCCCAAAGCGCCCCAGGACATTTGATCTGGGGCCCCAGTGAGCTGAAACCAGTTGGCCTCAGGTTGGGATGACCGTGCCTTCAGCAAACTCACTTTTTTTGTCTTTTTTTTATCAAACTAGTAAAAAAAGTGATTGCCGGTAGATTTTATATGTTCTGTTTCATTTGCTCACCAAAAAAGCAAAGAGGTAAAATAATCGTCATGACTAAAACTAGACTAAAACAGTTTTTTTGTCGACCAAACGTAGACCAGATTTAATAAAGGACAGGTTTGACTGAATATGACAAAAAATAACAACACCCGCGGGTGTCTTTGAAGGTGAGGTTAGACCTCTGCAGGCCAGACTGCTGCTGTTTTACTTTTATAGCAGACACTCAAATATGAGCATGGCCAGGTCGACGCGGTTCCTCCCGGTGGGTTTCTGTCTCCTGGTCTGTCTTCTGGAGTCCTGCTGATTGTCCAAAGCCATTTAGTTTACAGTTCTGTCCAACCCCCCCACTGCGTCCTCCACTTATTACTGTCCAGCGTCTCCCATCTGGTTATAGTGTTCTGCAACGGAGGGGTTTCAACTGTGATTCATTCCCTTCATTCCAGCTCTCCTGTAGATTCACCTGACAAGAGCCATCAAGCATTACAGCACCCCTGGGTGGGGCCCAGCGCTCCCATGCATTCACTCTTTGTACTCCAGTACCTGTGAGTGGACAACCACCCCCTCACTGCACATCCCATATGGTTTCATTTTCTTTTTTGTCCTTCAACATGAACATTTTAACGTCAGTTGTTTTCCCAAATAGGTCACTAGTGAGGATGAGGAGCGGGCAGAAGCCGACCTGCTACATTTCGGTGTGGACTTGTTTGGCGTGAGGACGTTGATCTGGGCAGCTGGGACAGAGCCCAGCTGCAGACGTGTTATTAATCTTTTATTAATGTGAGGTTTTGGGTTTAGGCATAAAAATATTAAAAACCAAACCTGGAAGCACAAATACTGCACAGACAAAAGTATTTATTGCATTTCTGTCTGCTTTATGGTTCTTTCAGAAATGTAAATTTCAGTCATTAAACAACTGAGTGTAGATCGATCTGTTTGTTTTTGTGTTTTTGGAGACCACTGACCTAATTATATATTTTTTAAAAATGCACCCGGTAAACTTTGCAATCTATTTTATAAATATAATCGACTCCTTCCATCTGTATGAGAAAAGCCTGTAAAATCTGCAAGTCTTGTAAAGATTTTACAGCTCAGAACAATATATAGACATTGACAAAATGTTCCATTGTTTTAACTGTATATTTTTTTTTTAATGAGTTTTGGCATGGGGGGGGGCTATTTTGTGTGGCCATTTTGAAGCCACACACTCGTAAAGTAAATGGTCCATCGGCTGACTGTAGAGCTGCAGGGCCCATCGGGTCTCAGGACTCACCGAGGATCACAGACTTCAGGAAACTCTTATTGTCGTTCAAGTAAATATTTATGGTACATTTCATAGAATTTATCCGTTCCCGACCAGGTGAGACAGTGAATTTGTCCTCTACATATCAACATTAATAGTGACACCAAATCAAAGCCATAAAAAAATATTTACAGTGCAATTATTAGTGTGAATCCTTGAAATGAGCTTGTATACCAAAACCTCAGTCAATCCTGTGCCACAACATACACGCACAAACACACACTTCATAAAGCATTTAAAGACCCAACAAAGTGAATGTATTTCAAGGCACTTTCAAAAAAATAAAAGGGGATGAAACAACATAACTTTATATACACCGAACACACAGGCCCGGTCGAAACGACGACGGCGTGACTGAAGGCACATTTCTGGATTAAAGTACGTGGTCAGAAAATACCTCAACAAACATGATAAAGTGCATCACGACCTTCACCCAGGCCTGTTTGGAGATGATTTATCAGTAGCCAACTGGCTTCCAGAGACTGAAAGCAGTCCTGTACGATGCACATGTACTTCATAGAGCTCGGAAATATGGCTTTTAAGGCTGGAAACAGTAAATGGCACTGCTGTCCCTGCTTGTTCTCAGCAGCGTGACAAATCAGCAGATCCCAGGCTCGCTTGATTCCATCACGCTGAAGGAATTCAGCAGAACCTCTCCTGGAAGCCTTCAAAAAAAAAAAACTAGCCCAAGTGTACATCAAAGTCATGTTTTGCTCTCGGGTGTCAGTCTCTAACGACAGGAGCAGGATGACAAAAACATCACGGGCAGCAGCAAAAGAAAACATGTTTGTCTCTGTCTGTCTGCAGCCAACAAGCTAAGATTCCAGCATTTGTCTGAGATATTTCCTTTGTCCAGTTTGGCTCTAGAGCCATCAGGTTAGGGTTAGCGTTGTTCCTCTGAGAGCCTGGGGGTGACGCTCTTCCACACAAACCACAGATTACCATTTGTTCTTCGATATTTTTTTTTTTCTTCAGGATTCAAAAGACTTTGTCTGGATACATAAGGAGGTAGGAGATGAGAAATTCCCCCTCACACACAAACACACAATGCAGCCTAACCTCTGGATTATCTCTGAAATTCCAGCTATGATTCCCATAAGAAGTTGAACCGATTGCTCAAGAAAACTATTCCATATGTGCCAGATCAAATAATCCATTAGGCCCAGCGCAGAGCTCAACACACAGCTGCAAACGGAGCAGGCGCTCATCAAATGATGAAAAGGAGTGTTAAAAGTTGTGTCACACCCAGCAGCAGAAGCCTGGATTAAAGGAAATTTCATGGAAATACAGCGAAACATATGCAGGGAGGGGAGGATCAGTGATAGCTTTACTGTTCCCGCTTCTGGTGGTAAAACTGAGTGACCTGGATAACCGGAGGGGAAACGCTGAGGGGCGGCCCACACCAACAGGAGGACGCTCGCACAGGCAGGATCTCACATCTGTCATGACACAAAGAGCAGATGTGGATGTTCAGAGTTTCAGCCGTCACCTCCGGAGACAGAGACATGCTCACCAGACAAACACACATACACACACACACACACACACACGAGGACGAGGTCAACAGGATGAAAGGAAGCATCCAAACTGTGTGTTAGTGTAAGATGGGAAGACTAAGGACGAAGCCCTGAAACCTGAAAACCCCCAAGTACCAAAGATGAGACAAACAGCCTCCTGGTGCAGAATCCGAGCCAGTTAGTCACACGTAGGGAACACACACGGGTTAGGGACAGTCCATTTCCACATCAGCCACATCGCTGCAGGCAAGACTCGCTCCCTTCTGGCCAGTCTGGTGCCAGCGGAGCAGTTTAGCGGGACTGGGTGTGAAAGAAGGGAAAGTGCCCTGACCCCAACCTTCTGACCTCGAGGAGTTTAAAAGCAGACCCGGCAGCTAACTCTGCCCATTTGCATCGCATCGGACTAGAACGTAACCCCGGTCTGCTTTTAAGCACCTCGATAGCGTCAAACAGGACATTTCCATTTCAAAGAGACAGCCGTTAACAGAGGGGTGCATGTTACTGAGAACAAAACGGGCTTTCGGCTTCCTGAGCTTCTCTGTCAGATACCTGGCACGTTTTCAGATTGGGCCAGCGCTGCTGTGAAATGTAAAGGCAGACAGAGGGAGGAATCAGTAAAAAACAAAACAAGAATAGAGCTAGATTAAAAGGTATATTTAAAGAATCACTGATGAGCCAAGTCGGTCCAGTCAGCTGGGAGGCTGAGGGTGACCAGGAACCGTGTGTGTGGAGAAGAAAAGCTGATCTGAGACAGAGACCAAGTCCTCAGATATTATTGTGGATGAAATCCATCATCTCTTCTACCAGTAAACAGGAACAAGGCTGGAAAATCACCCACAATACTCTATCAATCGTGTTAAATCAGGATAAATCAGACCTTCTTTTATTGTGAAATCTGAAGCCAGATGTATGGCTGAAAAGAAATATGAGGTGGGAGAAGGAGATTTTTTTAAATCTCCCAGTATGCACGTGTGTGTGTGTGTGTGTGTGTGTGTGTGTGTGTGTGTGTGTGTGTGCAGCTTTGACTTGTACGGCTGGAGTCTTATGTCTGGGACGTGCGCTACCTAATTCAGTAGAATTAGTTAAATCCTACTCTGTGTTTTTACCCAGAGTCCTCGGCCAGGTCCTGGTCCGCCTCGGCAGCCGAAGATTCCACATCTGCACTGCTCACACTGCCTGGACCTGACAGACCACGAGTAGAACCAGGACTCGTGTTCTCATTCACTGCAAAACACACACACACACGTTGTAAGTCTTACTGGACGGATATTTTATCGCTATTTTAGCAGGGAGCTGAGGGAGGATTAGCTCCACTACGCTAAGATATGATAGCACACTGACTGTGTGCTACATGTGACAACAATCACCCGTGTTCTTTGCGTGTTTGGGCTGTCAGGGGAGAAGGTGTAACCCTTCACTCACACAGGAAAAACCGGCTGGATTTACTCAGTAAAAAACATCATTAGGCCTCCCAAAAAGCCAGCCAGGCAGCTTCCAGCTGAAGGAAAGCTTTGTGTGTTCCTGCTCCTCTGTTTTGGGGCTCCTTGCTGCTCATCGTCCAGCAGAACCCAGGTGGGAAAAGCTAAATGTTGTGTTTTCTGCGGTGGTGAAGGCTGAGCTATAAGAGTTTCGAGCCTGTGTGTTGGACTGTTTCCCCACCTGACATGCTTCTCCAGCAGCAGGATGGCCTGCTCCCTCTCCTCCAGCCTGGACTTCAAATAGTGGATCTCCTTCTGCTTCTCCAGCAGCTCCTTCTGGAGACGATAGTTACTCTCCTCCAGGGTCTCGCAGAAGGCCTGCGGAGAACAGAGGTCAGCCAGAGCTTCCAGTAACCACCCGAGGCTGCAGCTTCAGGCCCTCAAGACATTTACTGACCGACGTTCAGTTGCTGCTTTGATTCCATTTTGCTGGATTCTGTCCTAAATTCTGTTGTTTCCTCTCTTGGCAACGGCAGGCACGGAAACCTCTATTACAACCTCATAAATGGCTGTCGACTGTGACCAATGAACTCAGTACAGGACAGATTAAGGTTCCCTTTGTGTTTTTGTTTCTCTGCGCCCATCAGGAGCCGGGTAAAAATTGGTTTAATATAGTCTATTTAAAGAATGTAACATCATACGTCAGACTAACTTACGAAGCACTGATAAAGCGCACAGCTTACAAAGCACCGCTTGTTTTTCAGGAGAAAAACAACCTCTTTTTTTCTGTCATCCTCCCCTACTTGCAGTAGTCTTAGCAGCCAGTCCCACAGGCTGAAGCACCCTGCTGAAACGCGTGCGGACTCACCCTGCTCTCTTCCAGACTGTCAAAAGGCCCGGGGGGGTCATCCAGACACAAAAACTCCCTCACTGCCAGGCTGTCGGAGACAAACAGCATCAAGAGCATGTTACAGTGTTCGAGGGCAGAAAGACCATTAAAGGAGAGGTCAAACGTTCACACTCTGCTATCACACCAGAGATGGCTGGACGGCCCGTAGACAGTCATCCCTGGCCACGCTGAGGCAGCGGGATTGCAGATTTCCACAAAACACATTGGAACTCAAAACTACTAATAATCGCTGCTAAAATGAAGCCAGAACCACTGGTGCACAGAATGGGATGGTTGGACTCATCAAAAACAGCCCTTTGACCCCCTGGTTTAAAACGCGCAGCCCAAATTGCAACACGGCGGTGCGTGCAGGCCTGCAATGTGCCGTATTAAAAGAGAGCCCGGTGAATCAGGGCCGTACCAGTTGGCGATGTCCTTATGTGCAATCAGGTTTTGTAAAAAGGCCTGCAAACCCAGCTGTCTGTCTTCCAGGAAGCTGCTGTCGTAGTTGTCTTTAAACCAACGCTTGGGCGGCAGAGACAGGCGGAAGCCGGGGAACATGTCCTTCAACTGCAACGCACAAATGGAAGAAAGAGGACATGACAACGAGAAAAAACAAGGACCTAATAAGCAACAGCTGTAAGTTTGGGAAACCGGAGCTGCTCAGCAGGAGGGTTAGGGTTCGGGCTAGGGAGGGTTTAAAGCAGGGGTCTCAAACTCGCGGCCCGGGGGCCAACTGCGGCCCACGGAATGATTTTTTGCGGCCCTCCACTTAATTTCAAAGAATAATGTCAGTGCGGCCCGCGATAGATGTACGCACAATCCCACCCCCGATTATTAACGCAGCTTACATCCCAAAACTCAATTTACAGCAGTTGTAAAGCAACGAGTGTAAGTGGATCTGTTAATACGAGAACACGTGCACATACGGCGTCACCGAAGACCCACGTGTGCGCACTTCACTTTACGCTCCCACAACCACAGTATCTCTCTCTTTTTTTCATGCATCCGCTATTTATCGAATACTCAATGCGGCCCAGCCTCACTCAGACTTTATCTCATGTGGCCCCCGGGTCATTTGAGTTTGAGACCCCTGGTTTAAAGGGAGGAATCGATCACGCCGTAGGGAAGTGCTTAGTTCACTCACATGTTTGTGACACACCTGACAAAAACGAGAAAACGCACCTTATCGTTGAGTCTGGAGAAGTCTGTGTACCTCCTAAAAACAACCCAGCTCTCCTCTGGAGTCTTTCTGACCAGGATCTTAAACACCTGTGAGGCGACAGGAGCAGAGTGTTACACAAACACAACGGGCCATCTCTGCATGGGTGTAGGTTTAAAAACCAAGGTAGGATTTAACCGATGCGACTGACATCGTACCGTGAATTTGGCTCTCTCCTCCATGACCTCGTAGCCCAGCAGAGTCGGGGTGATGGGCCTTTCCTCCTCGTGCCGGCTCCTCACCGGTTCTGAAATGGACCGTGGGCAGCTGGAGTACTCCATGGACGGCTCCAGAACCCCGTTCACCCTGGCCCGCGTCACAGGGCTTTGGAGGGGTGGCGGCGTCCTGCTCCGGCTGCCTCTGCCCACGGAGCGGGACTGATGCGGGAACCCCCCGCCTCCACCGCTGTGGTCCCTCCCTGGCAATGGGCGAAGAGGAGGAGCCGCAGGAGACGCTGCCGAGCGAGGAGGCTCGCTGGGGCCGCCTGACCCTGCCGCCGCCTCCGGACAAGGCTTTGTCCATGGGCACTGGGACAGGCACAAAGGGGGACGCCATCTTCGCGGCAGCAACGACAGCAACCTGAGGGGCTGAATAAAAAAGAGAGAAGAATATTTCAGTAATATTCCAGTAGCACAGTCACAAAACAGACAGAAACGGATATAAATGAAGCCCACCGAGACCTGCTGAATTATTGACATGGCCTACATTTCATCACCATGCATGCATGGATGGATGGATGGATGGATGGATGAATCACCCTAACCGAAATACGGGGAGGTTCATCTTAATGGAAGCTAAAACTGGATTTATCCACAGACAGATTGGCAACAACCACTGAGACTTGTTCGTGTCAATCCACACACAACTGTTTTAATGCTAAACTGCAAAAATCGGAAGATGACTGAAGAAATAGTCCAACAGATAGTAGGACCCCCGACAGCAAAACCTGAGGCTGTGGTGTAAAAAGGCACCGGTTTTCCAAGACAAACCAAAGATAAATCTGGTATTCACTTTCAAATGCAAGTTTCAGAGCGAGAAAGTAAAAGAATTAACATAAATTCGGGAGAACAGCATTAACAGCTCTTTAGCTTCAATTAAGACCGTTTCCTCTCGCATTAAGCTAACGTATGTTTGAAATGAGACGCGTTTTTAACAATATACCTGTCATACTGATCTGCAACCCGGAACTGTTGTTTGCTGTTTGCTTTCATCAATAATCGTGAGCGGCTAAACGACTTAATGTTGATACAATTGACGAGTTCTGTAGCACTTTAGATAATTACCTTCACTTTAGCCTGTAAGCTAGGACCGGCAGCCTACGTGGACAAATCAAGGATGAGGCACGATGACAAGTACTCACCGCAGCAGCACACTTATATTTCTCTCGCAGATATTTTTATACACCTTAAAACGATGTTTGATTGCCCCGGTGTGTTTTTATCCACAGCTCTGTTGCTCGTTCTTTCCATCCATGCTAGCTCGCTGCTCGTGTGTACTGCAGAGTGGCCAGGTGGGGTCGCTGTTTCACAACAACAACAACAATAATGATAATATTGACGTTATGGCGTCTCCTGAGCGGCTGGCTCAGGTTTCAGGACGCACATGATGCTGCACAAATACACCGTCTGCTTCATGACAGTCGAGAGAGAAGAGCTAGAAAAATACCCAGGACTTTCCCAAATACCCCCAATACCTAAACACCAATGCGATTTAAATGTATGCACAAAAAAAAGGAATATACACAAAATGTGCACCGACTTCCGTCTAAAATCGGGACACGTTTTCCCTGTCATTGTATTTGATAGGTAAAATTAAATTGTTAAGGTATTAAACAAGTACACAAATTAATAAAGGTCGCCTAACAAAAAAGAAAATTATTATGCAAAAATATTTGACCTTTACATATTTTTTTTTTAGCTTGACGTGTTCTGAAGTTTACCACTATGGGGCAGTATAACAGCTCCTCCTGTTTTAGTGTTTTCTAGTGTATATTTTAATTTTTATCATTATTTATCATTTTTAATAAATAATTAAATGATTACTAGAAAAAAAAACATCGAGAGGCTGTTTAAACAAACCCATGAAAGGCCTACCAGACAAGTTCCAGTATTGGTGCAAATGTTGTTTTATGGATCACCAGCAGTCCGTCGTTATGCCCTCTCTCTTTTTACAAAGACCCTAACCCGTTTTGTGAAGGAAGAAATAGATAAAAATCAAAACACCTGCAGGAAATCTTTCACACTGTGTTTAATAAATGAAGTATAACTCGTAAAATATTTACAGTATTTGCATTTCTGTAGTTTACATTGGCTACAGAGATGTGCCGGAAATGTCCAAGTGCAAATGAAGGAAACAGCTGTTTCCTTTATAAACTAAATTTGCACATGCATGTCACTATTTGATCAAATCTTTCCATTAGTTGATAGTTTCTACCCCAACAGATGTACAACAAAAACAGAATAGAATAGAATAGAATAGAATAGAATAGAATAGTGTTTTATCTTTCCAACAATTGTAGTTTCTCGGTGGAAAGATTTCTCCTCAAAAGCAACTCATCTTCATTTGAAGATTGTGATACAAGTTGCCTATGCAAGCAGTGATTCATTACTGTGAAACCAGTACAAGATCTGACTTAACTTCAGAATCTTTTCTGCCAGCACTAAAATGCTCAACTGGCATCATAAAGACGCCCAAACTCACTATAATGATGTACGCAGTCATTTTTACAATGTTAAACATCTCCAGTCTTTCCTGCCTTGCATTTATTTATTTTTTTTAAACTAAAACTCTCTTACATTACAGTTTTAGTTGCTGTGTAATCAACTGTGGCGCTGCTGTATTTCAACCTACATTTTAATGACAAAGTAACCCACGTGTGCAAATACAGCAGTTCTTCACATCTTTGTTTGCTGTTGCCAGGACTGTCCTAAGGTGACAGAAGCTTGTGCAACAGGGACAATGTTGCACTTTTTCTCAGGCCAGAACTTGGAAGTGAGACAAGTGGGTGTGGAGAGGGACTTAGTCAGCAGGTTCATATTCAGAGGGTTTGTATCTTATCCTGTGTGAATGTGTAAACTGGCGACTGTTTGCCTGTCTACGTTCTGCAATAGTTGCCTGGGTGATCAGTACTCAAGTAACCAGACCTGTTCACACAGGAACAGAAAAAGCTGCACCACAAGCTTTCATAGTTTTTGTCAAATGGACACAAACAATTTGTCACAAACAAATCAAACATGTGATGATCAGCATTAAACTCACAACGACACCATTTAATTCAGATATGTATATGTCATCGTCTCACAGTTACGTTGACACCATCTTGATCTTGACTGTTGTACAGGTCATAAATGTGAGATTCTGTGTTTATTTTGGTGTGTAGAGATAGACGCTTTCTGTCCAGCTGGAGGTCGCACACTAGTACTAGAGGGTGTTTTTAAATGGAGGCAAAGCAAAACCTGCATGAAGGGTAATTTCACAGTTTTGTGTGAGATAGAGGCCACACTAAAACACTGGCCTTTCACTTACGTGTCCAAAGCTGTAAATTGGTGTTAACACCAGCCCTGAAAAACCTGACTGTCACGCTCAGAGAGGCTAAAGACAGATATAACACACACTGACCTGTTTAGGAAAGGATGAATGGAGGAATATCTGTTGCTACTGCACCATCGGTTTCATCTTGATCACAAATTCTATGGTTCTTCTCTCCAGGGAAATTCCATTTAATGAGTTCTAGATTAAAATTTACCATATAATCCTCCACTCTCCAGCTCACCTGTCTTTTTGGGTTTATGCCTGCAGAAAGATGAGGTGTCTCTCTTTTCATCTCATGGTTCTGTAGCTTCATTTGTAGTTTGAAGCCCCGAAGCCAAAAGATGCAGATAACAAATTAATGTTATATTAAAGTTAATCAATGTTTTTTTTTTTTTCTGTCAATATACCTTTTGCACTTTTACTCTTCTAGGCAAAGATTAAAAAAGGTTTCCTGTTGTGATTCAGAAAGGAAAAATAAATGACTTTTTATTGACAATAGTAACATTGTGTGTATAAACAAAGCCGGAATTGTCTAACTTTATAAAGGTGTGGAAGTTTTTCAAACTCTAACAAAAGGGTTTATCCCAGTGTGGGCGGGGCTCGAACACCGCAAAGGACGCTGGGTAAAACCAAGATGGCGTCGGCCATTGGTTGTTTTCTTTTTCCCTTTTTTTTGCAAATGTAAACGAGACGCCGCCTTTAAAAGTCTTCCTGTCGCTGCTCGGTAGCAAACCTTCCTCCCTCCGAAGACAAGAACGACTCTGCTACAGGTGATTTTAGTTGTCGTTGAAACCAGTTTTATTTTCCCAACAACGATGAACTCAGTTCTTCTAACTGTTAACAACTTCTAATGTGGTTGAAAATTTTTAGTGTCTAATGTCCGATTACGCGCCTCAATAACTAGATTGCACGATTCTCTTTTATGATTCAGTCTGTCATTTTATAAATGGAACAGTTCTGTTATTTGTCGAACCACAACCAGACTAGGAGCAAGTTACTGTTATTTTATCCTATATTTTTCTCTTTAGTAGCTCCACCGGTTCCTGTTCCTGAAAAACCAAAAAGAAATCAAAGAAAGAACCTGTTATCTCCTATTAGTTGTAGTGTTGAACTGAAATCAGTTGTTTTTCTTTCAGGGCAACATGGCATCCCCCAGTCCTCTCTCCAAGGCCAACACCTCCTTTTCTCTGGCGTTATTCAGAGAGCTGGGCGACAACGACAGGACTGCAAACATCTTCTACTCTCCCTTCAGCATCTCCTCGGCTCTGGCCATGGTGCTGCTGGGGGCCGGCGGGAACACGGCCACCGAGATGTCCGAGGTAGGCTCTTCAGCCGGTCCGGAGGGGGCGTTTGTGAGACCGTCGCCACGCCCCAGGACACCATGAGTGTGTGGCAGAGGCAGAGCTGCTGGCGGGCTGGTTGAGGTGTGGTTCCGTGCATATTTCTGAGGAGAGAAAACCTGTGCCCTCCCCACACACTCTTCCAGTTCTTCCAGATTAGCGTAAAGTTCCGGTCGTGGCCAGCGAGGATCCCTCACCTTACTGGTTTTAATGGCGGTGAGCTGCAGCAGTTAGTTCCCACTGGAAGTCCAGTGGCATGAACTGGTTCAGTAAAATGCGATTTTACAACTACTGCAGCTCTACAATGGCCAACGATGACTTGAAAACAACGTAGGGATTAAAACAAATTGACAGTTGCAAACCTGGCTTACTTCCAGCGGTCAAAGTTCATCGGTCATCCTATGACGTAAGCTGCAGAGGGTGCACCCGGTCGTTGGGCGTGGTGCTGCCACGACAGCTTATGATTGTAAATGGAATTCTTTAGGAGATCCGATAGACTAATGGCTGATTACTTTTTCATGCAAAGGTCGTTACTACATTAAATGCTGTGATGGTGAGCCTAATCTAACAGACAACGCTTGTACAATTCAACTATTTGAAATTTAAAATTTCACAAACGCAAGGTTTCTGTTTTGTTTTTTATATGACAAACCACCAATCACCTCTATAGGTCCTCTGCTTCACTGAGGCAGAAAAGCCAAAAGATGTGGAGGAACAACAACAACAACAACAGCTGCAACAGCAACATCATTTAAGGCTGCCAGATTTCCTGAAGAAGGTGGTAAAAGACACCAAGTCAGGCGGTGGTTTACTAACCGAGTTGCTCTTCTGTTGGTACTAACCGCCTGGGTGATGTTTTCTGGTGCGAGCACGGCCCTGATTCAGGGGATTCGAAGGGGCGTGGTCCTCTGTCCTTGTTGTTCTGCCCTGTGGACATTCAGCAAAGAATACAAATGTGAATAAATGTATAGATTCCTAATGAAACACACAGGAGGTCATATAAATTCCCATTCATTTTCATGACTATGATTCGCTCTACCTTGGTTTGGACCACAGTGCCTGAAAACCGAGGGTTGCCAGGATGACATCCACACCAGCTTTAGCCAGCTGCTGGACGAGCTCCACAAGAAGAACGCTCCGTACGCCCTCAGCGTTGCCAACCGGCTGTACGGGTAAAAGTCCTACCAGTTCGTTGAGGTGTGTGGTCCAGCCTGAAACGTTGCAGTTCATCCGAGAGGCGGCGGAGACGATGGAGAAAACCTATGTTGGGATAAAAACTGTAGCTGTTTCGTTGGTTTTAGGGATTCTTGCAAAGCACCAGGAAGCACTACAGAGCAGAGCTGGAGTCTGTGGACTTTCAGAGTGCGGCAGAGGCGTCACGCATCCACATCAACAGCTGGGTGGAGAAACAAACCGAGGGTGGGTTTGTGCTCTCCGTCGCACTACAAATGTAAAACCTGGCTCTTGAGCGGAAATGTGACCGTTTTGTCCTCTAGGCAAAATTAAGGATCTTCTGGTCCAGGGTATCGTGAGCAGTGATACCAGGCTGGTGCTGGTCAACGCCATCTACTTCAAAGGCAAATGGAACAAGCAGTTCAAGGAGGAAGCCACCAGAGACGCACAATTTAATGTCACCAAGGTAACAGCTGTCACCATCAGACACAAAAGTTATCTTCTATTCTAGCTCTGGCTGTTTGCTGTGGAAAAGAGGACTCGTTGCACACATTTTACTCGGGTACACTTAATTTCAGAGCAGTGCTTTTGCACTTTTACAGTTTGTGTTACAAAACTCACAACAGTTATTCTAATTCATCCAGTTGTGCAGTGATTTAAAGCTAAATTCAGTATTCTGTTAATAACGGTGGTGCAAACAGAGGCTGTAATTATTCCAGCTAAAATTTGGCCTTTCTTATTTACAGAATTCCAGCAAGCCAGTGAAAATGATGCACCAGACATCCAAGTTTCCCTTCACCTTCATCCCCGAAGCCAAATGTCAGGTAAGCGAAGCAGAAAAAGTAGTCAATAATGACACAAGGATGACTTGTTGGTTGGTGAGGACCTGCGGGGTTTCAAATGTTTGCTGCATGTGTGGATTAAAGACACACAATGAAACAGCTGTGCTGCTCTAATTGTCCCCTGGCAGATCCTGGAGATGCCCTACATTGGAGAGGAGCTCAGCATGCTGATCTTTCTACCCTATCAAATGGAGGACAGCAGCACTGGCCTCGAGAAGGTGGGCCCCTCAAACGCTCTGTTGAAAACACCGGCTGAGCTAAGCCTTGATGGAGTCATGTCCGCCCTCAGCTGGAGAAGCTGCTGACCTATGACAAATTCATGGAGTGGACTCGCCCAGACATGATGGATTCGGTGGAGGTCCAGGTGGGCCTGCCCCGCTTCAAGCTGGAGGAGAAGTTTAACATGAAGAACGTCCTGGTGAAGATGGGCATGGTGGAAGCCTTCGATGTGGCCACGAGCAACTTCTCTGGTAGGAGACTTTCCAAACTTTTTCCAAACGGGATTCTGAAATGAGACAAGACGTCAGACTAATGAGAAATCGTCTCCACCCTCCTGACTGACAGGCATGTCCCCGGCCAACGACCTGTTCCTGTCAGAGGTGGTTCACAAAGCTTTTGTGGAGGTCAACGAGGAGGGAACTGAGGCTGCTGCTGCCACTGGTGCTATCATGATGCTGCGCTGTGCACGGCCCTCCGAGAGGTTCTATGCAGACCATCCCTTCCTCTTCTTCATCAGACACAACCCCTCCATGAGCATCCTGTTTGCCGGCAGGTATTGTTCTCCTGAGTGATGACAGACCTTGAGGATTGTGGTAACGACCTTTGCAGGGGTTTTAGACGCCTCGTATCCAAACTATGGAAATTTTATATTGAGAGAGTCAAAAAAATTAAAAATCCCAGTCAGTGTCTTTAATGCACACTAATTACTAACCTTGCTTTGTGCCTTCTTTAACGTTTGTCTTTTGCACTACTGGCGTTTTGCACTGGTATTCAGGACTGATTTAAGTTCATTTATATATCTGGTATCACTCTGTCAGCTGTTCCAGTAATGACATTCATATTACTAGAATGCTGAAATTTTCTTTTCACCCAATACAATTTAGAGAAATAAAGCTGAAAATGGCTTAAAGTGGTGATTGAAACCTCAGGTCGAGTTACTTAACACGTTTGATTTGGAAAATTCAATTGTGACACTATGTAAACGCAGGCTTTTTAGCTAAAAGTACTTAAATAAAAAACTTTACAGAATATTGTGTGATGAAATGCGTCTGAGGTTTGGTGGGAAGCTCGGGGGACCCTGCTGGATTCTGGCCCTCATAAATCCTGATTCTTCACACCGATTTAGTCAAATTTAGTCATTTTTTTTAATATAAAAACCTACAGGTTAGGTTGATTAACCAGCGCTGCGACGTAAGCTCCGGCTTCTAAGATTAACTTTCCAACTGGTTGTAATATCATTAACGTGACGTATAAAACTAATATATTATTTTGTTTTTGCAAAGGTACATTATGAAACAGCACTTTGATCACTGATTTTTCTTACGCCCACAATTATAAATAATTTAAAAAAAAATCTCGAAGGATTTTAGTATATTGTACATTTAGTTCTGAAACAGGAGGGGGCGATAAAACGCGTTTAACATGCACAAGGGATGAAGAAGAAGAGTTGCTTGGCAACCGCTAAGGAAACCCACGAAGAAGAAGAAAGGCGCACCTCGGAAATACTTCCGTGTTTGCGTTGAAAATGTTTTTACTGTCATTTAGAACTTTGTGAAGGATCAAACTGATTTTTCGAACTGCCGACACCTATTAGAAAAGGAAAAAAGCTAAATAGATATTATCGTCGCTCTCTCTTCTGTAACAACCGACAGAATGAAGTAGCCAACTCCAGCTAATTTCATCCCCACTTAGTTACCGATGGAAACGATAACAACTGTTTTTACCGAGAAACATGTCCTTTTTCCGGCTTCTTTCGCGATACGACTGGCCTTGGTGGTCTACGGAGACTACCAGGACAGGACCATGGAGGTGAAGTACACTGACATCGACTACCATGTGTTTACAGATGCTGCAAGGTTCATCAGTGAGGTAAAACAACCTCTGGCCGAGTTTGAAGAGCAACATCTGTACAGTAGATTTTTGACTGTGTGCTTCGTTTATTAGTGTAAATGAAAGTAACTTAGTTTCCACCAACCCCAACATTACACTGTCTCTTTTAAGACTTGAACCTGCTAAAATAGTGATAACTGCTCCATATCTGACTGCAACAGTGTGTCCCATGTGCACTGTTCTGTCTTCAAACCTTCCCCAGGGGGCATCGCCCTATGCCCGCTCCACCTACCGCTACACTCCTCTCCTGGCCTGGATGCTCCTTCCCAACATCTACCTCAGCTTGGTGGCTGGAAAGATGCTCTTCGTTGCATGTGACGTGCTGTCAGGACTGCTCCTCTACCAAATCCTCCGTCTGAGGGGTCTGAACTCTGAGGTGCAACTTTTAACCAGTCGCTTCCAGCAGTTCGCAGATTCTAAAAGTGTTCAAAGCTTCTTTGCAACTTAGCCAGCCAGCTAGTTTGAAAATACCAACGCATATGTTCAGGCTGCCTGCCGCCTTTGTTCCCTGTGGCTGCTGAACCCTCTGCCCATGGGAGTGTCCACTCGAGGGAATGCTGAGTCCATGATGGCGGCGTTGGTGCTAGCGACTCTACTCTGTCTGACAGGTGTGTTTGGAGCGTCACATGCAGGTCTAATGTGATGAAAAGCCCACAAACTGGCCGAGTCGTGTTCCCTGGCAGCTAAGCGCCTGTGGTGGGCGGCGTTCCTGTATGGCCTCTCGGTCCACATGAAGATCTACCCCGTGACCTATGCCTTGCCCATCGCTCTAACCCTGCGTACTCCAGCGGCGCACACAGAGAGGGCGAAGCGCACCAGCGTCGTGGCATTTATTGGAAGTTTCTTAACAGGGAGCTGCTCCTGTTTGCTGGTGTTTCCAGCGGCGTGTTCTTCATGCTCACAGGGCTCTTCTATTACAAGTGAGTTAATACTGGTAAATCTTGACACTGAGACTCTAAATTATATCATTATTAAACAGAACAAAGATATTTAGCTTAAATATTCCTTCCATGTTATTTCTCATCCTGCGACTCCTTGGCCAGGTATGGTTGGGAGTTTCTCCACGAGACCTATTTTTACCATCTCACCCGAAGAGACACCAGACACAACTTTTCTCCGTACTTCTACATGTTGTACCTCAGTGGAGGTATTACACCCAAAAGTGACGCAAAAGTGATTTTCTCTGTCGCGTTAAAAGTGAAATCCGAGCGGATTCTTCCCCTGTCGGTCCAGACAGCAGGTGGAGCTTTCATTTGGGCCTGGCCGCGTTCCTCCCGCAGCTCCTCCTGCTGTTGGTGGCCTCCTGGGCCTTCTACTCTGATCTGGCCTTCTGCTGGTTCCTGCACACCGCCATCTTTGTCTCTTTCAACAAAGTGTGCACGTCACAGGTCTGTACAGTAGACAAACCTGCGTGAAGGGGTCCAGGAAAGGTCCTTAAACCTCCTCAGTGATGCTGTTTGAACCTAAACGGCTGCTGTGGCTCATCTCTCGGCAGTACTTCCTCTGGTACCTGTGCCTCCTGCCCCTGGTGATCCCTCGTCTCCGTCTGTCAGGCAAACAGGGAGTGTTATTACTGCTCCTCTGGTTCGCTGGACAGGTAATTACCAGCCTCAGTCAAATCTGACTTTTGCTTTTTGATGTCGTAACCATGTGATTTTTACATGGTTTCAGGTGCAGTATTTGATATTGCTGTTCTATTTTCTCTCCGTTGTCAGGGCGTCTGGTTGGCTCCGGCCTACTACCTGGAGTTTGAGGGCTATAACACCTTCTTGACCGTCTGGTCTGCTGGTTTGCTGTTCTTGATCTTCAATTCCTTTGTTTTGATCCAGATAATAAGCCACTACAAGCCCGCTCAGAGGCCAAAGGTTGATTGACAACCAAAAATGAAATATAAAGAAATAAAGTTTTTATTTTCTTGGTTGTGTTTATTTTTGGATGGAACACATCCACAGTTCCTTTACTCTCAAAGCCAAACCAGCAGAACAGTCCTCAGTGAGTCACACAGGACAGAAAATTGCTGTTTGGCTGTTTTCTGCAGTGGGATGTTGATGACTGTTGCACCTGTGTCACCACCACACACGGTTTTCATTTCTCTCCCCACTCGGGAACAAACCAGGGACCGATGTTTAGACGCCCCTCTGATCTCCAAACGCACCGTTTCCACATTTTCAAACAGACTGAAATGTGGGAATATAATCCAGTCTGAATCATATCTCTGGTCCGTCCAGTGTGGTCAGAGAATCAGCACAAAAATGTCTTAAACTTAGGGATTTGGGCTGAGATATCAAACTAACGGAATAAAAACCGTTCGTCTGCCCCAGGTGCAGTTCCCAGTTGCCACCTGGAGGTGGCAGCATTTAACAACAGTGCAGCCGATAAATTTAATCTCAACAAGTCCAAAATGTCCCTTTATCGTC
>CAAE01014565.1:1544893-1609436 GCA_000180735.1 Tetraodon nigroviridis
CAGTGAGGTAAAACAACCTCTGGCCGAGTTTGAAGAGCAACATCTGTACAGTAGATTTTTGACTGTGTACTTCGTTTATTAGTGTAAATGAAAGTAACTTAGTTTCCACCAACCCCAACATTACACTGTCTCTTTTAAGACTTGAACCTGCTAAAATAGTGATAACTGCTCCATATCTGACTGCAACAGTGTGTCCCATGTGCACTGTTCTGTCTTCAAACCTTCCCCAGGGGGCATCGCCCTATGCCCGCTCCACCTACCGCTACACTCCTCTCCTGGCCTGGATGCTCCTTCCCAACATCTACCTCAGCTTGGTGGCTGGAAAGATGCTCTTCGTTGCATGTGACGTGCTGTCAGGACTGCTCCTCTACCAAATCCTCCGTCTGAGGGGTCTGAACTCTGAGGTGCAACTTTTAACCAGTCGCTTCCAGCAGTTCGCAGATTCTAAAAGTGTTCAAAGCTTCTTTGCAACTTAGCCAGCCAGCTAGTTTGAAAATACCAACGCATATGTTCAGGCTGCCTGCCGCCTTTGTTCCCTGTGGCTGCTGAACCCTCTGCCCATGGGAGTGTCCACTCGAGGGAATGCTGAGTCCATGATGGCGGCGTTGGTGCTAGCGACTCTACTCTGTCTGACAGGTGTGTTTGGAGCGTCACATGCAGGTCTAATGTGATGAAAAGCCCACAAACTGGCCGAGTCGTGTTCCCTGGCAGCTAAGCGCCTGTGGTGGGCGGCGTTCCTGTATGGCCTCTCGGTCCACATGAAGATCTACCCCGTGACCTATGCCTTGCCCATCGCTCTAACCCTGCGTACTCCAGCGGGGAACACAGAGAGGGCGAAGGGAACCAGCGTCGTGGCATTTATTGGAAGTTTCCTTAAACAGGGGAGCTGCTCCCTGTTTTGCTGGTGTTTCCCAGCCGGCGTGTTCCTTCATGGCTCAACAGGGCTCCTTCTATTAACCAAGTGGAGTTAAATACTTGGTAAAATCCTTGAGCACTGCGAGGCTAACTAAAATCATTTATATACATTTATTTAAAACAGACACAAAAGATATTTTAGCCTTAAAATATCCCCTTCCCATGTTATATCATTATTCATCCCAACCAAGATCATTTAGCCCAGGGTATTCGTTGGACGAGTTTCCTGCCACTCCGAGACCAGGTATGTTTTGGACTTTCTCCACGAGACCTATTTTTACCATCTCACCCGAAGAGACACCAGACACAACTTTTCTCCGTCACTTCTCACATGTTTGTCACCTCAAGTGGAAGGTCATCTACACCCCAACAAGTGAACGCAAAAAAGTGTATTTTTCTCTGTCGCCGTTAAAAAGTGAAAATCCCGAGCGGGATTCTTCCCCCCTGTCCGGTCCCAGACCAGCAAGGTGGCAGCTTTCTATTTGGGCCTGGCCCGCGTTCCCTCCCGCCAGCCTCCTCCTGCTGTTGGTGCGCCTCCTGGGCCTTCTACTCTGATCTGGCCTTCTGCTGGTTCCTGCACACCGCCATCTTTGTCTCTTTCAACAAAGTGTGCACGTCACAGGTCTGTACAGTAGACAAACCTGCGTGAGGGGGCCCAGGAAAGGTCCTTAAACCTCCTCAGTGATGCTGTTTGAACCTAAACGGCTGCTGTGGCTCATCTCTCGGCAGTACTTCCTCTGGTACCTGTGCCTCCTGCCCCTGGTGATCCCTCGTCTCCGTCTGTCAGGCAAACAGGGAGCGTTATTACTGCTCCTCTGGTTCGCTGGACAGGTAATTACCAGCCTCAGTCAAATCTGACTTTTGCTTTTTGATGTCGTAACCATGTGATTTTTACATGGTTTCAGGTGCAGTATTTGATATTGCTGTTCTATTTTCTCTCCGTTGTCAGGGCGTCTGGTTGGCTCCGGCCTACTACCTGGAGTTTGAGGGCTATAACACCTTCTTGATCGTCTGGTCTGCTGGTTTGCTGTTCTTGATCTTCAATTCCTTTGTTTTGATCCAGATAATAAGCCACTACAAGCCCGCTCAGAGGCCAAAGGTTGATTGACAACCAAAAATGAAATATAAAGAAATAAAGTTTTTATTTTCTTGGTTGTGTTTATTTTTGGATGGAACACATCCACAGTTCCTTTACTCTCAAAGCCAAACCAGCAGAACAGTCCTCAGTGAGTCACACAGGACAGAAAATTGCTGTTTGGCTGTTTTCTGCAGTGGGATGTTGATGACTGTTGCACCTGTGTCACCACCACACACGGTTTTCATTTCTCTCCCCACTCGGGAACAAACCAGGGACCGATGTTTAGACGCCCCTCTGATCTCCAAACGCACCGTTTCCACATTTTCAAACAGACTGAAACGTGGGAATATAATCCAGTCTGAATCATATCTCTGGTCCGTCCAGTGTGGTCAGAGAATCAGCACAAAAATGTCTTAAACTTAGGGATTTGGGCTGAGATATCAAACTAACGGAATAAAAACCGTTCGTCTGCCCCAGGTGCAGTTCCCAGTTGCCACCTGGAGGTGGCAGCATTTAACAACAGTGCAGCCGATAAATTTAATCTCAACAAGTCCAAAATGTCCCTTTATCATCCAACAAAAACAATAATTATAACAGTTCAGCAGCCTTTCAAGACCCCCGCATCATTATATGTGGATACATTCTGCAGCCTTTCTGATAAATATTCCAGGCCAGTAGTTTGGTTCCTGGAGACACCTTTCAGGGTGTTGGGGTGTGTGTGTGTGCGTGTGTCTGGGTGAGTGTGAAAATGACTCACGGTCAGCTGCAGCCTGCAGATTTGCTGTTCAGATCGCCTGTTTGCACTCAGTAACCTTTCATCCTGTTTTCCTGGTCTTAAAATGATTCAATATTAGAACTAAAAAAAATGTATAAGTTTGGTTTCTTTCTGAATTGTCGGAGTTTATTTAACCTAAGGATAATCATTACAATAACCACTAATTTTCAAAACACTACATACAGCAAAGAGACAGAGAGCTTTTATCTTTATCTTTCAGACATCAAATGTCCTTAATTTTATTTTTATTTTATCTCAAACTCCTCATTTGTGAGGGGGATTTTTACACTTGTAAAGTTTTACAGTTTTACTTCATAGTTTTAAAAACCAAACAAACAACAAACTGTGCAGTGAGTATTTATATAGAGAGTAATAATAGTTTTAAGAAAAGAAACTAGTAGACTCTGAACAATAGCATTCAGTCATAGTTTTTAGTCCTTTTTGTTGGTGCATAAATATCTGCCAGGAAAGATAACAAAAAACCTAATTTATAAAACAAGCTGAATGGAATTATAGTTTATTATTAACATTTACAATAAAAGTTTCTTTGAGGGCCTTTGGAGGCCAACATTCAATTTATTTGATAGCTGAAACAAACCCAGTTAAGTTTAGGTGAAATATTATAATATATAAATATATATTCACTAAAGCCACAAATATGGAAATGTTTCGGCTTCCAAGCTGCCTAAAGTTTATTTGTCAAAGTTAATAACGAGGATGTGGTTTAATTTAAAAAAAAAAACCAATTACACTTTCTGTGATTTAGAGAAAATATTCAATCCCAGAATCTAAAGAAATCTGCACCTGGAGTTTAGAGCTCTTCTAATCAATGAAAAAATGTCATTTGAAAAAATAAAAATTAGAAAATATTATATAAATTACATATTATATAAATCATATATATTTATATATATATATATATATATATATATACACACACAGTATAATATTTATTATTCTTTTTACCTTTTTAGATGTTTATTTTGGCTGTGTGTTAGAAATTAGCCAAATAAAAAAACAAAAGCAGTCTTTGACTTAAAGTTTAAACAGATTAATTAGTTTGAATTAATAAAGGATAAATTAATAATGGTTTATGCTGTGTTTGGACAACGGCTGCCAGCCACACAAGCAGCAGAAGAGTTCGTGTTTATAGTTTGCTTCTGGAGGAAAGGTCTAGCATTATTACTGTTTATAATGGTTTACTCATCTGAGTCTTTGTTAAAAAAGTTAAAATAAAACTATTTTTTAGGCGTCTGGGACGAATCCACACAGCGTCCACTTCAAGTCATGTGACCTTTTAAAGACAAAATAGAATTGATGAGTTTACATTTATTTTTTGCCACTCGGGAGGCAACAAAGAAGCAGCAGCCGACCAGAAGAAAAGGTGATGTTTATTGTTCATCAGTCTGTAAGCAAGGGGTGGGGGGGCATCGCGTGACTTCCCTCTATATGCTTAATAGGGTACGTATAGGCAACATGATGTGCATGAATGTCTGTGACGCACCCTCAAGGATTCTACTCATTGTTACCTTAAGATATGTGGGGACGAGATGCAGATAAGTGTGTGTGTGCGTGTGTGTGTGTGTGTGTGACACAGTGAGAGAGAGAGAGATGGAGTGGGTGTGACCAATTAGGGCAAATGGTGTGCAGAGCAGCAAAGACTGGGGTATGAACGGTCACGCAACATTGCATGGTATAGGATTATAGGTCTTAGTTCACACACACAAGTTCACACACACACACACACACACACACACACACACATACACAGCTGTCAACAAGCATCAACACTGTGCCTATAGTGCAGCGTTTCCCCCCGTCTCACGATGAGATCTGCTCTTTTCGTAACTTAACCAACTTCTCACCTCCTGGCTGAGGTGCGAAGTCCCCCTCAACAACACCCCCACCCTCAGCCCCACCCTCACCCTCACCCTTCTTTTGTATCTGGCCTTTTCTTTTCTGTGAGCAGAACAAACGGTTCAGAATAAAAGGTTGGATGCATGCTGATGAATAGAAAACATTGATTTCCTACCTTCTGCTCCGTGGTGGTCAGTTGGTGTGAATATTGTGATTTTTAGTGTTTTCCTTCATCCTGACCCCAACAGGCTTCAGTATTCATGTGTGGTGGCTCCTGAACCTCATTAGTGCCACAGGTGTGGCCGATCTCGTTAACCATGCAGAACCTATTTACACCCTGTGTGAGCGGCGCTTGTGTTTGCCCAGCGAAAGCAGACTGAGGCTCCAACATGTTGGTGTTTTCCTCCTCCAGCATGATCTTAGATGTGTAATTTAAGCTTTTTCCTGACACAGCCCCTTGAATCGCCCATTTTAGCTCCTTCATTCATTCATTCATTCGTGTCCCTGATCTCGTTTTCATGAAACCAGTCAGGTTGTGAACACAGACCTCCTCTCTTCATCACAGGTGGTGTCTGGAGCCCACACCTGTGCAGCTCCTCCAGCAGAAGGTGGTGTGTCCCCCAGCACGGGGTCACAGGCGTGACCTCTGTGGGTCCTCCTCCCACCTAACGAGAGAGCTGGAGCTTCAGTGCTAATTACCTTCTGGGTATTACCTCTTCCCTGGATCGGAGGTCAGGCTTTAACGGGGGTCGACGGCTTTTTATGCTGCGTCTCTCTTGTCCCGGCGCCTCCGTCCTCGCCCTCTTCTGGCCACCGTCCCACCACAGGGCGACAGCAGCGAGGGACGTTTCCCACATCACACGAAGGAGCTGTCGCGCCAGCTTTCCAGCCCATTAATCATGGAGGCAGATATGTGTATCCTGTTCTGCTGAGGATGTTTTATTAATGCAGATGTACATCAGAAGGATGAGGCCACTCTGCCGTTACGTGAAAAATTCAGATGCTACTAAAGAGACAAATATGCGAGCAGGATCGAGGAGCACAGAGGACAACTAACAATCAGCCAAGCAGAGTGGAACAAATACTGCTTCTATTTAAAAAAACGGAGCTTTCTGAGTCCTGCTGCTCTCTGTTTTCTGAAATTCTTCATTTGTTGAGCATTTCTGATCTCGTCTGTGAGCTAAAAGGAAAAAAAAAAAGACACCTCGCTGACAATTTCCATACAAAGAAAAGTATTTTCTTTAATAGATAAGGTTCATTTGCAAAAACCACGTAGAAACGTTTGAAGTCACTGCATATGTACACCGTTTTGCTACCTTGCAGCTACCTCCTCCATGAGACAAATCTGAATGTCTTTTTTTAAAAGAAATATCAAAAAAGATAGCAAGAAAAAGTCATATTTATTCAACTCAGAGAAAAAGAAAAGCCTTCAAAACTATACCTTTTTAAATTACGCATTTTCGCTTCTTACAATAAATACGGATCTTCAAACATGAAATGAAACAAACACACAAAGAGAGGAATCAAGACTAAATCCAGTAACAGTGACACCGTGTACGGTTGTGCGTGTCGACTCAGATAAAAACTTTTTCTGGCAAGGCTGAACTTCAACTGAACTACTCCCAGTAGTGCAATTTCGAAACTACCGCCGTAGCTTCAACCGACGGAATCAGTTTGGTGCTTTTACTTAATTTGTGCAAAAACAAATACTGACTGTGACGACGAGGCCCGACGCCGTCAGACCCAACAGACAACGTAGAAAGTGTACCGTCGCTAAGGAAACGTGTCACATCCGCGGCGAGACGGGCTGCTCAAAGGCTGACTTAGCCATAGACACTAATCCACACTACACAACATTAGCTTCCACATAGAAGGACACAAATTGTTATTATTATTATTATTATTATTATTATTATTATTATCCTATTATTCATTATCTTAAAAATGAGTTTATTTGCCTAAAATTATGGAGGTTTCATATGCACTGAAAGAAAATAATATATAAAGTGTATTGTCTACTGTTGTCATGGAAACCCCTTCAGTTTCCTCATGTCCCAGTTAGGTTTGGTTGGATTTCAGTGGTGTTACCTGAACGCTAACGAGTCAGAGCAGAGAATCTGGGTTAGAATCTGGGAAAAGGACGAAGGAGGTGTTCTAGTACGATCACACTCACACACACCCACACAAACACACACACTTTTGGCCATACTGACAGTTTGACATGTTTCGATCCATTAACTACTAATTGCATTTTTTTTTTTCTTTCCTTCTGTGGTTTTGTGATAAACCATGAGATGCTCAGGTAACCCCCAGCACAAGTCTGGTTGCAATAAAGAAGACCCTGGTTGTAAACACTTGATTCCATTCTTGTCTGCAAACGGTTCAAGCTTCACCCAATCCCTGCAAGCGAACACGAATAAAAGATGCATAGAAAACAAAGGTCTCCAGAGGCAGTCTTGGAAAAAAGGTAGATCGTTTAAAGTTAAAGCATTAAAACATGCAAAACTGCAAACAAAGGAGATTGTCCCTTTAGCTGTTCCAACTCAGTGTTCTCACCATCAACCGTCGCCATGGAAAAACCCAGTAGTAGGTGTGCCTCATCTCCTGTGAACAACGTCAATAACAAGATATTTTTTACAGCAAAACCTCCGTTCCTCTCACAAACGTTGGGTGTACACAACACATAAAGAACCAAAGTGTTTCTAGACCCAACAGGTCTCAATGTCACTAAATCCAAAAGTGCTTGGAAGCATCTAGAAAAAGTCCTTCAAAACTAAATCCCCTGTCATCAAACCTGCTGTTTTGATGGTGTCGCAACATGAACGCTAGGGACCTGAGCCATGTCTGTGCTCTCTCCGCTCGGCAGCAGTGACTGAAATGTTACCCCCTCCTCATCACTGGCTGACTTTTTTATTTGCAACGCTGGTGCAAACTTCGCAACAGTTGCTCTTACGGCATATAAACGTAGGGACTGGACCTGTGGGCCCCCGTGCTCATCCCGCATGGCATAACGTTCCGCGGAGCGACCATCATGGACTGGCTCATGCTTTGCGCACTCTCGGACCACGGAGGCGAGTCCATGGGCTCCCGTTTGATGGAATGGATCAGGCCGTGACCTTTGAACTCATAGGCGCCATGTTTGTTGTAGTCCTGGTGCATGTAGGCCTTGTGAGGGTCCTGGGCGTACAGGTGCGAGTCCATGAGGTTGATGGGCTGGTTGTTGCATAGAGAGTCTGAGTGTGCGAGCCGCTGAGGACTAAACCGGCCGTCGTTGTTGGCGCCCAAGTCTTTGTCGCATTTCAACACGCGACCGTTGACGTTGCCCCCGACGACGTAGCTCTGGTAGCTGCTGCTGTTGTAGGGCGGGCTGATCCCGGCTTTCCCTCCCTGGCAGGGTGAGTACTGCGTATCGTAGTAATCCCCCTCCGACTTGAGGTGGAGGCCCGAGGTTTGGGCGTACGCGCCGTTGCAGTAGCGGCGCTCCATGGCCTCGGGGTCACGACCCCAGGGTCTCCCGTACATGTCGCAGCCATTCTCAGAGTCCGAGTCGTGCTCCACCTTGATGGGGGGCATCTCAGGGAGGGGCTGGCCGTCGTAACATTCTCCGTAGCCATTTTCATTCTTCACAAGGTCGATGCAGTAGGTGTCCGGATCCGAGGGAATCTGGACGTTCCCGTAGAGTTTGGAAACAAACACCTCGCCACCTCTGCCGCCGTACGGCTTCCCGTAATGGCCTGCTCTGTTCAAGCGGTTCGGCGGGACGTATCCGAGCCCCTGAGCTGCTCGGAGGGGGCCGGAGTTTGGCCGCAGAGGCCAGCCACCACCCAGGCCCGGTGTGAGGCCTTTAGGGGGCGCCATGGAAGTCTTGCAGTAATTGAGGGGCTCCTCCTGGCTGTAGTACTCTTCAGGCCGGTACTTGAGGTTGTCTTTGGAGAGCGGGGTCCAGGGCGTGTGATGGCCACGCTGGGAAGCACCAGGAGACGGGCAGGACAGGAGAAGAGGCTCGGCAATATCGCCCATCCCGCCGCTGAAGGAGTGTCTGTGGAGTTGTTCACCTCGCTTACTGTGAGGGTGACGTGGTGGTCAGGAGGAGAAGAAAACAGAGGGAGGACAGTCAGACAAGCCTCAAATATGCAGAGACGCCAAACCAAAGTCTGCCTCTGAGAAGAACCAAAAAGGTCCAATCGATGCACAAACATCCACTCATGGATGACTCAAAGCGCAAACATGAAGCTTTTCTTCTCACCACAGAGAGCAGCTCTAACCTGACTCATCTTTTCCGAGAGTTTTTAAAAAACAGGATCCACATCCAAGGACCCACTTTCACATTTAGGGCAGCACCGTTTTCTGCTGTTCTGTTGGCCAACTTCTGCTCTCTTTCTCGACTTTCTGCTCCTCTAAACCTCCTGCCAAATGTAATATTATTTACAGGACCCTATTTTAAACCCTCATGTCGAAGGTAAACATGATCGCTGACCAAACTAGTGAGGGTTTTTTTCCCCCCTGCTTTTAAAATTCAAAAAAGCCTGTTTTATACACACTGCTGGAGGTTTTGGGTGGACGGCTGGAAGGCCTGCAGGTAATGATGCGTGGAGCAGACAGAGGACTTCTCCAAACTCAGACATGCTTCATGGCCTCTCACCGGCCACGGCTGTGTTTCCCAGCCCGGCTTTGATTTGCGGTGACGTTTTGAGTGGAACTTTGGACAAATTTCGGTAAAAGAAATGAATAACATTCAGGTATTTCCAACAATGCCTGAGGCTTCATTTTGGACTGATACCTTATCTACCTTAAGGTTTATAACTGTGATTTATTTTTATGTCAGTACCCCTCCAGCCGTAGTGAATGCAACGATGTGTGTGTGTGTGTGTGTGTTTGCTCTCACCCGTGCTCCAGTGCAGAGATGAACCCTCCTCCTCCTCCTCCCTTGTTCTTTCCACGCAGCAACATGCTCTTCATTTTCATCTCAGTGATGGAGGGCAGCAGCAGGGGTACAGCCACGCAGAACAGCGCCAGCTGAGGCGGCATCGGCGCCCCGGAGACTGACTTCTTCTTCTGGCCGTGCAGGAATTTGAGGCGACCCTGGAACTGCATAGTCTGCAAGAGATGAATTTGAACAGTTTGAACCGCTTCAGAGAGAAAAAAATGTCCTTGATGATCCAGGCGCTTGTTCCAGGACATTCGGGCCCCTAATTGTTTCATCTGTGATGCAGCACTTTGAGAAGCCTGATGTGTCGAAGGATCTCACCAGAAACCCAGAGGTGCTGTCCAGCAGGCAGCGGACTCGGGTGATGAAGCACCTGTTGAGGAAGCCGGAGAATTCTGGCGGAATCCCGCTGGCCTCTGCAGAATGGAACAACTTGCTCACCACGTAGTCGTCGCCTATGATGGAAAACGATGAGTGAATAATGGAAAGCATGCGCCAGGTCAACATAAAATCTGTGTCCAGCCGAATATCAAGGACGCACCGGCCCCTCCGGCTAGCTGGCTGTCCTGGGCTGTTGACGTGTTCTGGGTTTGCGGAGGACACATGGCCCAGTGCAGCTGGCGCCTGAACTCCTGACGGTCATCGATGTGGATGTAGTCAAACACGTTCTGATGCATCACGTCGGTCTGCCAGGAAAGACGTTGGGACAGAGCATTGAAACAGGGCTCAGTGGAGCCCCCCCTGCACCAGGCAGCTGCTCCATTAAAGGGGGCATTCCTGCTCCTGCTGCACTCGATCTGCCTTGGGATTCCCAAGGCGCACGCCAGCCTCCTGGCCCTCACAGAGCACACACACCCACGGAGAATAATGTGTACACAAAGCCAACACAAACGTATGTCAGCCATGTACACGTAAAGAGAAATTAACCAGTACAATACCAGCGTACGGACAGCTGTGGGGCCAGTGAGGGCAGCTGTGTTTGTCAAACATCGCGTGACACCAGCTCCCTGAACAGCAGTCCGGCCTGCCTCACCCTCCCTACACACACACACACACACACACACACACACACACACATCACACACACACACACACACACACTACACACACACACACACACACGCAGCCAGGTTCCAGGCTGATCTCATCATGCCTCGTTCTCTTTTCCAGCAATAGCTTTGCTTTCTGTCATTCCATGACAGATTCCTCACTAAAATGTTCAACCTTCTTCTCTTCCCTCCGCTTCCTCCTCCCTGCAACTCCCGTCCGTGGTTTCCATACTGGTGGCACGCGAGGGTTTTTGATCGCTTGCCTCAGAAAACACGATCTGTTCCACAGTCTTCGGCGGCTGCTTAGCCCTGCGGTTTGGTTCCCTACTGGCCGTGAGGGCGGCAGGCAGACAGATCGAATGACTATTGTTTATGTTTCTTGTAAAAAACATGCAGAGGAAACGTGGAGAGGGGAAAAAAACGGAGAAGAAGTGATATTTTCAGTGGCCTTCAAAGGCAGTTGCTCCATTAAGACACAGGATCAAAGGCCAACATTTTAAGCTTTTTTTTTTGCAGTGTTTTTATGTGGCGCTGCTTAAATCTGTCTTCTCTTTGATTTGTTCAGCTATGTATTATGACGTGCATTATTTTGACTACAAGCGTGGGTTTAAAGTCATGCGACGTGTTTTCAAGGTTTGAAAGAGAAAAGAGTCATTTGATCAGCTCCTGACACAAGAAGCTCGATGGTACGTGCAACCTCGAGCGTTTGCTCCAATTCTGACTGATGAACTGGCTGAGACGTGCATGGTGTGGCACCAACACACGTTATCAGCACATTTACTGCAACATTTCTGACTGACTGCATGAAGATACGTGGTCTCCACGTGACCAGGCAGGTTTCAACTGTCCTCAGAGGTCACCAAGGATGCATGAGGGGGCAAAGGTCAACCTTCCTGATGTTAAAAGGTGTTAGAAAAAAAACTACAACTCAGACGTTCAACCCACCTGATGAAAGCCCAGGTAGTCCACGATGGTGGAGGAGGCGTAAAAGACCATCCCGTCACTGCTCACCACCAGGGCGAAGCCTGTCAGAGACTACACAGAAACAGAAGCAGGGATAAGTCTGGATAGAAGTTAGAACTTTAATACAACATAAAAACGACACCATCTGAACTCTGCTATCTCTGTGTGGATCCTTAGACTTGGGACCTATTTATCATCATAAGTTGTTCTATGATTGCTCTAATATTGGTGGAAAGAAAGACTGGTTTCCAGGCCTCTCTGAAGTGCAAACACCAGTAAAACTGGGGCAAGGATGTGAAGAAACAGGACCCTGGAACAGCAACGAGGAGCAGATGTTTATGGGTTTGAAGAGGCCAAATGAAACTTGCTGATTTGTAATGCACAGTATTGCTTTTGAGAGGCATTTATGTGACTATTTTGTGCTGGAATTTGGACTCCTGGTATTTTTTAAAGGGTATGTTCAACGATGACGCCCTTGTGAAACTTGTAAAGTGCACATTTTGATAACTGAGTCAAGGTTTTGATTTGCAATATCAAATATGCTGATTAAAAACACAAGATTTGCTCCCACTTCCACTCTTTAATCACACACACACACACACACACACACACACACACACACACACACACACACACAGGGTGGGAGTGGTTAATGCACCAGGGGAAATATTGTATTTGGCCAGCAGAGCTTAAAGTTACAAGTGTTGATTAAAAAGAAAACCAAATAAACGCCTGCATGGCTTGAATTAAATAATGGGGCTGCACAGATGCAGATGGACGCAGGAGTGTGAGAGAAGAAAAGAGCAGAGAGAGGGGAGGGCGAGGCCTTCCCGTGTGTGTGTGTGTGTGTGTGTGTGTGTGTGTGCACAGCTGCGATAGCGTGACAACTGCAAGGCCACTTGACTTGCGTGACTGCTGCTGCCAGAGTCTGTCACCTCTGTTTTACTGCGAGACTACGCAGGTCTTCCCCGGTGTGCGCGCGTGCACACGCACGCGCATTCGTCTCATGCTCTCACATGCACTTCTCCTCTGCGTTTGGCTCCTCTGCTCCCTCACGACACCGATCTGATTGCCTGAGCTCGCAGGCGTCATGCCGTGCACGCAAGGCACGATGGCGGCTCCGTGAAGATCCCGGCGTTGGATCACACACATCTGAGAGCAGCATGCTGGGACCGTATCAAACATTTATGTTTGCTTCAAAATCCAGAGGAGGGAGAATATGAAAATATTTGGTTTCATAACAAGAGTGTCATTAACTGGGATCATAAGTGTAGTGAAAAACATGTGTCTCAAGAGTTTTGTTGCTTTATAAGGAAGATTTAATTTTGCAGTCTGGGTTTTTTTTTCCACGCAGATAATAAATTCAGCATTAAATGAAACAGATGCGGGACAGTTTGCTTTGAATGGCGGCACAGAACTGTTGTGTTGGACCAGTCTGAGATGCAGAAAGGCCAACGTTTAAATCTTTATTTGCTGCCTCACTGACATTTCTGGCAGCAACGTCTGATACAAAGAGGCCCATACATCTACCATCACTACAAAAAATGGCCACGTTTACCCTGTTGAAACAGAGCTAATGATTTACTATTTTTAAACTGAAAAAAACAAAAACAAACTCCTGGCATAACGATTTATAACTATAATAACTCTACTTTTGCTTGTAAAAATAAGCCCCAAATTAAAACAACAAGCACAACAAGCTTCTGCTTCTGACTAATATGAAGCAGAAAAAAGGAAGAAGGAAGAAGAAAATCATCCAAGATGTTGGCCGAAGTCCTCAAGCGCTCCTCAGGTATGTTTTCTCCATTCACATTTCCTTCTGTTCCCTGAATTCTGGGGGCTTTAGGTAATGGAAACAAGCACCTGCTGTTGGCCGCTCCACCGCATTTCTGCATCTATTACGCTCCTGGCCCCCATGACGACCCCTGGGAGACCAAAAGCTTTGACTTACAAATCTTAAGAGGTGCTTTGCACGCAGAGCCCGAACTAAAATAACGGTTGGCTGGATTCGGAAAAGCGGACTGGAAGGAGGAGAGGAGGGAAGGGGGAGCGTGGGGGCAGCCTTGCATCATTGTTTCGACAGAGTGTCTTTGGGTTTTTTTACATCTGTCTCGCTGTCAGGATGAGATGAAAGCATGATGATGAGGTCATGACAAACACAGAACCCTTCTGACCCCTGGAATGTGTCCACATCCTCCACAGGCATCCTGAGGTTAGAATAATACCATCTTTAAATCATATTTGGGGAGAAAAAGGGGGATCAGCCAATACATGAAAGGCACTGAACATTAAAGAATCCCTCAAATTTCCACTTGAGTCTCGGGGGCGCTGCTGCGTTGAGAGAGTCCAATAAAAACACAGCGTTCTGCTTCACGTCCCTCCTAAACTATCAACAAGTTTCATCAATTTCCAGAGAAGTGATCAAATAAAAGGGTCTGAAGATGTGAGCTAATCCTAGATGTGCCTGGCCGGGCTGACACACACGTCCCTGCGAGGCCCTCCAGCAGGTCCAGTCACGCAACGGCAGGCAGCGCATCGCTACGCTCAATCTGTCCTTTTGTTGACCGGCCCATTGAGACGGCCCGACATGTTAACAGAAGCACCGTTGCATCGGCTCCGCTCACACACACACACACACACACACAGAGCCGTCAGAACATGCAGCGATGAGACGATGCTCTCACAGTTAGGCGACTGTGTGTGTGTGTTTAAAATCACACCGCCCCTCATCGAGCAGCAGGCAGCGTCTTGACAGCTTTGCACCGATGTAAAATATTAAATAATTCAGTCATTAACAAATGAAATAAAATGTTTTATTTAACTCTTCTCAAAGATTAGCACCTCTAATTAACGCTGACGTGCTTTTCTCACTCCCTTCTGCTCACTGCTACATACGTTGACAGGCAGTCACAAAACACACACGCAGAAACACGCACGCAGAAACACGCTCATAACTGACAACTGAGCGTTCACCACCTTCATCAGGTCTCACACTCTTGTCTCACCCTTATGTCACGCAACACCATAGCCCTTTACAGGAGGTTGGGGACACACACACACACTAAGTGTTTGCTAACCGATGTGTGTAAGAACAAAAGCATGTGTAGCTCACAGAAGTCCAACCACAGAGGAAATGATATGATAATAGAGCTAATATTCCTACAAAAGCATGCAATGATTTGCATAAACACAGGAGATTGTTTCCTGAACACTGCATATCCAAACAGAGTTCTCTACCTCCAGGAGGAGGCTGCTCTCGTTGACTGTGGCGCCCTGGGGGAGGCTCTCTTTCCTGTGATCAGGGTTGGGGGCTGCAGGGCCGCTGATGTGCTTCCTGGAGGCCTTGTCCTGGTTCGCTGTGGGACACAAAGAAATGGAAGATCACTGCAAATGTTGGCGTCACACGTGCAAATCATATCAGACACAAATAGTTATATTTAATAAACGTCTAATGAGTTTATCCTGTAAGTTTGGCCTCTTTTTAATAGCACTGAGGCTGGAGCTGTGCAGCAGACATGTCTAATAAAATAAAAGATGGAGGATTTCAAGAGTTTCTGGGATAGATCCCACATGATAGGAATTACTTCCACACAACTAAAAAAACCCAGCTTTGTCTTTGCTGAGGATTCCTCAAGAAACAGCGGGAGACACCAGTGAACGGAAAAGAGGGACCACACCTAATATAATCACTTCCTGAAGAACATATATATTCACACATGCATTAGGCCGGTCAAACTTTGCTCAACTTGGTGTCATGCAGGAGTGTGTATGCATGTAATTAGCCTATAGCTAAATGGTGTGCAGAAATGTCACATGTGCATCAGCGGCGTGTGGGTTGCGTGTTGTAGGCATGTTTGCGTGTTTCTCTTACGGGTGTGCTGTCAGGGGCCACGTGGCTTACTCCAAGAGATCAGCCCTACACGCTGTCACTCACTGTAGCGGGCACAGATTAGTCACGCAATGCACGCACACACACCGCCTCATTAGAAAACAACCAATACGCGCATCTTCTGACGCGCCGGTGCGCCTTCTCTTCCTCGGCCAATAACCTTCGAGCTTCTCCTTTCTCTGGTCATCCCCCCATCCGTCCTTCTCCTCCCCTCCTCCACATCATCCAATTTCCTTTGTTCTGCTCAACATTGCAAAGCAATCAACAGCTATTGGATTCCAATCTGAAGCACGCGAAGCGAAGGCGGCTTTTTTTCCCCCCCCATCCTGAAAACAGGGGCCCGGTCTCGCTCACGTGCACTCCGGGCCTGAACCCTGTGAAATCAGCAGACGGTCGTCAAGATGAGCAGAAGGAAACGAGACCAGCTCTCCTCTGACAGCTGCCACAGTTTGGTTTTCCCTCTGACCACACTGTTGGAGAGCAAAGATGCCAGATGAGCGATGATCGCCACCGTCACCTCCTCCAGTTTGCAAGAACGAATCACCATTATTTCCACAAGCGGTACTGGACAAGCGATTCCAGCACCTGTAAGAGCATCAGATCGGTGAGAAAAAGGCTGATGGAGAGTTTGTGTGGTTTCACCAGCCACTTCCTCACGTGGGACCAAACATAACCCAAATGAAAGAAAAAGGGAGGAAAGATAAGACCCGTGTGAGCGGAGTCTGACATGGTTCCATTCTGTAGAAAGGGGATATTTTAAGAAACATCCAAATAAATCCACCAGTAAATATTTCAATGTAATACAGTGAAACGTTAGTTTAAAAAAAAATGGCACGACGTGTCGTAAAAAAGTGTCGCATGACTTGACACATTTTCTGAATCGCAATTACACGGGTAGCGTGCACTTTGAATAGTATGGGAGAAAACAGCACATGTCCATTATTTGGATCGTGCTCTGATGTTCACACACATCGGCTGCTGCACCAGTTTGTTGGAAATTCCAGGCTGCTGCTGCTGCTCAAACAGGCGCTTTATTCACCTTCCTTTCATCAGTTTGTGTGTTAGAGATGGAGACCAAGTTTATCAGAAGACAGCAATAAGTCACAAATCCTGCACCTAATGTGACAGCCATATAAAAGCCATGTCTGGGTTAATGAATCACCAGCATAATAAAACATGACAGGCGTACAATAATACGTCATTATCCAGCACGGGGACTCCTGAAATAGCGCACGTAGTTGACACCCGGACAGATCTGTGCACGCTGTCTGTGCCTGGGCCCAGATTACAGCGGTGTGGCTGCCATTTTTTGGCAGCTGAATCTAATCTGTGCGCTTGGCTTGGAAAGGAGCGCGCTGGACCTGAGCATGTGAACGCTGCGCGGCGCAGCAGCAGTCCTCCCCTCACCCCCACCCTCTTGCAAGGGTTGCGTGAGTAGAGAAAATGGTGTGTACTTGTGTGTGTATGTGTGTGTGTGTGTGTGTGTGTGTTGAGGTTTGGTTGGCTTACAGCCACTTCCTTTGACTATTCCCACCCCCTTCCCTCTGCAGTACCCTCCTCTCTCTCTCTCTCTCTCTCTCTCTCTCTCTCTCTCCACACACACACACACAGGAAATCCACAGCAGAGAGAGAGAGAGAGAAGCTGGCTGACGGAGGGCTGGTTGTCACGCGAGCGAGCCGTCTGTCAATCTCCCCCTCCTCCCTCCTGACAGCGTGCTGGCGGCTGGCCAAGGCCTTGCGTGCAAGCGGGCGAGCCACATTAGCCCATAAAGAATTTCATAATAGCAACAGCTGTTAAATATTGATGACTGCTGGCAAGCGCTCAATGGAGCCCCGCAAAAAGGTTAAGCCTGCACTGTAATGGAAGCTAATACTTCATTATGCCACAGATCAAATGTCCGGATCTCGGCCCCGTCCAAATCCGGCCTTTTCTTTCTTTTTTTTAACTTTGTGGAATAGGTTAGAGAAAAAGTGAAAACAGTTTTAGGGGATTTTAGAATAACGCCGTTCTGGCCCTGGTGATGATTTCTACTTCAATCATCCTCGATGCTACTTTCGCCGGTGGACTCAAAGCTGATTGAGGTTCATAATCTTTCTCGTGCTGCTTTATTTGCGAGGGCTCTGACATACATCTGTAGGGATCGAATGGCCGGATTTAGAGCAATTTCCTTTGTCCCAGCAAACCGCAGCCAGACAAAAGGATTTTTCTTGAAAGTCGGACAAACACGGCAAACACTTCTGTTTTAGAGGGATTATAAAAGGAGTGTGTGAGAGAAAAGAGAGCATAAACAACAAACTGGGGCCCCACGTTGGAGGTCGGGATGCAGGCTCCACCGTGCACGTCTGTTACGTTTGGCAGACCGACGCACCAGGAAGAGCGAGCAGTGATATCGCTGATCCACGAGCCCTCGGGAAAAATACAATCGTATAGTAACCGCCCTGCACTCGTGTGCTGCTACTGTGTGTGGTTGAAATCAGCGTCACAGCGATGGTGACGGTTAGTTCGGTTAATGAAACCTCTTCAAAACCACGTCATGATGATTGTTGCTGATAAAAGTTGCATTCCAAAAACCCAACTTACTGCAACAAAGTTACAGCCTTCTGCACCCGCAAGGCTTTTATTAGAGGTCTGAGTTTCATCAGCGGCGCCCAACAATGTGAGAAACGCTAACGCGAACTGAGATGAGAGTCGTTTCGGCCGATTTTAAGCTCAAATCCACGTTGTGCTGACTCAGCAAACCAGGAGGTTGGAAACAAACAGTTCTTTACATCAGCAAACCCAAGCAAGGAGGCCACACCCTAAACCTGGGGTGGAGAACAGGACCGCTTTCTGCACAGAAACGCTGCACAGCCCTCATGACAAAACATCTCAACTATGCCAGCGACTCTAAAAAGGAAACAAACATGGAGGGCGGTTATTGTTAGGGTCCTTGCCCTGTACTTTAGTCTCACTTTATTCCGGAAGGACACAAGCAACAGTGAGGATGCACCTTCGGCGGCTCCCTCGTTGCGTGCCAAGGAGCGTCACTCCTGTTGTTCAGAATAACAGGGGAAAAAGCAGAAGTCTTAGATTATCCCTGCACTTTGCTCCTCCCTGTCGGCCAGCAAAAAGGCACGGTCGCCCATTTCGTGGTCACCGCAAACCAGAAAGCTCAAAAGATTCGCTCTGGGAAAAAAAAAGGCTGCACCTTTCATGCTGATTTCATGGCTCATCCCATCAGGCTGCATTTTTATCCATACAGCTCCAACATAAAGAGGAGGTAATCTGGTAAAAAGATTACCGAGCTGTTTGGGCCCGTTGAGGCAAATAATAATGGGCAGATGGTCCCCCAGGCCCGATCCATATGGGAGGGGAAACTACACTAATGCTGAAGCAGCACGCGATTCTATACAGAACACTGAGCCGGGGCGGAAAGACTCTTCCAGGACTTCACCAAGGTTGCTATCTTTCTCCTCAATGACACAAGTTAGAACGTATGTAAACCAGGAGGGGATGAGAGGCTGCTGTCAGGTTATTATTTCTGTAAATCTTATGTCAACACGCCATGAGCAACAGTGTATACACACGCTCTCCACACCGTAATAACCACTTCGCGTCAAAAAGAAAACCGTCACACACACACGACAACCAGTGTGTAATTAAATGGGTGTGAGATGGTCGACGAGTCCCTGGTGGAGAAGGATCAAGTGATGGCGATCATGCTTAATGCATGGCAGCGATTAGGCTGTCAGTCAGGAGAAACGGGGAGAGGGGTTGTGTGTCTGGAGAGGAGGGGACAGGAGAGGAGAGAAGAGAGGAGAGTGGACGAGAGGAGAGGAGCTGCTTGGCCGGATTTTCTTTGCGTCGCCTGTCGGCTCCACTTGAACCGGGCGGCTCTTTGCTGAAATTTCACACCACAATTTGGCCCATGATGGAGCTAATTCCCTGAACAGCACGCTAACACACAACAATCTGATTATCCTAACACCTCAGCCCTGTGTTGTAAGGGTATTAGGCCGCAGGGGAAAAAAGGGAAGTGCTCCTTTTGGAGGAGAAAATGCCTTGAAAATACAAGCATCTAACAGAATGTGACAAATCCCATCTCTATGTTAGTGTCATTCACAAGTTTCACTGTGGATAATAACAAGGATAACACCATCCACCCCACAGTTCCACCTCTGAAAGACCGTGAAAAGTTTATTCACGTTTCCATTCGTGTTCGGAACGCAACAGCCTAAAAGTAAGCTAAACTAAGTGCGACATCTCCCGCCAAGTGTCGTGACATGTCGTGTCCGGCCACTTGGCTTCCTCCCATCTGTGCGGCTCGCATGTCACCACCACACACTAATCCTGTTTATACTATCAGTGTTTGCTCCCGTCGCTTCATTTGGTCCCGTTTCAGCGGGTGTTGTGTGTGATTGTAAGTGTCAGTGAGTGAACGAAGGATATACGGGGACACGGAGCCTGATGGGAGGAGATGGTGGGATCAGGCAAGCGTGCTAAAAGAAGCAGAGTCAGGAGAGTCACGCATGGCAGGGCTTTGCTGTAGATGCCACTCGGTCGCCACGCTGCTTCCTGGCATCTGGTGTTAGCGTGACGTTGTGTGTCTGTGTGTGATGTGTTCAATGTCCGGCCGACGAGGGAGATTTTTAGAGTTTGAACCAACACTGACTTGGCTCTGAAAACTGTCTGACAAAGGTTTGTCCTCCAAAAGTCTGAGTGTGTGTTGGGGTCAGACCTGTTTGGTGTGTGCGATCGCTGGGACAGAGAGCGATGGGGCAGAAGTGAGTCTGTCCGCTGACCCACATGTTTCTGTGTCGATGCGTCGCGATAAAACGGACCCCAACGCTGAACTTCATGTCTCAGTGCATTGCATGACACAAACACGCTGGTCTTTGTAGCATCTGAGACCACTTTTAAACCACTTAAAAACTCTGACAAATAAGGAAAAAGTAGAAATAAGATCAAGTAAATATATTCACGTTGCTGCACGCGAGCGGCGAAGCTGAGGGGAGAGGTGGGATCCCGTTCATCTGATCTCTGTCCTGCAGCTGGAAGTAGAAGTGTGAGAATTCCACAGATGGATTTTACCAACTGTGGTTCAAGCAGAGCCAGGAATCGGCCTCTTTATACCAGGAAAACACCCCCTTTCTTCCAAATCAAAGGATCAATTTTAAAGCTGCTGATTTTTGTCAAAGTGACGCTTCCACTGAGTATTTCTCCCTCAGTTGGTGTCCTTGAAAAATGACTGCAATTGCTTTTCTTCTTTGTTTCAAAACAGTGATTTTCAGGCACAGAAACCACAATAAACGACACCAGCCGAGCAGCGAAGAACACCGAGAAAGGAGCTTTGACCGTACACCACCGCCTCCTCATCCAGTATTTCATGCTTGCAGCTAACGCTTGAATTATGAAGCGCGGCACATGAATTCCTCCGCAATTGTTTCAGGATGTCTGTGGAAAAAAGGAAATAATACCGATTTGGGGAAAAATTATCTGCAGACTGCAGAGTTCTTTAGTCTGATGGATAAGGTGGGATCTCTCTTTTTGTTCTTCATTTCTGCATGAAAATTAAAACTTCTGACACTGAAAGACAGACTGTGCTCTTGTTTCCAAATACAACATGAAAATTAAGTGGATTTATGAAGTTTTTGGCGCCTCCTGATGAGCCCTTCAACAGGACACACAGCTGCTGTTGGCTTTGGACCGTCCACCTCAGTGGCAATTCTCCAGTTACACACACTCTGTGCACACACATAAAATAAACACACCAAATACACCACATCCCTCTCAACCAACAACAGTGCTGCAACTGTTTCTCGTGTGACAGGAGGGGGGAGGTGAGCCGATGAGCTCAGGGAGTGGTGGGGAATCGCGTGCGAAGGCCTAATACAGCGTTTCAAGCCCAGATGGGTCACATCAGTAGCCCACAATCAACAAATTTGTCCCTGCCAAGTTTACACACTTAACATGTCTGAAAGAACAGCGCCCTGGAAACCTGCCACGGCTTAGATTTTGAATCATCGTGAAGATTTTCCATTGTGGAACAAAACAGGAGCAGAAATAAAGAGGAAAAATAAACAAGACCAAAAGAAAAAAAAGAAGAGGGAGTGTGGGGTCCAGCTTAACGAGTTCATCAGCCGGTTGGTGTTTCCAAAGCGCCGGGGTCTCAGCGTGAAGGTGTTTGGCTGCACACTTGAAGCCCCGAGCGCCCACGCTGGCGTCCAGGCCTAAGTCAGGGAGATGATAGCAAGTCTTTGGAGAATTAAAGCTCCTGGTGACAAATGTCTCAGTGTCCCCCAAGCAGGGTCGCGTTTGCAGGAGAGCACCATGTTTGAGAGATCTCTATCAGACAGACGGAGACCAGGAGAAAAGCAGGAGCGCGGCTGTCTTTCTCCTCTCAGGGCAGTGTGTGGTCTCCTCCTTCTGGTTTTGTTTTCACTGTGGCCTCTCATCTTTAAATAGCTGCTATAATCTGTCCGTTCAAGCGGAGACACATCTTCAGACCGAGTTTTACAGCACGCTGAGCCATCCGAGACCCGAACTGGGAACCAAACGGGTGCATCTGAGCCCAGATCAGCTCAAGATGGATGATGATAGATGCTTCACATCACTGGAGGCACAACAACTCAACAGCGCTGGCGAGTGTTTAGCACAAAAACCTTCCTGATTCATGGTGCTTCAGGATGAAGATCTGACAAGCTGCTGCAGGCTGAGTATCATCAGTAACACCACAACCTGGTGCCACAGGCGTCACACACCAATTCTCATGCTATTGACAAACTGGAAAAAAGGCAAACAAAAGAATAAAATCCTGCTCTAGGATGATAAAACTAAATGCAGAAAGAGAGGGAAAGGAGTGGCCAGGGTGGGAACTGTCATAAAAATGGGCAGAGAATGAGATTCAAAGTGTTTTTCCCCACCAAGACAATAAAACCATGAAAAAGTATGTGTTAGCAGGAAGGAGAAATCCTCTGTGGCTCCGCGGAGAAAGAGTCTGATGGATCTCCAGATGTGACCCGAACATGCTTCAGGTTTCACTCGGGTTCCTAGTGGGTCTCAGTCGAGACCCAGTCTGGTTCACTCAGAGACAGATGGTGGGCACCTGGGAGGGAGACAACAACCGCTCCACCTGAACTGCTGGGATGCTGGAGCATCTCGCTTTGATTTGGTTCCAGTTGCCGGAAAACAGGTTCCAGGAACTGTGCGGATGTTGTAAAACCCCCCTGGTTTCAACACTTCCCTGATGTGAAAGTCATCGCCTGACATCACCTTTCCTGCCTCCTCTTCCTCTTCCTTGGCCATCACAGCTTCCCTCTGTCCAAACATTTAGTCTCATTCTGCCACAACAGAGAAGAAGCAACACAAGCAAACAAAAACGGACATTCTCCATCCTTTATGTTAAAAGCAAGACATTCTGAAAAGGCACAAAACAAAGGAATGTGTTCAGGACACATTCTTAATACATTTTCTTCTGTCTAACTCAAGCAACAGAGGTTGATCGTCTGCCAGCTGGACCTGAGTCGCCTCGGTCTAATTCTGTGTCTTCACAAATGTTTAACTCTGCTTTTTTCTCCGGCACGATCAGTTCTTTTAATGCAGAAAAAAAAATGCTCAATTTAAGTGCAAACAGATGGTTTCCGCTCTTTTTTTGTAGCGACTGCAGTTTCCACCTAAGTTAACTACTATATCAGCGCTATGTCCTGATGGTGTGTGTGTGTGTGTGGATGTGTGTGTGGATGTGAAAGGAGGGAGCAAGGAGAGAGTGCTGGGATTCCCTAACAGCGTGTACAGTAAATCCTTAACCAGCACAGATTCACATGAATCGCGTGCAACAAGGCAGGACTCCCAAGTTAAAGCATGTACACACACACACACACACACACACACACACACACACACACTCACACTCACACACACACACACCGGTAACAGAGACCGGTTTAATGGTAAGGTGGCTTAAGCTGGTGTTGTGGGAGAGTTAATGGATTTCAACCATCCATTCACCTATCAGAGCCATTAGGCCGTAGCTGCTCCTTCCGTGACCAAATGAGTCCTTTTTATCGCCATGACAACCCTCATCTGGTTAACCTCAACTTCGCCTTGTGTGCCAGTGGAAATGCATACCTCTCGCCTGCTCGCAGCAGCACTTGACAGAATGCAAAGATCCTCCAGCCTCAGCAGAGCCGTCGTGCACAAGCGAGGCTGGATTTCTGTGGGTGGTCGATGGTGCACGGACTGGGACTGGGAAGCCTGACTGGTTCCGGATAACCAACCAGCTGGCGAACAGGTTGGTTGGATATACACAAAAGGTAGACAAAACCTGATCTAAACCTTTTTTTTCCATCCGAAACGCTGTAAAACTAATAAAAGTACAACAAAACTGTGAGAATGCATCTAAAATCATCTACATGTTGAAGTGAATTATGAAAAAGAGATCTCTAATTTCAGTTGACAGGGTGTGTTTATTATAGTGGTTTACAAGGACAGTTTATTATTTACTCGACAAGCAGCTGCTGGGCGACCACTGGTCCTGCCTTCAGCTGTAATGGAAACCAGTTAAAAATGGTGCAGCCCTCCAGGGGGAATCTCTGTTTTCTACAGACACTTTGGAGCAGCTCATTTTAATCAACACTCAGTCGTCAAGTCAGCAGCTAGCAGATACATTCTCACAGGATAAAAGACGTTTATAAAACAACTGTGGTGGCAGAGTGGTGCTCCGGTCATCCAGAATTAACGGTTTTAAGGGGAAATACTGAACCGAGTGATGCAAGCGTCGTATTTACAGATGTGAATAAGTGCTCACATACTGCTGCATCACTCCACCATGTGTGAAACTGACACTGTTACGACACCACCTGCGCAAACAGCGCCACAAAGACACGCCTGTTTTCACAGAATCGCCCTTTAATTAGCCTTTAATGAGACAGGGAAACAAACCGGAACAAACCGGCGCGGCAGCCATTCAGTCAGGTAAGCTTTCTGTCACTACACACACACACACACACACACACACACACAAACAAAATACTTCAGGATTTACAAACCGCATCTGAGAAGTTGCGCAATGTTCAAACATGTGGCCAGTATTGAAAACAAACCACGGCACGCAACTGTGGCGAGGTCATTTTATAGCCCGTCTCTCTCTCTCTCTCTCTCTCTCTCTCTCTCTCTCTCTCTCTCTCTCTCTCTCTCTCTCTCTCTCTCTCTCTCTCTCTCTCTCTCTCTCTCTCTCTCTCTCTCTCTCTCTCTCTCTCTCTCTCTCTCTCTCTCTCTCTCTCTCTCCCAGTACATCACTTGTGCAGCTCCGGTGTTCAGACATTATTAGCTCAGCAGCATTCCGCTAGTTTCTTCTGACAGAAGTAAAATCCTTAAATAGAGCAAACACTTCAGCAGGGAGGTGTTAAGTCTTCCAAGAGCTGCGATTAAAACAGAGAGAGAAGAAGAAGAAATGGAGAGGACGGAGCAACGCAAGGCTGCTGGCTGGGCCCCGGGGACGAGGTGATGAGGGAAGTGAATGAAAACATGGCTGGAGGCCCCCAGTCTGCCTAATCTGACTGGAATGGTGACCGTGTTGGTGCGGCAGGCGGCCAGACCGGAGACGGTCTTATAGACTTTAGAACGACCGAATCACAGATGGTTTTCACCGACATGTGTGAGCGCTCACCACGACAACAATTCTCTTTGTCCAAACTCATCTTTGAAACGCTCTAAGTGAGGCGCTGCTGACTGGAAAGATGCTGAGAGCCAGCAGCTCTTTTTAATAAAGAGAGGCTAAAAGGAAAGTCCTTCGAGGATTAAACCTGACTTATTTAGTCTCGGGAGCCCTACTTTATTACGCAAACAACAACCACGAAATCTGAAAATAGTTCCGAGCTGAAGATGGTTAAACAGATATTAGATCACAGAACAGAAAGATCAGGAGAGTTGCAAACACACACACGAGCACACCTCCTGGTCGCTGGGTGACGAGTCTACACTAGAAAGATCAAAGCAGCTGTGTGGAGAGAGCTGTGTGTGTGTGTGCAGCACTAGTTGATGGTTGGAGGGATACGCATATGGGGAGAGGTGGTTTGGCTCGGGCTGCCTCTAACGTGTTGCTTCCACACGCTGAAAACATGCGATAACTGGCCAGAGTCTAGATCGGCCATTGAAACAGTCAGAGTGAAGGAGGGGAGAGAGGGGGAGGGAAAGGGCGGCAGGTGGAGGGGTGGAGAGGTGGAGAGGGGGAGGGAAAGGGCGGCAGGTGGAGGGGTGGAGAGGTGGAGAGGGGGAGGGAAAGGGAAGCAGGTGGAGAGGGGAAGGCGGCGGGGGTGCTGAGGCCTTGTGTTGGAGAAAAGTTGCAGATGAGGCTGAACTGTAAATATTAACACTGGAGCGGAGGCCAACGATGGTATGTAGGGAGACGATCACACACACACACACACACACACACACACACCAACAGAGAGCAATGTTCTCATTAGATCTGTGTCAGTTATCTGTAAAAAGCCACACTATTTTTCTCCATCTGAACCGACTGTAGGTATCCAGTGTTGCTTCCCCCCAAACCTCTGATTATAGATCAGTGGAGAACGGTTTAATTCTCTCCATCCCTCTAATTCCACAACTCTAAATCCGATGGTTTCTTGACCCCGTGACTAATCCTCGGAGCGGGCCTTCAGCTAAACAATTGCTCTGCTCTGGAATGTTTCTCCCGGCCTTCAACGGTCTTGTTTTCCAGCTCAGGAAGGTGGAGGTTTCTGGTTTTTGCTCTGGCTTCAGGTCTTCAGATGCACGTCTGAGTCCAGTTTTACAGCCTTTGAGAGGACACACTCAGCGCTCAGCGTTCAGGCCGTCCCCCCCGCTCTCCTCTTCCTCCCTTGTCCTGGCGTGCCCTCCCTCACTCCCTCCATCGCGCTGCTGTCCCCTGTGAGGGACTCGTGCACGGATACAATGTGCTCCACTGTGCTCTGTGAAGACTAGCATGACTGTTCACACGCAATCTGCACTGGACACCGATATGCAAACACATTCTCTCCCTCTCTCTTTTTCATTTCCACCTTTCATCCCTTCTTACTTAGATTTATTTCTTGGGGGCAGCACATGGAAACTGGAAGAGTTTAACAAAACCCTCGTTTTACTCTAAGATTTGACATATGAATTTGTTTTAGGTTTTTATAATTTTTGTAGTGATTTTGTCAACTAACTTTGCTAATTTAACAGCCAATTTAACAGTTTTCTTAATAATGTATTATTATTTTATTATTATCATTATTATTATTATTATTGTTATTATTATTATTAGTATTATTATTATTGTCGTCATTATTGTTGTTGTTGTAACACTATTATCTTTGGCTTGTAATGTTTTATATCAGCTGTTTCTTCAAGGAATATTCTAAGTTTGTTTACTTTATATTTATATTATTACTTTATATTGTCTATATTCTGCAGTTCATCTCTATTCGCTTTTCTAAAATTCTATTTTAATTTTCCTTGGCATCTTATTTTCATAATTATTTAAATGAGCTGTAATCATTTAAATGTTATAAAACATGCAAACCTACTCACCCTAATACACACCAAAAAAGTGACAGAAAAAGAAGAAAAAATAGTTTATTTTTTATTTAAAAAAAGGTTTTTTAATTTCAAATTATAAAATCTCTTCTTGAATACATGTTTAGAAAATGTGCAAAGGCTGTGGTTTAAAGCCCTTAAATTACAATAATACAATGATTTACTCAGCAGTTCTCTGCTCTGTGGACAACAGTCGCCGGGTTCACTACAGTCTCTTCATGGACACTGAAGTCATGCTGCACCTTCTAATTAGTTCAGGCGCAGCGGAAGCATGCAGCACGCAGCAGCTTTGCTCTGTTTTTAGTATAATTTGAGCCCTTAATGAACTTGAGATGGAAAGAATAAATATGGACCAGCGTAGCAGTTAGAAGTAGAGGAGTAGCGAAGGTAGGCTGGCCTGAGAGAGATAAGATTTTTAAAAATGCACCTCTGCTGTCTGCTGCTAACTGGTTCCAGATGTTGGCCTCGGGATGGAAGAAGATGATACCTGAGTCTCTGCTTCTCCTCCAGGGTCAACCATATTTGTCTCCAACAGCACAGCTGCACGCTAGTCCGCATGCATGCGTGGGTGTGTGCGCGTTTGTGTGTGTGTGCACTTGCTACAAATATATTCCTATTCCTTATGGTCCTCACAACTTGTTTGAGAGGTAAAATTTGGTTTTAAGACTGTGGTTAGGTTTAGGGGAAGGTTAGGATCAGGACCAGGGGGCTGGGAAATGCACAGGGTTGTTCTCTCTCTCTCTCTCTTTCTCTCTCTCTCTCTCTCTCTCTCTCTCTCCCTCCACCCGCTTCAACAGATCATTTTCATAGGCACTTTTCTGAGGTCACAGCCTCGCCTGCGCTAGTCACGCAACCCCTCGCCTGCTCAGTCAGCTTTACATGCGCACACACACATGAACCGTAGTACTGCTGCTGTTACGCCACTGTTACACTACACAACAGCTTCAAGCGACAGTGGGCAGCTTCCGCAACCACAACACACTAACAGTGGCACTTTTCTGAGCTCGGGACGCCTAATTTAAGCTCCCCGTGCACGAAAATGGATGTGCAACCTCACCCTCCAGCGGTTTCTAGAGATTACCTTTATTGTCAGCTGTTGAGTAGATTTCGGCTGTCTCGTATCTTTTCTATGAGGCTGGACATCAGTTTGTTTAGAAGGTGAGCGTGCATTTCTATATCATTTACTGTTGATATAAATACACACAGGCCTTGTTCATTTTTACCTGCACTTTAAGTGTGTAATCAGAGTCGACATCGGGGCCGTACACAGTTTGGACAGTCATAATTCACAAAGATTTTTGAGCTCGTCAAATTGACAGGGAGTTTGTGTTTTTTTGTCATGACATCACCAGGAGGGGGAAGGGAGCCGCCAAACGGCCTCAATATGGTCTGGAAACCGACTCGGGCCGAGAGCGGTCGCACGAGAAGGAGACAGACTTGAAGTAGCAGGGAGGAGACGGCTGCCAGGAGGAACGGCTCGGGCCTGAAGGCTTCTGGCAGGTGTCTGGGCTCTGTTCTCCATCCAGCTGCTGACTTCAACATGGGAGGCGTTACAGGAGAGTCTATGAGCCCTGCAGACAGGCTGGAATCTCTGCCATCTTCTGTCATCCTCCTAATTTCCCAAGCATGTAAATATTGAAAAAAAAAAAACCCAACACGTGTTTGACAAGATGAACTGTACACAATCTCTCAGCAAAACAAGAGGATATTATTTTCATGGAAAATGTGAATCATGCCTATTGATGCAGCAGAGCGGCTGCGCCTGCAACGGCAGGGCTCTGCCATTCAGTGCAAAGGTCCTAATCACCCAGTCAGACATTTCAGCAACAACAGGAAAAAGATCTGATCGACAAAGCATGGATGGGTGAAGAAGAAACATAATATAGGATGAAGAGCACAGCAGCCTTGGTGACTCAGGCAGAAGGTATGAAAAGGCCGAGAGCGCGAAGGAGAGGGTGGGTGGCGGGCTGACGCTACGCCACGTCAGGGTGAAACTGTCCAGCCTCCAGGCCAGGGGTGGTGGCACCGCCAGAGAGGAAAGATTAGACGTAAGGTAACCAGCTTAGAGACGGCAAAACAACAACAAAAGAAAACTATTCGGCTGTCTTGACATCTGAATGCAGCGTCAGTGAACCTGAATGAGCAACAACAGATGTGCCATCAAAGGAGGAAGCCCATGTTTGAAGGGAAAATTACATTTATTTAGAGTAAAATTGGAGTTTATTCTCAGTAGCTGGCATATCTGATCTATATCAGGCTCCTTCAAACGACATTAATCCACTAAGTCTGATGTGTTTGAACCCTTTTTTTTTACCATGTAATAAACTTTCCGATCCGCTGAAACTGTTTTTCTAAAATCACTACCTCATCCAGAGTTTGTCACGTCAGTTCCTCTGTTCTTCTGCAGTCAATCCCTAACAAGTTTATTTTCTGTAAGAAGCTTCAAATAAGGCTGGTCGAAGTCAGCAAGCTGAGCAGATGGTATTTGTTAGCGCCGGCGAGCTGCACAATAGCTCCTGTGAGCGGTATTGACAGAACAATCCGCTTTTGAGCATCAGAGGGGATATTTCTACAACCTTCACCACGCTATCATGCCTCAGACATGTGAGCAGCCGCAACATCTTCACCCTTAACTGCTTTAGGATATATTGAGGTCGTTTTCCCAGGTTTATACAACATTGCGTGAGAAGGGAAGGCTACCCAGCAGATCCAATTGCCCTCTGTTAGGTCAGCAGTGCCTCCATGAATGTGGCCTTTGAGTGGCGAGACATGTAGACAGCCTGTACTTAATGTGATCTGGGAAACAGGCCTGATGCGACTTCAAACAGCCACAATGATGTTATTATGGACCCCTCCGCCCCTCCCCGCCCAGCCCCCCTCTCCCTCTCTCGCTCTCTTCTCTTTCTGAGACGCAGAGAAAGTCTCCAATAATCCCCTGTTTGTGTTTTCACTTCTCATTTCCATTTCTAAAGGTTGAAGTTGGACCAATAATGTCTTCAAAACCCCATATATAAAACTATATTTATCTCTGTTCACATTTGTGCTTTCACAACAGTTATAGAGGAGCAAGCGTGACGAAACCGTAGTGTAACTGTGGTCTCAAAAACAGGAGATCATCCTTGTTTTGATAGGAAAAGAGGATGGTTTTGTTGTGTGTAATGGAAAACTACAAGATGTTCCAGTGGAGTAATACATACCAAAATACAATGGCTTTAAAGTGAAAATTAAACTAAACAGCACACACATCCTCACCTAAAACTAACAAGAGTTTCTGTTTGTTTAACAGAAAATCACATGTGTAAAATATCTGAGATAACGTTTGACAGGTGAAAATGAGCCAGAGGAAGCCAGAGATCTAAATAATCCCAGACAGGTTTACAGATGGTACAGCGGAGCGCAGAACAGGAGTGGAAAAAGAGCCCGTTTGAACCAATATCACACACACACACACACACACATATCCCAGTCCTGGTTTCTGATAATGATGCAGGTATCAGCGGCGGACGAGCACAGGAACGCTGCTATATTTACACAGGCTTTTTCACGTAGCTGATGGCTGTCACATTGATCTCTGTCAAAGATGGAGCTTTACTGGGGCAGACTGGCTCACGAGGGTAAGAAACTGGGTTAGAAAAACCTCTCAACACGTGCTTTGTCTCAGGGTTTTCATTACTACGACTATAATCAGAGTTAGTGTGTGTGTCTGCAGGAAAAGTCGGACTAGAACCCTCAGAGTTTGAATGAACATCGATAAATAAATGTCCAAATTAAACAGCCGATCTTCTCTGAAAGTGGACATGCAGAGAAGAGAATCGTATGTGAGAAAAGACACAGAAACACAGGTCGCAGCTCTAGATTTGACGATGACAGTGTGTGAAAACAGAGATTAGACACGCAGGCTGGATAAATGTGTGTGTGTGTGTGTGAGTGTGTTTAGTGTGTGTGGGTGTGTGTGTTTGTGTGTTTGTGAATGTGCATGTGATGCATATTTAAAACATTTGTAATTTGATGATGAAAACAAACCCTGGCACATTAGCATGGAGAATTTCCAAGCTGCACATGCAAACCTACAGCATGGGGAGGGCTCCGGCACGTGTGTGTGTGCGTGTGTGTGGACAAGCACGCGTGTGCCGCTGTGCGTAAAGCCGGCAGCTGTTTAGACCCAGTCTAACGGCGCGCTCCCTGAAACGAAGCCAATTCCAGCATGATTCTCAGGGACAGAAACAGAGTGTGACACTTTTCTCCACCACCTCATTTTTGCCTTTTTTTTTCCCTTCCTTTTTTCTTTCCCCCGCTTGTTCTTCTGCTACCGCTGCAAATCTCCTCATGGTGGACGGTGCTGCGCTCCTGCTCCCGATACGATGACCCGGCCTGACCCTCCTGCTCGTTCTGACGTCCGCCGTGTGACGTCATTCCTGATGAATCAGTCATTAGTGTTTGTCACAGATCGGTCGGGAGCTTCGCTGCCTGCGGCTCTGCCACTAATCAGGTCACACACACACAAAGGAACTTCCCTGAAAAACACAACAAAACACAGCCAAACTGTGTCCAAACCAGACTGATGACATTCTTGTGGCGTTGGCAGCACGTTTACCGACTGACGACAGATGCAGCCTTTAGTTTGTTACTAATCTCTTCACACGTTTCGAATTATTAGAAGGAATGTCACACAGGAGCATCCAACCGGCCACTACGGAGCGTAAACATGCAGGAGGCATCCTGCCAACATGCTGGGATCATGTCAGACGGCAACCGAAGGAGCATCTCTGCTCCCCGAGTGTGAGCGTGGGACGGCGTTGGAGCGAGCGTGCAGACTTGTTGACATCTGCATTGCTGCAGATGCATCAAATCAATCAATCAATCAATCTCTTGCTTCACTTCGACTCTGAAACAACAGCCCCAGGTACTTTTTTCCTTCCTTGCTCTGGCTTTAGGTGTGTAGTGATTCCGTTTCCAGGGGGTGAGGCGGAGGGTGAGGCGGAGGGTGAGGCGGAGGGTGAGGGATGACAGCTGCATCCCATCCTTTCTGCTGCGTCCTGACTGGTGGCCGTTGGCTCTTACATACTTTAGAACCACCTTTCATTTTCTTGGCTAACAAATGATTCAATCACACCTGCAGAAGTGAGCCAAGTGCAAGGCAGACATCAGCCTCTCTCCCTCCCTCACTCTTCCTCTCACACACTCGTCATCCTTCCTTCACACCCGGCTGTACGGGTGAGACATTCGCCTCCCTGCAGACCTGTTCCTCGGCCTGCATGATGTCAGCCTAAAGACCGTCTTAATGGCTTTGACTGGCTCTGATTTGGTTTTTTATTTGCCCCCTGCAAGCGCCCGCTTGTGTGTCTGTGTGTGTGCACACGTCTGTTCTTTGCTTTATAATTTCTGCCGCTCGCTGTACCCTCTGCTTGCATTTCTCCCCGTCCTAAAAATATTTTGTCAGGCTCACTCACTCGATAATAATCCAGCAGAGAGCAGGAGTTCATCCGGAGTTCAGAATGCTCTTGGTGCTCGGAGGGCTGCAACGTCCTGCCAACCAATAAAAACACACACACACACACACACACAATGCTCTTGCATCAGTGCCCTGCTTAATTAGGCCATGATGCGGCTCTTCCTCGCTGAGGTTTTCACCTCACCTCAGCGTTTGGGCTCCATCAGTCTCACATCTGAGCGCACACTCTGGGTGACGCTGCAGAAAGCTGCCTCCCCTCAGAGCTTCTCCAAACAAGCCTAACTTTATATGACACCATGCAAGGAACTATTTTTACTGCAGCCAGTCGCCCTCTCTTGTTTTCCCATATCAAATGCTGATGAAAGAGGACCTGATCTAGCTGACAGTAGTTAGCGTATTGAGCTGTATCGGGTCAGATGCCACCTTTGGTTAGTGATCTTTCCAACCGCATGGAACCATATCGATTTACATTAAAGGGAACAACAGCAGCGGCCGGACGGCTCGGCTGTTGCACGGTGAAGCATGCTTCAATTAGGATAAACGGAGGTGACAGATAAAGCAAATACTAGGATGTGTGGATACGCCAGGACACCATGTAAGTCAACACACACAGCCCTCGCAGGGATTTCCCTATGAGAGGATTGACTCAGAGAGCGAGTGTGTAAAAACCCCAGTTTGTGTTTACACAGTTGTGCCGACAGCGCGCTGCATCATAACACAGCGAAAGACAACAGATGCTGCAGTGACATTTGAAACCAACACTGACCGTGGATTTCGAGCGCCGTTGCCATCTGTGTTCTTGGCAGAATCATTCAGCAGCCCCTGAAAGGTCTCTGCGTTCGCTCGGTTTAGCCATCAGGGCGACGCGTTACTGACACCGATGAGCTGTTTTACGCGGCTGGACATGTTAAATTGGTTGTGCTGTAGCTAATAGGCCTTTGGTGTTCACTGGGGGGGAACTGGAGGCTGTTTGCACCAGGATGAGGGCCAAGGTTCCTTTCAGGGAAGTCAATCTTTGTCATGTCATCAATCGGTCCATTGTGTTCTCTTTCCTAACCACGCAATTGGGACGACAGCGGGACAGAGGCAGCCTTGACAATAACAGCGCCTGATTCGCCAATCCTGCTGTGGATTTGAAAGGTCATAGTGCACAATACTAATCCAAGGCCGCATTTTGGACTTTTCTTTGCAGCTGCACTTTTCTAAAATTCAATCAAACTGCTTTAAAAGTTTTAAATAAACAGAGAACATGTTCTCTTTCTACATGTCACAACAAATCAAAAGCAAAAGAATCGTCCTTGTAAGTCTTAATGAGATATTAAATAGGCTTTCAAATAGGCTTTGGGCAGACCTGAATATGTAAGTCCTACTCACGTGGAAACCGAATCTATCCGTTTGCTGCGTTCAGGGACAAATTAAAATTGGCAACGTGAAATGACATTATCTATGCCAGAAGGCTCTGGTTTGGGTTGACACTAGAGCGTTGCATGCCTATGAAAATAGGACAACAAACAAATGACTTATTATAATAACAGGCCAATATGGCTGCCATTAGACACAGAAAAGTGTAGCTACACTTTTTAATGATGCTTCAGAACAGAATGTGAGCATCTAATATCACTTGTGCAAAACAGCCTGTTGTGTTTGGCTCGGTGTTTGTGTGCTTTGTTTCCGCAGCAGAGTTGTTAACCTCGACGGTGAGGAGCTCTTGTTACTTTCAGGCTGATCAGCGCACTGGTAGCTGTGGCGGTAATTACACAAGACAGCTTCCAACAATAGTGTTGAGCCAACAAAGACTCCTGGTCCCCCTGCATGAGTCCTGGCTGTCTATCTACACACACACACACACACACACACACACACACACCCACGAGGGGGACAGAGAAGCACCTCCCACTGCTACACAGCCGCCACTAGCTGTTACAGTTAGCGTCTAACGGGGGGCCCTCTCAGCGCTGATTTGAGTAATTCACTTATGGCCTTTTCAGATCCCTGGAGGCTATGACGGGCCCCCTGGGGCCAACAGAGCCCAACTCCACTCAAGCGAGTTCAGTGTCTGTGGCACGAGAGGCCAGGCCGGGACAAAGGCAGTGTCATGCCTTTGGTTCAGGCTACTAATGAGTTAGCTGTGAGGATCCTGAACGCACAAGGCGGCTTCTCCATTCACGGCCCTCAACACATACGAGGGATTAGTTCAGCTGGACTGTTGCGCTACTTAGCAGCTATTGTGTTACTGATTATGGAAGAGGGGGTGAAGACACATGGGGGAGTGAGTCGTCATGCAACTAATGAGCGATTAAGCGCGGAGAATAAGAACTGTTAACCACAAACAGTAAACTGTGAGATGAGTATATTGACCTCATACTGTTATTGGAAGATTTATTGTTTTCTGAAAAGTCAAAATAATAAAGGTAGAAAGACTGAGATTCCGATATGAATACTGGGCAACCCTAGATTTATCTTTGTGAGGGGAAGTCAGAGCACGGGAATAAAGACATTGCGTGTGGAGAAAAGAGGAAGGAGGGAAAAAAAGCTCAGTACTGGCATTCAACCTGATCACGCACTCTTTGTGAAGCACATGCAGACCAGAAGTGATTTTCGTTTACAGAGGTCAGCGAAACAACCAGCAGGGCAGAACCCAGCAAAAGACAAGAGAGGATGAGGCCAGACACAAGTCTGTCAAGCTAAAAGGAAAAACAAGTCCAATGAAAGAAAAAGGTTGGTTGACACATAAACCTTCTCTCCATCATTAGCACACATTAGTTGGGATGTTAGCTGCTGCTAATTATAGTATATTAGTGCATTTAATAACGATTCCACATCTTTTCATTTGAAGGATCATGGCGGGATCTGTCACATCACCCAACCCCCCCAGCTTGGACCAGACCCGTTCTGGTTCTTCAGGCTGGTCACAGGAGAGATTGAAGTGAACCGATACGAGGCGCTGATGCGTCACCGTCAGAGTTCACAACTGGTTTCCACTGGCTCACCAGTAACAGCGTGATTGGGTCAGAGCAGAGGGGCAGCAGGAAAGGTCAAAGAATTTGACCTTTGGTCAGTTTGAGTGTTCACCGCCACAAAGATGCTGACAGGCGCAACAAATGGTTAAATGAGCTGTGCAAGCAAGTATGCCGACTCGGTCCAATCTGGACTCTGGTCCGAAACAATAAGGCTCCGCAGTGTTCAACACATGATGGCGCTCTGAAGAAAAACAAGGCAAACGTTCAGACAGAGGATTCTAGCTGTTCACTGGAAAGGGACACGTTCAAACCCTTCAACCAGAGTGGGACGGCTTCGAACCAACACCAACACTCGAACGTAGGCGATGAAGATCCAGATGGTGACAGTGACAACGACTGAACACATGACCAATCCAAAACCAGGCACACCCTGTTTGATTGACTCCTTTGGTGAAGACAGCTCAAATACTTGGGAAATACAAATTTCCACATGCTTTTCTAAGTGCGCTAAAGAGCTAGAGTGAAATGACCAGGCGCTGACCTTTATGTTGCTAAACCTTTTCACTTCATTTAGAGTTCACGCAGCTGGCTGGTTTGTCTTGGCCTTTGGCCGACCATCTCGTCTGCATTTGAGTCGCAACGGATGAGGAAGGAAAAAGTGAGGGGTCACTGAGAGTTTAGTAAACAGAAAGTCCGTCTAAATGTGACCTGATACTCGTCGTGACCTGAGTGAAGACTTCCTCACTGAAGTCCTTTAGCTTCACTTGTAATTATCTAAATTCACTTAATTCGGGTTTGACGCGAAAGAATTATGCTGAATGGTCAGTCTGGGCTAAAACGGGCTGATTTTTAACAGATTTTTAAACTAGTTCTGACCCGTTTTCTCCGTCCCTTTATTCATGATGAGACGTCGGTTACAAAACCGTCTCCTGTCTGCTGGCTGACGTCATAACGGCGTTAGCCTGGCGTGAGTCTGGCGGCTCCGCGACCTTCCTCTTCCTCCTTTTCGAGCGCTCACGCAGCAGTTCGAAGGCGGCAGTGCGTGCACAGCAACCGGCTGCTGCACGCTTTGAGATAGGAACTCAGATGTGGAGCGTAAATGTAGGAGGAGCGGAGCTGGTATAGGTAGGCATTTTTGAGCTCTCAGCACATTTCTGCGTGCTAATATGTGCGTACCTGCCCTGGCTGGAACGCCAGCTATGAGGAAGACGGGAGCTTTAATTGAGGGCTTCCAGACACCCTCACTTATAAATACACCTCCCGACAGTGTGGATAGATTTTTACGACTGACACCAGCAGCACGACCCCGAAAGGGCTAAACGTATTTGTATGTATGACTGAAAATAAATATTAAGAGACATTTTCTTCTCCTCCCAGAGCTCACTGAGCTGTGTGATGCAAACTGATTGGTGCTGCACTTATTCAGATGTGTGTGTGAGAACCATGACAGCAGGATGACGACGGCAGTCATTTCCTAACCTGACAAAACAAAGCCTTCGGTTAATTCCAGTTCTTCTCTGGGGTATGGGCAATAAAAAGACACCAAAGCTTCTCTTAGTCTTCCTGTGTGACCTGAGGCAGTGGCAGAAGGTAAATAGACACAGAAGAACATGCAGAAATAATTAGCATGTATTTAAATAACACTGCGGTTTCGCGCCATATTACTTCGTGCCAATACCGAGACACGAGAAGCCGGAATATCTGATGAAACGACTGACACGGCTCATCGAAGAGGCTGTTATGATGAGGCTGGGACACATCACCCTCCCCACCACCACCACGCTCCAGGCCTGGCAACATTCGGCTCTGCTGCATCAGAGGCACGAGAATGAGCGGACGCCTTCCTCCGTCTTCAGTTAAACAGCACTCACAAACCAAACCAGTGGAGTAAACCTGAGGGGAAAGATCTGGTGATCTCCAGGGATCTCCTGATCCTTCTGAGAGGTGCTTTAGTCCTCCAGCCCGAGAGCTCCCACATGCACAGCTTGACTAAACTAAATCACAATCCGTATTTGCTTTTTCTATCAGAGCAAAAGGAATCTTTTTTGTCCCCTTTGGAAGTACGAGCACATGGTGTGTGTGTGTGTGTGTGTGTGTGTGTGTGTGTGTGTGTGTGAAACTGTGATAGTCTGTTGGTTGTTTTAAACCACTTTGCAAAGGTTAAAGGGAGCCTGGCTGCTTGATACATCCAGATCCACATTCTGAACCAAAGTAATCGGGGTGAAGAAAAGTCTATTATTTGGATTCAATTGGTAATAAAATAATAAAAATAGGTTTGCTGAGAGTCTTTTAAATTCAGGTTCTGCACTACATTTAGAAAATGGAATAAGGTAAAGCATGCTTCATTACCGCAACAGAATTAACCGCGCTGGAAGCAGGAGCGGGGAGGAGGCGCGACGGATATTCCTGAGGGTAAATATTTAACGAGCTCAGCAACTGCAGGAAGGACAGAGACCCAACGCTGGAAGAGCCGAGAATTACAGCTGCTGACTGTCACACGCTCATGCACGTTCACTCTCGCACCAGTTCAAGAAGTCGAGAATACGACACAGCCTGCAGGCTACGAACGGAGGGCTCCGAAATCTGAATTTCAGCCCTAAATATGACTGGCTGGCTTGTATTTGACAAGTAACACATTTCCCGATCAATCCTAAGTCAGAGACGCTGAAAGACAGCGGTTTTTTTGTTTGATGAAGCGTTTTTGCAGGCATTCATTCAGCCATGAAAGGCCCTAGGACCTATTTGAATGTGGTGCATATGTACACACGGTTGACTGAGCCCCGCCCCTGAGGAGTCACGCAACGCGGACAGGTGAGACGGCATCCACCTGCTCCTGCTTTTCCTCCTTCCTCCGCTGTTTTTGGCACTTTTAGAAACCCGCTGGTGCAGAACCGCTCGTGTCTGAAACAAACAGCCACATAAAGTTTGGGAGCGGAGTGGAAAGTGCACAGCAGCGTCACGCAGCCATGTGGACGGACGGGGGAAGTGCACCAGCGCCGGCAGAACAGCTGCCCTTCACAGGCCGCAGACGCAAAGAGCAACGGAGCTTCAGGGATGTGATAGCATGCAGGGGTTTAGTTTATTGTGAAAGAAGAGAAGAAAGAGAAGAGAAACTCTCGGTATCATGCAAAGCCACTGGAAGGACGCAGATGTGTATTTGAGATTGATCAGAAAACAATAGAGAGAAGTGGGAGGTTTGAGCCAAGCGGCTGACATCCACCCTCCTCTTCTGCTCGGGCTGATCCCATTAGCGTAGCATCGAACCCGGCTAAGCTGCTCACCGGTGCTGCTGATAACAAGGCACCCAGCAGAGACGCAGGGAAAAAGAGGATTTGAAAAGATGCACAAATCACTGGCTATTAGCACACCGGCCATTTCCAGGCCGCCTTTCAACACTTTCTCACACACGTTTGCAACGTCCTGCAGGGAGAGGCCGCGGCGCTCGGCCAAGGGGAGACCTCACCCTCCGCCGAGGAAGCGGTGAAGGGGGAGACCTCACCCTCCGCCGAGGAAGCGGTGGACGTCTTCATCTCTGCGTGATCGCTAAACTGGTGAAGGCACCCTTAAGAGGTCTGATTAGCACCTGTTCGGCAACTGTGCGTGCTGGATAAGCTAAAAGAGCATTCAGGGTAAAACAAGAAAGTGTGTGTGTGTGTGTCTGTGTGTGTAAAGTTGCCTGACTGTGTCCAACAGGAAGCCAGCTGTTGGGTGCCATGCCAAGCAAAAGCAGCGGATGATGGGGATTAGTGCGAAGATCAGGGGAGGAGAAGGTGAAAGAGGGGAGCCGCATGTGTGACCGCGAAACCTTCAGCTGGTCACAACAAATCCAGGAAACGCTTCTCTTTTTTCTTTCAATTCAGAATAAAACCTCTCCTCTCTGGAGACGCCGGGGTCCGCTGAGGCCCCCGACGGGGCGCAGCCACCAATATTTCAAGTGTGTTGTGGACCAACACAAGTCTGGGGGGAGGGGGGCCGTCTCTGGTCCTTGGGAAGGTGGGGAAGGAGAGAGGGACCAAAACGGATTTTGTGACTCCCAGATCTGCCACATCCAGCGTCTGGAAAGTCCTTCTGTCTACAGTCAGACACTCACTTTGACCTAAGTTCTTTTTTAAAAAAAAAAACTTTTAAAAACTACATTCAAACTATATTATCATTTTATATATATATATTTATATATATACTTAATTAATTAAGCTAAAAATTACTTAATTTCTTGACCTAAAAGTGCTCTTTATTACTGTAGAAAAGTGAAGTCTGCAACATTGTGTGCTGATAAAGTATCTGATAAATTCTATAGAATTTCTTTAAAAATAGATTTAAAAATATATTTAAATGGATAACAGGAAAAATATTCTGATTTCTTTTTCATTCTGCTCTTTAAACAGCAGTTTTCCTGTTACTGTGCGTCGTCCGGTCATCAGAGCTTTTCGGAATGCTCCCATCTACAGGCCGTTTTTAAAACTTACACCACTTGTCCCCTTTGGATTCCCACATCCTCACACAAGCTGGAAACACAAACACACACGGACACAACAAGGACCTCTACCTTGGAAGAAGCTCTTGACCCGGAGGTAGGACACTGCGAGACGCAGGACGGACAGTTTGTCCAGCTTGGAGATGACATCTGGGGGGAACGGCAGCAGGCTGGCCAGGCGGTCCAGCTCGGCATTCAGCCTGTCCCTGTGCCGCTTGGACGGGTTGGTCTTCTCGTTGGCAGGGGCCGGTTTCCTGGGGAGGAGATGGACAGCGGAGGTGGACAGATGAGCCTCGATGCAAGTGTGTGTGTGTGTGTGTGTTTTTGTGTGTGTTCTTCTCTTTGCTACATCCTGTGTACCAAAATCTGCAACCTGCCTGCAAAGTGAGGACACTTTTGGGAAGTGAGGACATTTTTTTTTGTTGTTCCGAGGCCTGTTTGAGGGTCAGGACCCGGGCTTCAGACGGGGGTTAGAACTGGGTTTAGGTTGGGGTCAGAGGTCAGTTCTGACGGTTTGGGTTAGTATAAAGGCTGGGTAACACATCATACCTATGAACGTTATGTGTGTGTGTGTGTGTGTGTGTGTGTGTGTGTGTGTGTGTGTGTGTGATTCAGCTGTAAAGAAATACATTTTCACCCACTGACGCGGATGAACTTGATAGCCTCACTTGGACTGGTGCTGTTAAGTTGGTTTAAAACGCAAAGAGGAGCTGCCTCCTCGAGTCTTCCTCCAAACACCAGATTGTTCCATTTTAAAATCTGGATTTGCAAAATTGGAAATATTTTGATGTTTTATTCTATTCTAAATGTGGTGTCTGGAAGGTTGGAACATTAATTTCTGGATGGGGTGAAGAGGAAACCTGTGTTTTCTGAAGTGAAGGACCTGCTGGTCCGAGCTTCTCCTTCACTCTGTGGCTGACGGTAACAAATGAAGACAAATGACCAAATAAGCCACACTTTGCAAAAGTACCTGGCTTTTAAAACACGTTTCCTTTTGACTTGCCCAACACCGCAGTGTGTTTCCTTCAGACTTGTGTGTGTGTGTGTGTGTGTGTGTGTGTGTGTGTGTGTGTGTGTGTGTGTGTGTGTGTGTGTGTGCGTGTGTTATTCTGAGTTTCTTCTTTTACATGAAACTTCACTTGTTTTCTGGCTGCGTTTATCTGCGAGAGGCGACTAACTTGGTGTAAATAGTAAATAACTTCTACAAAAAATTGCATGTTAAAATTAATTCAATTTGTGATGCCAGAATTAAAAGTGTGTTTTTACCTGGAGCAAATTCACACACGGAGGTGATGCAGCTCAGACGGAGACAAAAGAAGCGCAAAACATGAAAACTTTATAAATACCACAAGCCTGGTTAAATTACCACTTCCCACTTTGAAATGTTATATAAGCAGCCATTCACTATTTATGACATTCACCGAAAACAGCCGTCAAGCAAACTTTGAGTCTGTTCCTACAGTCCCACAGTCAGGCCATAATGATAAAAACATAAGAAATAGTAAAGGCTCTTCTAACAGACCCTTTTTATTATTATTATTATTATTATCATTATTATTATTATTATTATTATTATTATTATCCACCCAAATTGCAGCAATTGTGATGCTGTCATTTGTCACTTTGGCACCTTTGTGTTGTTTCTGGTGAGACTCTAAACCTGCAGCCTTGGTGGCGGCTTTGGGCCCTCAGCCACGCACTAACACCCACGGAAGGGACACGTTTGAAGGTTCTCTTAACTGCTTTTGGATGGGCTTCCTCCTCTTTCTGCCCGCGTACATGCAGTCTCCCGGAGGGATCATGATCTTGCGCTCCGTGGATGTAACAGGTGCGCTGCGGGAGACGGACACGGACACAAACTTAGCACCTTCTTCCCACCTTCACACTCTCAAACTGTGCAGTGGCCAAAATCTGCGTTGGCATTTCATAAACATGGCAAACACATCCTTCTGATGGAGCACAGAGAAACGGTGAGTTTTTTAAGGCAGATCGGAAATTTATCAGAAGTAAAAAAAAAAAAAAAAAAGAAAACGTCGGACCGACGGATCTTGAGTTAATAATAAATGGAGTTACAAGCATGCATCTGGGCAAACAAAGGAAAACGTTGCATCAAGACTGCAAAAAGACATATAAAAATAAAAGGGGGAAATAAATGTACTCACCCAGAATAACGGTGGGTGCTGATTAATTCCAGTATAATGTTGGTTGTTGGGTCGCATCCACTTCAAGTGCAGATTACAGATGCGGCTCCCCGCCTGCACCGGACTTGTGAGGCCAAAGGATAAATCCAGGGGAATAAAAGACGCGGCCGAGGTCCGGAGGAGCTGCGCGCTGATGTTTTCGGGCAGATGTTGGCTGATGCTTTATACCCAATTCGGTCGCCTTCGCTTGCTCGCGTTTCAGGTGGCGGATTCCTCTGAATGACATGTCGAGCTCTTCGCACGCAACTCTCTGCCTCGCAAACACGGCGCCAGCGCACACACACCGTGCGCGGACGCGCGTCCACCGGCGCACACACTACATGGTGCTGCGTTCACGCACAATCGGCTTGTAGGATATATTCCGCTTCCATTTCATTTAGGTCGACCTCATGCGGGTCAGTCTAAGACAAGTTTTGACGTGATATATATCCATGTAACGTCCACTATATTTTAAGAATTGGATGGTATTGTTTTTAAAAAGACGCAGTGCTTCTGTGAAATCGTCTCTAGACTTTTGTTGTTTTTTTTGAGCCATGTCTACGTTCAATTCAACTGGCTGAAAATAAATAAATAAACAATTGAAATCATACAAAGAAAAGAATGCTGGTGTTTATGAGCGCTGTTCGTATCTAATCGTGCTGAACTCTTTGTAAATTGGCTGTTTGTTTTGCCTGGTCCGCTTGTCTGGCTAATGTCCGAGGGTCCGTGAACGCAGCAGCTTTGCCTCGGCTCGAGGCTGAGGGGAAGGATCGCACGCGAAGGGCAGCGAGGCTCGTGGACCGTGCTCGCTGCGCGAGGACGCCGCCGCGTCCGTGGGCCGGAGCCTCTTCCCACGAGAACGTCCGCGTCCTCCGTGTTTTCATGTAAAGCTGCGGGAGCGACGCCGCTGGGACTTCCGGCGTCTCCGCGGCTGCCTGTTTTTCGGGGGGATCGAATTTTCCTCAGGTTTTTACCTTGGGATTTGTTTGTTATTCGTTTCAAACCAAACCCTGCAGTCGGCCACGGAACTACTCACGCGAGCTGGCTCCAAGTGTGGAATCTGTGAATAAATCGCGTCTTTAAAGGACTAATGTGGTGGCAGCTGTGGGTTTTTGTGCCGGTGCAGCACCGACTCGCCCCAGAAACCAACCATTGTGCATGTGTCATCTTTAATATCCTTACCGAGCCGTAAAAACACCATGATCTCCGAGCACACACAGCATTCGTGGCTCTTTGGTGCTGTTTGTGTTCATGCATGGCGCCTGTTTATAAAAACAGAGGTAAAATAAACGCAAATAAAGATGTTAATCTTAAACCGGTGCGCGTCAGCGTCATTTGTTGCCCTCTAGCGTCCAATGTAGCGAACTACACGTTTAAGGACCAACCGGCCTTTGTTTGTTTGTTTGTTTAGTTGGTTGGTTTGTTGGTTGTAGTCATGCAGACATTGCATTTTACTTAAAAAACATAATAAAAAGTAAAAAATGTTAGGGGACACAAGATCACATAGACGAATACAGAAACCCGACCTTTAATGGTGACAGCCCGATGGGTCTTAATAATATTTCACTGCATTAGTCGCTTGATCAACACACACAATTAGGAAAAGCCAAACTATGGAGTCAGTAAATGGAAGGGGCATAGTAAAAACCCAAAGTAAAGGTTCTATGATGAATAGAGCCCGGTTTTATTTTTAGCGTCTTCTTTAATTGGCCTTCATCGTGTTGAAGATCCCATAATGATCCACCTTCTCCATGACAACACTGATTTCAGGTGTTTTTCCTGTCGATCTGATGCGTTGTGACAGGTGGGCTGGGAGATCTGAGGGGGTCCGAAGTCAGCAGGAGCTTTGGTGTCAGGGTAAATCCACTGGCCAAATCCAGGTTGCCTGTAGCTAAGCCCAGGTTTAGAGCCGCGCTAGTGCCGCGGGGGAAGACCTTTGCACGCAAGTGTGCACGAGTGCATGGCTGTGTGTCCTCCTCAACATCCATGATGCCTGTGGCTTAACACGCGCTTCAGAATAATGACGGCAGATCAAACCAGGACTTACACCACGCCATCTGGCAGGTTCCACAGCACGGTTTTCATTCCTGGGTTTAGCATCCCGGGATTTCAGGAGATGCGCGAGCTCAGACGTGACAGGTCGGGCTCTGACGGACGCCCACGATTGATCTGATATCGGACAAGAGTGTCATTCTGATCCCGCTGCACAAGCCTGAATGTGTGCACGAGTAGGCCTGGGAATAAACGTGAACCTTGTTAGCAAACGGGGGTTTCTTCTCTCTCACTCACACAGAGTGATATTTTTTGTCTGGGCCAGGGTGGGACAGGCTTGGACCCTAAGCACACTTTCATCTGAGGTGACCTTTGACATTTGACGAGGAAAATCGAGGAGGGAAAACAAACAAAAGGCTGTCGCCGCTGTTGCTAACGAGTGACGCAAGGACGAGGCAACGGCATCCAAACAAAGAGGAGCGTCTCCAACCTGTGATCTCCTGTCAGAGAGAGAGAGAGAGAGAGAGAGAGAGAGAGAGAGCACGCTGTGGGACGTCATTGGGAAAACTCTTTGGATTCGTGTTTGCGTCGTTATGCGAATGTGAACATCCCAAAGTAAACAACGGGGACGGAGGGAGGACCGCAGAGTTGTGAAACCCTGGAGGTGCTGGGAAATCCTGGAAGCGAGTGCGTCAGCAGCCGGGAGAACCTTAATGGGAAATCAGGAAGCTTTGGCACGGCCGGCGTAAACAGTGCACGAGGCTGTGGCGCTTCTGATTGCTGTTTATTGGAAACGTTTGGGTGTTTTAATCAACAGCTGCCCACACGTGAACAGGCCGATGTGCACGTCCGCTGACAGAACCACGGCGAGGAGGAGAAACCGAGGAGACCGCCGACTAAAAACATCAGAAAAGCCAAGATTTGTCCTGAAAAAGCTCCCAACATGCCTTTTTTGCTCTAAAAAGTATTACAATTCTTGCTTAAGTTATCCATTTTAGAGAAATGCTTGATGGCCGTGCAGCAAATGACAAGTTTGGTTAATTTAGATAAATATTCGGCTGCAGCTCAGATAGCACGTTACATTTTCACGCGTTGATTGAGTATTTTTGGCAGCTTTTAGGACGTAATTCCTGCCCAAACACAACACACAAAGCCTGTTTATAAACGAGGCTTCAAGTCCCATTTCTGCCGTCAACTTGAGTGTTTAATCAAAAACAGAACTTTGGTTAGCAGCAGTAGATCCAAAGGTCAAAAAGACGTTTGCGATGACCAAATTATTTTATATTAATATTTATTGTTGTAAAGGTCCAACAGAAGAAGTCTGGCCGAGGAAGTTTGACCTAAGCAGCTTTCCTCTCAGTGCACCTCTTTGGGCCCTTTCTTCTTCTCTCGAGAACAAACCTTCACACACACTCTTCACATTGGTTCAGATGAAAGGCCCACATCCACCCTCTCCTCCTCCTCCTCCTCTCTGAGCAGTGGCTTCCTGGAAGGTCTAACAAAGGCCCCCTGAGGTCCTCCTGGCCTGGGACCTTCTGGAGACTCAGGAAGGTCATTTCACCCCTTTTCCAGAGCAGCCGGGTTACCTTTTGTTGGGAGAACGGACCTGATGTCTCGTCCACCCTGTCGGCGCTGGAAGGAGATGAAGAGGCAGAGATCACAACGCTGGTCCTGAAAGGTCTCCTCCCACCAGTTTGGCGCTTCGACACTCACAGCGAGGTTCACCTGCTTGTCTGGGGGTGCTGGCGCTGCTGCCAAAGGAGGACTGAAAGTTATGGATGGTCTCCTGGAGGATCTGCCGCTCGCGGCCCTGAAAGGAGCCAGCGGTGATCATTACAAAAGCCCTCCACCCGCCAACCATGACGCCATCCTCCCACACAATCTTTCCACCTTTCCAGTGTTGAGCTCTGAGATGGCAGCCAGGATCTGCTGTCTGGGTCCGTCGGTTTTAATACCCAGCTCCTTCAGGTCTCCATCCGTCAGGGTCAGGAACGCCTCCATGTCCACCTGCAGGAGCAGAGGCACCTTCAGGAAGGTGGAATCTATCAAACACACCTGGGTTTGGGGGTTTTAGTGCCACACAAATGTACAGTGTGGTGATGGGAGCAGTTCCCTTCGTGCTGGGAGCTCGTGAACCCAAGTACGGAGAGAAAAGGAAAAACAGACTTTCGATTTTGTAATTCCCCCCGACGGAAGATAAAGCACCTCCTGCTCCTCAAATATCGGCTGGTATTTCTCCAGAGACAGTTTCTTCAGGATACTGGACAGCTCATCTGAAACAGATGTGCGAAAAACACATTTCTGACCTAATGGAACAACAGTTTTCTCAACAGTTTTCTCTAGTTTTTGTACTGTAGCCCCTGGGTCACATGACTAAAAGTGCGCGTTGTCATAAATGAGCAGGAGAAAGCGTGAAAGTCGGACCTTCGTCCGTTATGGTTCCGCTGCTGGAGCCTCCGCTGCTCTTGGAGCGAGGGTGGGAGGAGGCCGAGGACAGGGAGTCTCCTGGCCCGGTGGGGGGCTTGGGTGTTGGCGAAGGGGAGGGGGTGAGAGTGGGCGAGGTGCTTTTGGAGGTGGAGGAGTTCCCGGACTGGGGCCTTTTCTTTAGGTCCATCTTCTACAGAAAAAAAAAAAAAGAAGCGTCAGTCTCCGACAGGACGGGGAGGCTGAACCGGGAACTGGACCTGGGCGACAGCACGGACCCGTCTGGGGGGCAGGTCTGAGGCCAGGCTGGGGTGGGGGTGGATGTCGGGGAGGCTGATCTCCGGCAGCTGCAGGTTGGGGGGCGAGGGCAGCACCAGGAGCGGCGCCTGAGGCTGGCCCTGCTGTTTCTCTGGGAGCTGGGCACTGGCGTCCATCAGCCCCGCCGCTCGCTTCCTCTGGGCCGCAATCTGGGACAGAACGTTGTCCGCGCTGCCCCCTAGCGGCGCAAAGACGGCGGCGCGCGTTAGCGGTGGTGGAACCTGGCGGTTCAGGGCGAAACCGTGTGTGTGGGCGTGAACCTGAGCGGTTGTGGGAGTCCCGAGCCACCCCCGCCACACCGCTGGAGCCCCCGGAGGAGTGGGGGGAGTGGTAGTGGCCAGAGTTGGAAGGAGAGGACGATGAGGGACCCTTGGCGATGCTGGGAAACTTGATGGACCTGCTAACCGCGCGGCTAACGGACGTCTGGCATCGAAACGAGAAAGAGCAGATGGAATGAGGGTTTTGAGTGATTCAAAAGTCATTCGGGACACATATTCACCCACAATATCGGAGTTTCCACTGCTGGTCAGCTTCCTCTGGGGGGGCATGGGCAAGCGGGGCGCCTCACTCTTTCCCTCCCTGAGGAGGCGCGAACGATCCGAGTTCCACGCTTCAAAGTTGGACGGAGGCAGAAAGGGAGGGATGACGGCTTTTAACTTGTCATTGGGCAGCCGGGTCAAAGGTGCTCCGCTCCTGAGCTGGAGAAGGAAGGACGTAAAACCAGGACATCGGGACTGGAAAAAACCCTTTGTCCTCATCGTAAACAGATAGTTGGAGGAGGGCTAACGGTTCCTGCAGGCCTACCATAGTGGTGAGGAGAAAGTCCTCCTTCTCTGCAGCTCTGCAACGACCTGAAAACAGGACAGAAACATGGACTCGTCCTCCTACACATCCGTTCAAGCAGGGCAGCGTTCGGAGGGAAAGCTGTGCTCGCTGGGCCCCGTCTCACCAGAGACTTTGGTCTGGACCCCCCACGCGCTGCCCGCCTCCCGTCCTCCGAGGGCGGGGCTCGGCGGGAGCGCTCCATTGGACGCGGCGGCGGCGGGTTCCCTTCGCGCCTTCATGGTTGCGTCCAGCGAAGACTGGGCGTCGTCCGGAAAGGGAGCCAGGCGGCTGGCGGAGAGGCCGTGTCTCAGGGTCTGGGTCAGCTTCAGACGTCTGAACTGGTTGGACATGCGGCTCCACCAGGACTGAAAAGCAGTTTGGTTAGGAACTAGCGGGACAACTGCCACAACCTGCTGGACTGTCCCCGCACCTTCAGTCCTCCCTTGTCGTCAGGAGGGACGGGGACGTAGAGAGACGGTCGGCTTCGGGACCGCGTCACGGAGGCTCTGCCGCGCAGTTTGGACTTGTCCTTGTCCACTTGCATGCACACGGACGCTAGCAGGCGCACCAACTCCGTGTCTGAAACAGCCAGAGGAGAGGGACAAATGCACATCCCGTCCACCTGTGAGTCAAGACAGTGGACAAGCCGCTCCGCTGGGTTCACCTGGGTCGTTGAGCAGCATGACCAGATCAAAGGCCGTGTAGCCATTCTTAGCCCGCAGGTTGACGTCGGCACCCTGGCTCAGCAGGTACTTGACAATGTCTTTATTGCTGGAAGCAAAGGAACAAAGACGAGAGCTGTCAGGGCGGCGTCCTGTCCCCCATCCCAGCCCGGACCCGTCCCACCCGTGGTAGGTGGCCTGCATGAGCGCCGTCCACCCGTGGACACCATCCTGTTTGTCTACATCTGCGTTCTTCTCCACCATCAGCTGGACCACCTGCAGCTGTCCGCCGACGGCCGCCATCATGAGAGGCGACGCCCCCTCCTGATTGGACGAGTTCACCTGGGAGGGGTCCTCCTCCAGGATCTCTTTGACCAGCTGCAGGTTTCCTGAGGCAACAGCGGCGCCGGGTCAGGTGGTGCGGCGTCCTGGGCTTCGGCTCGTTGGCGTGAACTTACCCAACTTGAGCGCGCTGAAAACGTCTGGCCTCCTTTTGTCATCGTCTGTGCAGGAAAGAGAAGAAGATCAAAGAAGAATGTGAAAATAAAAGCCGGAAGCCGGTGGGTGGAGTCACATGACAGCCGTAAACTGACTGTAAAACCTTCTTTGTTTTGATCACATGGTCAAGGGGGGCCAGTCTCACCAGTCTGGGGTCGGACGCTGGTCAGAGGGTCCAGGTAGGCCCTCAGGTCCCTCTGCTTGAGCTGCATGGCCAGTTCGAAGGCCGTCTGGGACAGGACGTTGACTCTGTCGGGGTCGGATCCTCGCTCCACCAGCTGCTGGGCCACAGCCACCTTCCAAAGACACCTTCAGCTGAGAAACCCCGAGGGGCCCGCCCCGTCGCCCGCATCCCCGCGTACCTTCCCGCTCAGGGTGGCAGCCATCAGCGGTCCCCACTGGGTGGTCCTCTGGGAGAAGTTGACGTCGGAGCCCCACTCCAGCAGCAGGCGGACCGCCGCCTCGTGGCCGTGCTGGGACGCCACCATCAGAGCCGTGACCTCCACCAGCTCCCGGCCTCCGAACCCTGGCGGGCTGACAGGACCGAAGCCCCCAGGCTGGGTTTAGATGCGTCTGGCCCCTGAGCTACAGGGGCCAGACGCAGCACACCTGCAGCTGCTGCTGTTGTTGTTGTTGCCGTTGGCCAGCGCGTCTGCAGCCGCAGCCAGGTAGTCGCAGTCGTCCACGCAGGCGGCGTTCTCCAGCAGCAGCTTGACCACGTGAGTGTGTCCTCCTCGGGCCGCCATGGTCAGGACGCTGGCCCCGAGCCGGTTCCGCCCGTTGATGTCCGCCCCATTCTCCAGCAGGATGTGAGCAACGGTCAGGTGACCAAACCTGAAACCAGACACACAGGTGGAGACGCTTGAGAAACACGCCTAAAATATAGATCACAGTGAGTTATCACCCATCTGCGACGAGAACCCTTAGTAAACATCGGTATTAAAGCTTTCTAAATGGACTGTCATGGAGGAGAGGAAGGTTTGTGATGGAGTTCCAGCTGAAGGCTGTGTCTGGCCCTCGGCCGCACCTGGCGGCGTGCATCAGCGGGGTCCAGCCGTAGTTGTTGCGGCTGTCCACCGACGCGCCCTTGCGGAGCAGGAACCGGACCAGGGTCTCATGGCCGCTGGCTGCTGCCAGCTGCAGCGCCGTGTTCCCCTCCTCGTCCGTGCAGTCCACCGGTACCAGGGACAACATGTCCGCGCTGCTGCACTCCGACCCAGCCTCGGAGCGCAGTCTGCTCTGCCGCCCGGACTCTTTGGGGGCCCCGGGCTCCAGAATCCCCCGGGCGGTTTCATAGTCCCCCTCGTCGCAGGCGCGGAAGAGCAGCAGCGAGTTAGCGGGGACGCCGAAATTCATGTCTTCCTCAGCGTCTCTTCTCAGCTCCGAAAAACGACGAGAACTTTTCCTCTGTCAGTCTGCGTTTGGGAACCATGACGCACAGTAGCATAAGCCTGAGGTGCAAGTATTTTCTTTGTCTTCTCCTCTTCCTCAAACTCTGCAGCCTTTACAGCCTTTACTCGCAGCGGATGACAGTCGTCAAACTTTAGGTGTAATTAACTGACAACAAAACAACTTCGCTCCAGGCTACCGGTTCAGCCCCGGTTCCGTTACTTCTGCGGGATTCCAGAGAGTACAGTCAAGTAGTATACATGACCGCCATACTGGTTTCCGGTCTTTTTCAAAATAAAAAAAATTGCGTCTTCCACGTATAATGCTGTCCTCCACTCATTTCAAAAACAGAAACACTCCCACAGTTTCACCAGACCTGGTGTTCCAAAAAGAAAATTGAAAAGTCCAGATTAACACAAAATCTTTTCTCGGATCTTCCAGTTTAACTTAGCAAAAAAATTATAATTATCCATATATTATATTCTCCTTTGATATATTTGAACGTCTCGCAAACAGGTGTCTGTGTGCCTAAAACTACAAATCCCCTTTTTTTTTGACGACGGTTTTTTTATTTTAAAAAAAAAACGGATATGATTTTTTGTAAAACGGTTAACTTGATAACAAAAATGTGTTCTTTACTGCCATCGTGTGGCCACAAATACGAACCGCAGCATTCCAGCGCTGCCAGATGTGCGTTACTTAAATGCTTTTAAAGAAGCTAATATTTAGCATTCTCCGTTAGTGTTACGCCAGAACAACCCCTAGGTAAATTTTAAAAGTAACTTTACACTTCTCAGCCGCTACTGGATGCTCGGGTGGCTAAGAAGTATTATGTTATAAATGTTATCTGGCAGTGCACTTCTCAGTCACCATAGGGTGGCGCTGTCGGTAAAAATGACCTAGAACCAACGAATAAGAACTGGAAGTCCCGGATGTGGGGTACATAATGCGGAAGTAGGCCGCTGCTCGCTCTTTCTTGTGAAGTTGACCACGTTGGTGGGGTCCATTCCTGGCTCACCGCTGTTCGCTTGGATTTCTTCCGAATAAGTCGGTCAGGAATATTCACAATGGTATGATTAGGTTTACTATAATCACCCGCATTCTAATGATGTCAGTTTGCTTCGTGTGTTTGTTTTTGGCGTCTACTAGAACGCTAGTTTTCGTGGAGTGCATGCTAATGTCGATAGCTTCGGTCTGTATAAAAAGCTGTCCCGCCACAATTCCTCCCAAAACGATTATAAATTCGTCTGTACACACAAAAAACAACACCAATCGATCTACGAAGATTTTGCGATGTATTTTAACCTTTTGTGAGGTGACATGCCTGACTTAGAGCATCGTGTCGGTTGAAACGAGCACATTTATCAGGTCAATGCGGTTTATGTTAGCCTCGATTTCTAATGTCTTCATAAAAAAGTGTTCCAACTTTTTAGTTTATTTTAGCAACCTGCAATGAAATTAGCTGCAGTTTAGACTTTAATCACAGTTGTTTGCATTAAAATAAACTGAAGGAATGGATCCCTTGTGTTAACATGTCAGCAATTGTGGTGTTGGATGTGAACCAACTTTTAAGCAACTAAAACGTCTGAAATCATCCAGATTTGGGGGGTCAAATCCCTTACAACCAGTAATAAAGTGTCAGGCACCTGCCCTTGAAACAGCAGTCCTACTTGTGGGATTTGTCATTGAGTTTTTGTTTTGCCCATCAGGCTTTCAAAGACACCGGGAAGGCACCCGTGGAGACGGAGGTGGCCATTCACCGCATCCGCATCACCCTCACCAGCCGCAACGTCAAGTCTCTGGAGAAAGGTGAGTCGCAGCTGCAGGGTTGAGATGACGTGAACACCTGAGCTATGAGGACAAACATTTGAACAGATGCACTCTGGTGACTGTATACGCTATTCTGAGCCACAGCTTCTTACAGCTGGGACCGGAAATGTGACGGCACTCTGTGTGTGTGTGTGTAAACTTTGGTTTTTCATCCACAGTCTGTGCTGACTTAATCCGAGGGGCCAAAGAGAAGAACCTGAAGGTGAAGGGACCGGTCCGCATGCCAACAAAGGTTTGTTGTGAGGTTTTTTTTTAAATAAAGACACTTTATATACAGTTAAGGCCTTAAGATTCCTGCCTTCAGGGTTATTTATGTCATCAATGCAAGAGAACTTTAATTTGAAACTCAGGAGCCTTAACTTTGTAGAGTTTTCTTTATATCCCAGCAGTGGTGTAGAAATATTTGCCAGGGAGAAAATTGAGCTGGAGGCAGACTAGTTATGAGCATTTTTTGTTGGCGTTCTCTTTTGCCCCTGGCTGAAGTTTGATGTCTTGCTCTTGTGCAGACTCTGCGCATCACCACCAGAAAAACCCCCTGTGGCGAAGGATCCAAAACCTGGGATCGCTTTCAGATGAGGATCCACAAGCGTCTGATCGATCTGCACAGCCCGTCGGAGATCGTCAAGCAGATCACCTCCATCAGCATTGAGCCTGGGGTGGAGGTGGAGGTGACCATCGCAGATGCATAAATGTTGCCTCTGAATAAAGAGCAGAATGAAAACTGGTGTCTCCTGTTGTGGATCGGTTTATAAAGGTTTCTATGATGGTACATCAAGAAATTGACACATTTGGGCCCCAGTTTTATGATTTTATATCAACAGAAGCTGTTAAATTTTACCACAAATTGTTAAATCCTCTGAGACAACCAGCGGCTAAACCAGGTTCTTTTGGCCTTAAGCTGCAAAGTTAATATTTAATTAAGTTGTAACGTCTATTTGAACTCTGAAATATGAGAGGGGAAAAGAATGTGAGCGTTGATAAATTGCCTAATTCTGCCTTAAGGTGCTGATTTTTGCTTAAGATCTATAATATGTTATAACAGCTGGTAGCCCAGATATTTACTTGATGGGTGTCTGAGCTCTGACGTTCAGATATAAATATCAGCACACCTGGTTTATTAAATAAAGTAAATGAGCTTCATCTTTAGTTTTAAACATGGCTCATATGCAACATTAACTCAACCCAAAGCGCTTTAGATGATTTAATCTGCAGTTAAAGCCTGAGATTGGTCGTCTGGTGTTTCTGCGCACACCTGGTTGCAATCAGATTTGATTGTCACATGGAGGTGAAGCACCTGGTCCTGGAGGCCTGGAAAAAGATCACTGTCCACTGAATTAGACGACCAGACCTGGCTGGAGGACGTATGGCTTCACAACAGGCTGCACACTTGGTGAAACTGGCATCAGCTGCCGGTGGCTCCATCAGGATGGAGAATGAGGTTTTCTGTTGCTTCTTTCCAGACTTCTTTTTTTTCTTCTCCAAGTTGTTCATACCGGATAACGGGGACGGACGCGTCTGGTGGCCTTTTCTTTGTAGAATGAGGGTCCAGGCGGAGCTGAGGAGCAGACCATGAACGTTTACCTCCGGGTCCGGCCTTTTTCCCAGGAGGAGCTGTCTGAGAACCAGGACCAGGTAAATCAGCCCAGATCGTGGCTGGGGGGTCCTCGGTGGCCCTCGTGGCAAACTTTATCATTTGTGGAGTGAAATATCATCAGTTCTATTCCATCAGCAGCAGCGTTTGTTTTGGTTTATAATTTGGTTTTTTTTTATTCTTTTTAGGACTGCATAGTGATTGAAACCAACCAGATGGTGACCCTGACTGCACCGAAGGGTTCTGCCACCATGAAGAGCAGCGAGAAGGGCGTCGGCACGTCTCTCCACAAGTTCTCCTTCTCACAAGTGAGCATTCCAAATCTTTTTTCTTCCTCTTCTTCTTGTTGGACTGGACTTGTGTCCTTTTTATTGTCCCTTTAGATTTTCGGGCCTGAGACCACACAGGCTGAGCTGTTTGAGCACACCGTCAAAAATCAGATGAACGGTTTTCTGGGTGGGAAGAACGCGCTGATCTTCAGCTACGGGGTCACCAATGCTGGGAAGACCCACACCATCCAAGGTGAAGACTAGAGCATCACCTCTGACCTTCAGAAGCTCTGCCCCCTTCTGATGCTCTGAGGGGTTTCAGGGACGCCCAAGGACCCCGGCATCCTTCCACGAGTGCTGGACGCCACCTTTCAGCACATTGAAGGGCGCCAGTACGAGGGCATGGACCTGAAGCCCTACCTGAGGAACGACGCTCAGTACCTGGCTCCTGACCAAGTCAAGCAGGAGAGAAGCGCCAAAGCCACCATTCTTGCTTCAGTCAAAGAAGTGAGACAGAAACCTTGAATCAGAATCGTTTCATCTCTGTCCCGAGGTGATGCCTTCACTGTCCTCTAGAAATGCGATCTCCCCAGACCCGGTGGGGGTTCAGAGTCCCTGTCCAGCCTTTCCTCCTCTCTCTCGTCCTCCAGTTTGTCCAGTGAGGCGTCTGGTAAAGCTTTAATCCTCTGTTCTCACCCTAACAAAGCAACCAAAGTTGTCTCCAGACTGCGGCCGGGTCTCTGCAGAAGCCGCCAGCGGCCAGTTCGCCCTGTGGGTGGCCTTCTTCGAAATCTACAAGGAGAGCGTGCACGACCTGCTGCAGCCGTCCCTGTGCTCCAAGTCCAGGAAGCGCGCGTCTCTGCGAGTGTGCGACGACGGCGCCGGGAACGCCTACGTGAAAGGTGCTCTCCTGGTTTGTTGGCAGGGTCCAGGGGTCAGGGGTCAGACGGACGGCACTCTGTGCTTGCAGATCTGAGGTGGGTGAACATCCAGAACCGAGAAGAAGCTTTCAAACTGCTTCACTGTGGAAACAAAAACAGACATGCCGCAGCCACAAAGATGAACCAGTCTTCAAGCAGAAGGCAGGTTTTTTTCTGTTTTGTTGTTTTTTTCTCCAAGTTTTTCTTTTATCGGTAAATCTGAAGCCAGTCCACCTCTCAGCCACAGCATCTTCACCATGAAGCTGCTGAAGGTTGAGGACACGGAGGTGACGTGGCTGTCGGAGTAAGGCAGGGAAACGGGCAGAAATCTGGTCGTTGGCTGGCGGGTTCAGCCCCTCTAACCCCAACTCTTCCTCTGGAGGTTCTCTCTCTGCGACCTCGCCGGCTCAGAAAGGTGCAGCAGAACCAAGACCTTTGGGGAGAGGCTGAAGGAGGCCGGAAACATCAACAGCTCGCTGCTCATTCTGGGGAAGTGCATCACTGCCCTTCACAACAACCAGACCGACCGGTAGGGCCGCCTTGAAAGGTGCAAAGCAGGGCTGGGCAGTCGTCTACCCATCTACAGAGGGATAACCAAGGTCCAAATGATGTTTCTTCTTCTAGTAGGTGAAGGGAGGAGGGGGTCTGAACCTTTTTCTAGCCAGTCAAGCTGACAACCTTCCTGATTTGGCTTTTGGAGATTGAGTGAAGGGATTAAATGGTTCATCGGGCCACATGTGGCCTCAGTTTGCCCACCTCTGCTTTAAAAAGGTTATGCTGGGATGCCATCTCTGTTTTCGGTGATCAAAATCCTCCTGCGTCAGGATGAAGAGCTCCTACATCCCCTTCAGAGAGAGCAAGCTGACCAAGCTCTTCCAGGCTTTCTTCTGCGGCCGAGGAAAAGCGTCCATGATCGTCAACATCAACCAGTGTGCTTCCACCTACGACGAGACCCTCCATGTCATGAAGTTCTCTGCTGTAGCCAAACAGGTCAGCCGAGCTCGCTTCACGGTCACGAGTTGACACGGCGGCGTCGGCTAACACCAGTTCCCGTCTGAAGGTGGTGCAGGTGATTCCAGAAAAGCCTCTGGAACCTCTGGCTCCCTGTTTGGTTGGTCATGATGGCAAACCGGTGGTCAGGAACGGGTTGGCTGACAGCCGGGCCCTGGAGAGGTACTTATCCGAGGAGGAGCTGCTGGATGAGGAAGAGGAGGCCGACGTGTCTTTGCTGCCTGAGAATGTGAGTCGGCAGCCGTCTGTTCATGCTGATTTAGGTATTCGCTCCGGTAAAAGCTGCCTCCCACAGGAACTTGTGGACATGATTGAAAGCCTGAGAGACCAACTTGCGGCTGAGCGGAAAAGGAACCTGGTTCAGGAGATTGCGATCCGTAAGGAAATGGGCGACGCGATGCTCCAACAGCTGATGGAGGGCGAGGAACGGCGCAGGTCCTTCTTCTCTACATCCGGTTTCACTTGTGTGGTCTCTCCTAAGCATCGTGGTTCTTTATGGAGTCCAAATGTTTAGTCAGCAGATTGAAGAGCTGAAGGAGACCTACCAAGAAAGGCTGGAGAGCACCTTTGAGATGTACAAGGATGCTATCAAAGAGCACGCCTACGAGAGTGCTCTGAGCCAGTTGGAGGACAACTACGTTCCTTTGGATGAGTTTCTGGCTGAACAGCAGACAGTTGAGGTACGTGGTGCTGGTGGTTTCACCTCCAGGTCTGAGGACCTGCTGATCCAGCAGAAAACGTCTCAAACTAGAACTACTCAGCTCCACCTGTTGGAATTTACGTTCCCTTTAGGTCAAGATGTTTAATGATCAAATCTGCTCTGCAGGCTCTGAAACGTCAAGTATCAGAACTGGAGTCTTTGAGAGGAGCCAGCGGGGGGGTGCGTGCTCCCCCGACGGTGGACCAGTCCTGCCAAACGCAGCCGTCCAAAGCAGCAGCAGAAGGTTGGAGCAGCATCCTAAACGTCACCCACCGGTTTTCAGTCCTGAATCCTTAGTTTATTGAACCCACAGTGGTTCCAGTAAGCAGCTGTGCTTCTTCTCCTTCTCAGCTGATGACCACTGGGCGCGGCTGTCCAGAGAGAAGGCTGCCATTGAGAGGCTGTGTGAGGAAAAACAGCAGGTGAACAGCCGAGTCCTGGCTGTTTTTCCCTGAAACAGGCTCCCGTTGTGACATGAACTCTCTGGTCCAGTTGAACGTGTCCCTGGAGAGACGGTTGATAGAGCTGACGGAAACCCTCGAGAAGGTTCGGCGTGACTTCCTGGACAAATCTGCCGAGGTGGAGCTCCTCCAGAAGAAAGTCGATGATCAGGTGGGGCGGTGGAGGGTGGAAGGGGATGTGCACGGTGTAAGAAACGCTCACCATGCTGGTTCTTGGTTTGTTTTTGTTTTGTTTTTGATGAAGGCAAAATGTCAGGAGAGAGTTGTGTGCAGAATGACGGAGAGATCGCGTCGCTAAAGGTGGAGCTGGCCAAGATGTCCACGGCAGAGACCGTGGCCGCTCGGACGCTCAGGAAAACCGTAAGGACTCCGCACCACTGACACTGGGACAGAATCGCTCTCAGCAGACGAGGACGGAGGCAGACAGTGACTTTTTACTCTACTGGTTGTCTTTTTAAAATGACTTCAATAAATAAAATGATCATGTCTTGAGCACACGAGAGGATTTGGGCCTGGAAACGCTGAGATTATGAAGCCCATCCTCTAAACCAGGGGAGGGCTTCCTGCACCACCTGACCAGCCATCAGGGTCTAAAACCCAAGGAGGCCCTTCAGGCAGAACAACTGCCCACCCGCCCCTGGTCCAGAGCCTGGGGGAAAGAACCACGAAAGACCCTGATCACTCAAAAGAAACGGTGTGCACTCAGGTTGCTGTTTAATGAGTGTTTAAGTCTGGTTTTGAGTAAAAGAGCGAGCATCGGCTGTAGCGAGCGCTGCACCAGAAGTGTGGAAACGCGCTGGTTGACTGGTTATCTTGAATACGGTCGTTTACGGTCGGGTGGCTGGAGTGTGTGAGGTAACGGCTCAGTCTCCGTCAGCGGAGGGGCCGTTGTGGAGACCAGCTGCTCCGGCTCTCCAGTCTCAGTGATATTTAATGAGATTAGCTGCTCACCTTAGCCTGCGTCAGTGCAAAGGGGTCAACGACGGGATTACCGCCGTGCTGAAGTAGCATCAATTTATTCCACCTGGCTGCTTTTGGACCTTTTCTGCAGCTGCAGATGCTCGTTTTATCAGCGGTAACTGTACTTCAACGGTCAGGCGGGATCAGGTGATGCATCGCGCCGGTTTGGGACGGCGCCTCGGACAACCGTTGTCTGCATGAGGCAGCTTCCAGGCGGAGAAGAGAAGTGAGGGGCCGCCTGGCCGACATCGAGCCCCAAACTCTGGACGAGTCGCCCCGATGCCACGAGTGAATAACAAAGTGGGCGATGACGGCACAGACAAAGCTGTGGCTGATGGGAGAGCTCTGGTGGATTCCCTGGTGAGGGTAAGCTGCTCCAGATATGAAGCCATGGAATTAAAGCCCTTATTAAATGGATGAACGAATACTTTATTTTGGTTTCTAAAATTAAAGTCGCATATTTACAAAAGAATCTATGAAACAACAACCAAAAAAAGTAATGGGCTGAAGCCTCAAGGCTTATTTTAGTCTATCTTGTACCACAGGATTAACTTAATAACTTAGAATAGATAATCAATACTTGGATTGTTACAAAACTCATCACAGCTTCAACTGAAAATCAAATTTTTCTGTAACTAACAGTCTTGGACATCTTTATTCCACCGTTTAGTTTACAGCCCGACACATCTGGACTGGAGGTTATTTCTAATTTGAGTTTCAAGTGTTGGTAAACTCTTAAATTAAAAATGATCTGCCTTTGTTTAAACAGTTTTTAAATGCAGACAGAAATTCACTTGTTTCAAAGCAAAATTTCTAATGTTTTTGAAGATACAATGTCCAGAAAGTTTACTCTTTATTAATTAATCATAACTGCATCTTTATTTAAAATAATTTTAAATACAAGTTTAACAAAAACCACCAATTATAATCCATAAGCAGTTTCATCTTGCAAAAAAAAAACAAAGAAAAAAGATGTCCTTAAACAATCTTTCACATTCATTCTGAACACACACACACACACACACACACACACACACACACACACACACACACACACACACACACACACTTGTGTGCCCAGGGGCTAAAAGAGCACTCTGTGTGAATGGAACGAGTCGGGTCACTGCGTCTCTGGACGGCTGTTTCGGATGATGGCTGAAGGCGTGTGGAGCGTAGTCACGACAACCTTCATGTGTAAACGACACAATAACTCCTGACAGCGGAGAAAAACACACTTTGATTCTACCAGAATGTGCAGTTTGCATATTCTTGGATGCTGAACTTAAACAGAGTATTTCTTGCAGGTTTTCTGGAGAGTTTCAGTGATTCTGCATGAAAACGAGTGTGATTGTCGTTTCGGTGGGCAGGTGTCGATGTGATGCTCTGCAGGTTTAGGTGTTGGTGAACCAGTTGTGATGTTGGACCCAAAAACGTGAGCGTAACCATGACGACCAGCATCTCAAGCTTCATGCTGGGGTTTTTTCTTTAATTGCATTTAAATTTGCCCTCGGATGCAACAAACATGGACCCCTGTGGTGACCAGGGGGCAACGGGGGCAGTGTAGCTTAAGCGCCTCTCCCATTCTTCAGAGCGCTGATATCAGTGTGAGCGCTGACCTACTTCCTCCTTGATCAGGTGATCCACATGAAAGGCGTTGCTGAGACACAGCTAAAGGTCTCCTTAGGGACCGTGACCCCAGGGGCTCCTCTGTCCTCTGCAGGTGGTGGCGTGTTACCGGCTGCTGGCCTCCTGCGTTGGCGGTTGCACAGACAGCTTGAAGTTGTGGGAGGAGCTGCGTCAAACCCGAGAAAAGGCCCAAGAACTGGCCGCAGCCGCCCGCCATCACCTCACCTCCCGCCTGCGGGACAAGAGCCTCCCCCCGGAGGAGAGGAAGGAGATGGAGCTTCTCTGGGTGGCCTTCTCCTGCAGCCTGGAGCTCCTCCATGTTGACATGTGCAAAGTTTTCAACATGGGCGACATCTTCTCTGTCGCTGACCCCCAAAGTCTGGTGAAAACTGGATTGCAAGGTAAATTAAAACGCTGCCTCCTCCTGCAGAAATCAACATTTTGGTCCATAAAGAAAAATATATTTGAACTTTGCATAAAAATAATTGAAAAATGTGAAAACTGGCTGAGAATCAGCTGGAAATGATGCTGAAACAAAACTTGTTCCCACCTGCAAAAGTCCTAAAAGCTCAGTCGTTTTCTGGTGATGTGTTTTTCTGAGTGCAGGTGGAGGCAGTGAGGTGGCGGCCAGGGCGCTCAGTCTGCCTGATCTGCAGATCCCAAACCCTCCGCCTGGTCTGGACAGGGAGGAACGCAGCGCCATGGAGCAGGAGATCGGCCACATTTCCCAGATGATCGATCAAATGGAGACCAAAGTCAATGTGTTGCGCTGGACGGTGGAGCCCCACGGAGCCCAGTATGCAGAGCCGCTCAGCAGCACAGACAGCGTGTCTCTGGCCCTGCTGCAGCTGGACGAGGAGCGGCCTGGAGCCCCGCCTGGAGCCCGGCCTGGAGCCCGGCCTTCACACCAGCACACTCAGATCTTTGTGCTCTTCATGGTCCTGGCTGTTGTTCTGCTTACAGCCACTTTATCCATCAGTGTTATATTTTTCTCATGAGTGGAAGCGTTTCAAACATAAGCTATTTTTTGAAGAGCGAAGGCATACGCTGTTAGAAAAGTGTTCGTTTCTCCTGTCTGAACAATAGTTTTTGCAGCTGTATTGTCATTTGCTTCAGTGAACTTAAAGCAGCCAAATTCCTTTGAACAAAGCGAAAAATCAATGTGCTTATCAGTTAAGTGGCAATATTATTATTGGATAACCACTGGAGAAAATGTAAAAGAAAGTCCAGGCTATTTTGTTGTGAGTACAATCTGCAATAGTAATTGATTTTGACACTGCTACACGATCTAGTAACATTTGTTTAAAGTTCAGAGTCTTCAAAACTAAATGTACAGGCTGTAAATCCATTTTATTCTCAAGCAGTGAAATATATAATGAATTTGTGTGACTGACTTTTGCAGAGTCTAGGGAAATGTGCATTTCTTCTGTGCTTAAATAGGATAGTGTTTTTATTTATCCCACAGTGGGAAAATTGCGCTATTATTCCACGTAAAAGCAAAATGCGTTATTTGTTCAAGTGATAGTTTAATTGCATTATTATTATTATTATTATTATTATCTTAGGAATTTAATTGTAGATTAATAGAAGTTAAGTTTTGGCACCAGGCGCGAGCTACTTGAATGGGTCTTTTATTTTGGTGAGCCGAGGCGGATGTTGTCTGTTGTGTAAATTCTGACGACTCGACCACTTCACCAACTCTTCAGTTTTCGATCCGGACGGAATCGGTTCCTGTCAATCCTCCCAAACACGCCATTCAGAAATGCTGCCCGAACGCTGTCTTTCACGGCTACACCTTGTAGGAGCCACTTTGGACAGAAGTTCTGCTCCGCTCGTCGGCCCGACCGCGTCAGCCGGACCAGCGGTCCGAACATCGGCGCGTCCCCGCTGCAGCGACCCCGGCGCTCCGCTACCTTCCTGCTGCCTCCAGAAGCCTGTGTGGAGAAGGAGAAGAGCTCCAGGGATGAACTTCTCCCATCTCTGTGCTGTGACCCAGGTGCCCCTGAGAGGTAACTGGCTCCTGTTCCTGCCCGAACCTAAAATGGTCGCTGATGACCTTAGAAATAAAGTCCCTGGTTCTTCTTGTTCTTGGTGTTCTCATGTTCTCCAGAACCTGTTTGGAGGTTTTTTTTAATTTTATTTTGGTGTAATATTAGGTCTGTTTAAGGACCTGAATGAAGGTAGCTGACCTCTGATTTCTGAGGGAGGTTATAACTTGACCTTTGACCCTGCTCACCTTGTTCTAGTCCCCCCAAGTAGACCCTGATGTTTGTGATGAAAACCTTGATTCACTCCAGAGGTAGAATTCTTGGATTTTTTTCCAGTCAGTCATGATCCTAACAGATGTTTTCCTAACAGCACATTTAGTTCAGACTAATAAAACGATCCTTTTACTGTCCAAACAGTTTATCACAATTTAAATTTGATATCTTCCATCAGAACCGTTCTTCAAGTGTAACAGCTGTACTTGGTATTTACACGGGGTCACGACTGTGTGCGTAATTACAAGTCGTGCAACTTTGTAATTACAACTAGATGATTAAAACTAGATGATTAGAAATGTTGGAAGTGAAAAACAACCTGAAGTCCTCCCGGCGGGAGCCCGGGCTGGATGGTCCTGACGGACGGCGCCGTCTTTGTCCCTTCAGAGCTGAGGACCTCCACCCCGGACCTCCAGTACGACCTGGCCGCCAGCCTCCCCGAAGGCGGCCGGAGGCTGTTCGACACGCACGCCGTGGTGCGGCTCTTCGAGGAGAACGGTGGGCCTCCTTCTTCTCCTCCCTCCTGACCCGAAGTCCCCGCCTCGCCGCCATTTCTCCATCGGATTTCCCTCCACCTGCAGGTTTCACCGCCCAGCAGGCGGAAGCCATGGTGAAGATACTGGTGAGGATGACTCAGTCCAACATGGAGGTGATCTACGGGGACATGGTCACCAAGGCCCAGCAGGTGAGGCCTGCGCCCGGTGGGGGGTCTTCACCGTCCAGGAGAAACATCTGCCGCCGTGTGTTTGTGGCGTCAGGAGATCATGTTCCAGCGCGTGATGTCCCAGATCACTGCTGTGAAGAAGGACATGGTCATCCTGGAGAAGAGCGAGTTCTCCGCTCTGCTGGCAGAGAACGAGGTGGGCGTCTTCCTCACCAGCCTCCTCTCTCCTCATCGGAGGTTCTAAACCGGCCGATCTGTCTGCAGAAGCTCAAGATCCAGATTCTGAAGCTCAAGGATCATCTGGTGGTGGGTGTTTTTCTGGAGGTCCGCGCCGGACTTCTGTGGTTCCTGAGGGCTTTGTGTTGCAGGACGAGATGAACAAAGTTCGCTCGGAGACGCTCCTGGACATGAATTTGGAGAAAAGTCACGTGAAAGAGCTGGTAGGTGTTTAACCCCCTCACAAACCAGACTCCTATAATCCAGATTATGGATTATTTTTTATTTCCAGAAAGATGAGCATGAGAAGAAGCTCCTGGAGAGGAGGACTGAACTCATGGAGATGGTTTGGATTCCCTGGTAAAAGCTTCACCAGGCCATGGAAGGAATGTGTTCCGATTACCGTGTGTGTGTGTGTGTGTGTGTGTGTGTGTGTGTGCTTCAGAGCGCAGAGCACGATTGCCATCTAACGCAAACCAACATGAAAATAGACACCGAAGTTGCCGGTTTGAAAACCATGTTGGAGTCTCACAAGCTGGACACCATCAAGTACCTGGCAGGTAGGACTGGGCCCACCTGACTCACAGGTGAGCTCAGGAGAGTCACCTGACCCTCCGCCGCCCTTGTTCGCAGGCTCCGTCTTCACCTGTCTGACCGTCGTCCTGGGCTTCTATCGCATCTGGATGTGAGCAGACGCGTCCTGGACCATCCCTTCACTCCCAGCACCCGTTTGGGCCGTTTGGATCCTTTTTTGTGGTTTTTGATATGAAACGAGGAAACAGCTGGTTTTATTTAATCAGGAACATCAGTTCCCCAAAGCACTGACTTCAATGTTTGTATATGACCTGAAAGTGATCGTTCACTCTGAGTTTATGTGCACCGTATTTATAAAACAATACTAAATGCATCATAAATGTCTCTTTCTTAACCATGGAAGGTTTTTCTGACATTTTCCCGACACATGAACCTAAAAACGCAGCAGGATCTGAATGATTCGCTTTTCCTCCACGGCCTGCGATGGGCTGTGGCCCCAGGAGCCAAACTGGAAAGTTGGGTTTGTCACAACAGTCCTGTTGTCCTGTCAGTTTGTAGAGCGTCTATAACACTTGCTCCTTCTCCTCCTCTTGCCCGGGGAAGAGCCCGGCAGCGGCGGGTCCAGGGGCCGTGTTGGCCCCGCTCTCGGCGCCATGGGCAGCGGCTCCTCCGCCGGCATCACCCGGACCGTGTTCCTACCGTACAGGCGCCGCTCGTACTGCAGCAGCTGCTCCCAGAAACCGGCGTTCAGCCGGATGTAGGGTCGGCTCTCCTGGACCCAGCGGTGGGCCTGGCGCAGGGTGGCCCCGCGGTAGCGCATCAGGTAGGCCATCACCAGGGCCGGCGAGCGGCTCATGCCCGCAGCGCAGTGCACCAGCGTGGCCCCTGCACGGTTCCCCTGGATCCGCTCGGCCACGCGCTCAAAGTGGAATCCAAGGTTGGCAGTGGGCAGGTCGGAGACGGGGACGCGCACACACTCCACGCCTGGGTAGGCGGGACAGGCGTGGCTGAGCGTGGCGTTGATGATCAGGGTGATGCCTTTCTGGGACACCAGCGTGGCGTTGAGAGGAGCCTCGGCCCCGCCGAGGAAGAGCCTGGGGGTGACCTGGGAGACGACCATGACGGGAGAACCTGAAACACGCGGAGATCCACCCGTGGGTCAGCGCCAGCTGGCTGCTGCAGCTGCTCAACATGTTACTGCGGTCAAACACTGCTCCCAGGACTCTGTGTGTGTGTGTGTGTGTGTGTGTGTGTGTGTGTGTGTGTGTGTGTGTGTGTGTGTGTGTGTGTGTGTGTGTGTGTCTTACCTGTTGCCTTCTTCACTTCTTGATTAT
>CAAE01014565.1:1609729-1625341 GCA_000180735.1 Tetraodon nigroviridis
ACATAACAAATCCAAAAAATAAAAATAAAAATGTCAGAATCACTCATAAGGAGATGATCTATTTTGATCAACTTACCAGTACAGTATGATATTAAAATATATTTATTGTTGACAGTAATTAGGATAAATGACAACATTAATAGTCTCCTTTAATGAACATTGTTAGAAAACCTAAAAAAATAAACAATAAAACATTAGAAAACATTTTCCAATCTAAACATGAGCAATTTCTAAATTATGCACAAAATGTGCATAAAAATGCAGAAAACAATTCGCAAGTTTTACTTTGAAAAGAACAGGTTCAAGAGGAAGTGAATGTTCTGTCTCCAATAGTGCTTCCGGGGTCTCACGTGTGTCGCTTTCTAGACGTAGAAGTATCATAAATGTTTATATGTCAACCGTAGTTTTCATGTCACCTCATTGTAAGTTTCCGTTTATTTGCGTTGAATGTCAGCGCAAAACATAGTCGATACGTAAAGAAAAAAACGATTCTTAAGGTCTTTAGTTTGAAACGGAGTCAAATCCGTTAGCGGCTAAGCTAATGGATGCAGTAATATACATGTTTTTCTTGGCTTGTTAGAATATGACACTGTCTGTAGCACTGACGCCTTTGTTTTTGGCTCAATAACAATTAGTTTTTATAATCTATATGTCATAACAGGCGCTACGCGGCCGGTTTTTGTGCAAAAATGAGTGATGCATTCAGCAGCGCCTCGGAAACGGCGATACTGCGTGTGGTGAATGTGACGTCCAAGACGAATTCCCCCGTGGAAAAACTCCAGGAGTTGTATCAAATTAAGGAGAGCTGTGATTTCATCAATGAGGGCAAATTTGAGAAGGTGAGAAGCTCGCGTCCCTCGCACACATCAGTGTAATAACGCTTTAAGGAGTTATTAGTGATGAATTACCCGTCCACAGGTTGCTCTGCAGTTTCCTGATGAGCTGCTGGTGGATTCGGTGGCAGTAGCTCAGCAGATTGAGGACAACACTCACGCCAAAACGTACATTTTGGCAGACACATCCTACGGAAGGTATCCGAGCAGGTTTCAGTCCCAGGTTGTTGGTGTTTTAGGTGGTGTGGTGTGCTTGCCTCATATCTTGTGTTTTGCTTGGGGTAGCTGTTGCGTGGACGAGGTCGCTGCGGAACATGTTGGAGCTGATTGCATTGTGCATTATGGCAGCGCCTGCCTGAGCCCCTCCAACAGGCTGCCGCTGATGTACGTCTTTGAACGAAGGCCCTTGGATCTGGAGAAGTGCACGTCTGCCTTCAGAGAACTCTACCCGGACACACAGAGTCAGATCATCCTTCTCTACGATGTTAACTACGTCCACGCCATCGGTGAGCTGATCTCGAAAGTCCTGCTCCCCTTTTTTTGATAAAATCCTTTTTGATGTAGCATTAGCTGCAAAGTAAAGTTACTGAAGAGAATAAACGACGAGCGCACCTGCAGACGCCTGGACTCTCACCGTCACACCTTGACTTTTGCAGACGATCTCGGGACGCTGCTCTCGCCCGACTATCCAAACCTGGTCATCTCAGAGCTCCTGGTGGAAGCAGGACCAGGTTGCACCCACAACCGGACCAGGAGACCCTCGGACAGCGTCTGCCTGCCGGGGCCGGAGAGCAGCCGGCTCATCTGTCAGTTTGGAAGGCGGTTCTTTTTGAAAACCGGGTTGAGCCTGACAGATTACAGTATGTTCTATGTGGGCGAGGAGGGAGCCACGTTGAGAAATTTCATGATGACTTGGAATCGCTGCTCTTTTAGTTCCTTCAACCCAAAAACAATGAGCGGTAGGACGGAGTCTGTGAGCATCAACCGGGCACTTATGAAGCGATATTACGCTATAGAGCGGGCCAAAGATGCCAGGGTGGTGGGCATCCTGGTGGGGACGCTGGGGGTGGCAGATTACCTGCACATAATCCAGCAACTGAAGGAGACGCTGCACAGAGCCGGCAAGAAGAGCTACATGTTCGCCATGGGCAAGATCAACGTGGCCAAACTGGCCAACTTCCTGGAGATCGACATCTACGTGCTGATCGCCTGTCCTGAGAACTCTCTGCTGGACTCCAGCGAGTTCTATAAGCCGGTGGTGACGCCCTTTGAGATGGATGTGGCCTGCAACAAGGCCAGGGACTGGTCAGAGGAGTACGTGACTGACTTTCGGCGTCTGCTGCCAGGTGAGCTGTGAATTTACTCTCAATCCCAAAGATTTAGCGGAGCTTTCTGCCAGTAATATCCAGTCCTGGTCTGAATCTGTTCCCTCTCTCCTCAAACCTGCAGGTGGACAGAGTCACGTCCCTCTGGCCGATCAGGAGGACGATGAGCCGGACGTGTCCTTGATCACCGGCGCCATGCGGAGCCGCAACCTGCTGGCGAGTGAGCCGGCCGAGCCTCCCTGCGGCTCATCGGTGGTGCTCAGGAACCAGACGACGACGGTCGCTAGCGCCCGCTCAGCCGGTACTGTCTTTTACACTGTCTTTCCAGTTGTCGGCGCTTCGCGGCGGCTCATCACTGCTGCTTCTTCTCAGCATCTTTCCTGGCAGAACGAAGCTGGCGAGGTTTGGAGCAGAAGTTTGGAGAAACCGCCGTGGTCAAAGCAGCCGAGGGCAGGAGAGGCATCGCTATCGCGTACGAAGAGGAGGGGACGAGTGCATGAGGAGGCACCAAACACTCGATAACCAGCACAGGTTTTGACCGTTTTCCCGACCACACGCGTTACTATTGTCGTGAAGTTTTGAAATTAAACGAAAAAAACTCCGATTTTTCCTGGTTTATATAATTGAACAGACTTGTTTACATTCCCATCAGGACCCCTCAGGCCAGTTTTACATATTTTAATCCTTGTATGTGCTCTATTTTTAAAGAGAAATTAAATAATATTTGCTTATTTAAACTGTGGTTCGCTGACAGAAACTTCTTCCACAAATGCTGCTGGGAATATACCAGTATTCCCATGACACTGCCCCTCCAGCCAGTCCTGGTTCACTAGAGAAAAGGAGGCGTTAACGAGCGGAATCCTGCTTTTTGTAGTCGTTTGACACCAGGAAGGTTTTTCTCCCACCTTTTGAGAGAAGCAGGATCTTATCTCCCTGCTGAAAAGTGAGATCTTCCGGATTGGGGGAGTCGTATGTGTGGAGCGCCAGCAGGAACGTCTCTCTCCGGGGCTCCGTTTCACTGGTCTGCTGTGAACGCAGAAGCGGGCTGAGCTTTTCCGGCCGATTCCGGGTCAAACCCAGGCGGCTCACCTCCGCCAGACGGCACCAGAGCGTGATGCAGCGGCCGCTGGCGCGCCCCCACACGGCCTCCATGTCCGTGCTGCCGTTGATCACGTCCTCCTCCGCTGCCTCTGAGCTCAGGCTGGGGGAAACAGTCGGTCAGCTCCTTCACCCTCCCGGCCCTGGGCGGCTCCAGGCGCCCTACCTCAGGATGACGGCGTCGGCCGGAACCGACAGCTTCTCGCCCACTTTCTGGGCCAGCGTGGCGTAGGAGGACCCGCGTGGGACGATGACGGCGAAGGTGAAGGTGAATCGGACTTTGACCACGTAGGAGTCGTCGACAAGCTGCGCCTCCTGGAATTCAAGGCCAGAAAAGAGCGTGAGTAGACTTTAACGCACAGCTTTCCAGAAGCCACCCGGCAGTTTCCGGCGCACCTTTGTTGGTGTGTCTCTGCCGCCACCAGACGGAGGCAGACCTGGAGATTTATGAAAAAACAGGTCTTTATTTTCACAGCGGGTCATTGTCGAGGCCAGCTCAGGTTCAGGCTACCTGACTTCCTTTCAGGTCTGGTGGGAGGTTGTTGAGACGGAGGTCTGGGTTTTCCCTGTCCAGCAGTGATGCAGACAGAAATTCCAGTTATTTCGAACCATTGAACAACAAAAAAAACCAAAAAAGCAGTCCTAAACAGGCTGGCAGGTTCTCACGTCCTTCAGTTTAGCAGCCAGCGAGATCTCCAAACGCTCCAGGTAGTTGTACGGAACCAGCCCCCTCTGGAAAGGACAACAAAATGGTGAATCCTCACCCGCATTCTTCCTCTTAAAGGGAATTTGTCCCCCCAGACATCAAACCACCCGTGGGCTTGCGTCGGGCCTCTCTTACTCTCTCATTGAAGACCACGGAGGCCCAGTTGTCGGCCCCCTTCTGCAGCACAAACACCACGTTCCCCGGCACCACGGCCAGCTCGTCGCTGGTCTCGGGGACAAACTCGTAGAGGACCGTGTGCGGTTCTCCTTCCAGAGCTCTGTGGACACGGGCGCTGTTAGACTCGGCCGTTGGCGATGACGCCGCACGCAGATCTGCTGCCGTGCTACCTCAGAACCTCCGGCTCGGGCCTGGCGAGAGTTTGGTCGCTTTCAACCTGCCGGGTCAGACAGAAGCGGCCACCGCTGAGTGCAATCGGGTTGGGGTTGGCGACGGGTGGCGACGGGGGCGTACCTGCGGCATCAAGGGAGCGAATCCGGAGAATTCGTCCTGAGGAACCACAGAAGCAACCACCTGAAAGCAGAGGACAACCGGCTCGGTCGTGTTGGCCTCTCTGTTGTCGTTCAGTCATGAAGCCGCCTCTACCTTGGCTTTGCACAGATAGTCCTTCTTCTCCAGCTCGGCCACGTAGCGCTTATTTGGCTTAAAGAGCACTTTTGAAGGGAACCCGGTTAATTTGAATAGTTTCTGTTTCTGTTGAAAGTGACATCATGTCTGTTAAACAACGCTGGAATGAAAGAAAAGGATAAGAAGTCATGCAGAGAGAGCGAGGACCAGGGTGGCCTGCAGGGCCTTGTCGATGGCGCCGAGCTTGCTGTCGCTGCTGTAGTCCAGAGCTTTCACCAGGCTCTCCTGGGCTTTTTCCCACCGGCCCAGTTGGGCCTCGGCCAGGGCCATGTTGTGGAGAACCTGCCAATGCCTCAGGCATGTTAGAACCTAGAACAGGGAGAACGTTGAGGAGCGGGACAGCAACTGCCACGCCGGCGCCCACCTCGCATGCGGTCAGCTTGTAGCGGAGGCCCAGGGCGCCGTAGTCGATCAGCTGGTTGCCCCGCAGCTCTTTGAAGGTCTGCTGGAAGTCTGCTAAGCTCTCCTCATACCTTCCGACACAAACAGGCCGTTTAGGAAGCGATGGAGGGGCGGCGGTTGGGATTAACGGCAGGGTCGGTGTGTTTGCCTGCTCATTTTGTAGAAGGTGATGGCTCTTTGGAAGAAGGCCACGGCCAGGTGCTCGTCCTTGCTAATGCTGGAATCGAAGGCCTGAGGAAGATGATAAAAAAAGAACGAAAAAAAAAAAATCCTAGACCTTTTCAATCAAAAGAGGAAATGAGTAATTTTTTGAACTTCTCCTTTTCAAAAAGGAAATCAGTCTTTCAGACATACGTGTCAAACATTTGTGCACCTGCCTCTGAACTTTCTCTACTAAACTGGAAAGGACGTGGTCACTATTTTACCATGGTTACGTCTCCGTACTGTCGGCCTGTCGTTTCTATCTGACGTTTACCTTTTCAGCAGCGCTCAGGTCCTCGTTCAGAAGGTGGAGGCAGCCGATGTTGAAACAGATTTTGGAGTTTGGTTCCTGAATAGACAAAAAAACCTGGAGGGCTGCGGAGAAATCCTGGCCGTCCGCAACGGTGCAGGCGTTGTCCCACTGCCTCAGAGTGTCCAGAAAAGACATGCTTGCAGCTGCTGGGGCCACCGAGCTGTGGACCAAACCGAGGAAGTTCTGCTGTCTTCAACCAGGGGAAGTCTGAGGGAGTGATTTGCCCAACACTGTGCAACATTCATTTAGAAATGCGCGCGCGTGTGTATGTGGGTGTGTGCGCACGAGCGTTTAGTTGCAGAATACACGCTGCATCGTGTGCCGCTCCATCTTCTAAAAAGTAAAAGGAGGATTTCTTCACACCAGAACGTTTTACATCCGATGCTCTTATTTTTAAAGACTCGTGTGTCGTGTTTCCGCTACTCTGCCTCTTGACCATTGCCCTGATGCAGGCTTCGCTAGTTAAACAAACATGGCTTTACTCTGTTATCAGACTACGGATATTAATGTTACTTAGGCATATGCTGCGGTTATTAAGCAATGAGAGAACGACTATAAAACCGTAGATGGATAACTAGTTAACTCTATATTTGTTAGGCTAGAGGCGCCTTGGCCGTGTTTACACATTGCTAGCTGTCTATTTGGCTAATGTAAGCTAGCAAGATGGACCTTGGAACAATGTTGTACAACAATTTAAAAGATGTTACTTGGAGCACCACGTCTTTGCCATTAGATCAACTTGTCAGTTCTTACAGATTGCCTCAAATTGTCAAGCTGGATAATGGTCAGTAACCTTATGTTGTTAGCAAGTCTTCTGCTACAGCCACTGCTGGGCTAGCTAGCTGCTAAAGTACAAACTCCGACTCTGTGAGGAGTTTTGAATGTTTGAATGTTTTCATTGTTTCTGAAAGAAGGCAACACGTTGACGCGTAACTCTCAGTGTTGAGTTAGAAATGAGTTTTGATTCGCGGGGCATCTACAAACCCTCCTGGTGTCAATTAGCCCCGCAGCTTCAGCTATCAGCTGGGTAAAACAAGGGAACTCTAACCCTGCGAGACAGCTGAAAAAACAGCTTTTTATTGCTCACCCGGGCTTCAAAGTCAGATTTGCATGAACCTAAAACCATACTAACATTCCAATAAAGCTATTTTACAGATTAGGGAGTTTATTACTGCAGGAGCTGGTTTGAAAGCTGCAATAACACAATCACAAGCATCTCTATTAGCGCTTGAACCTTTAACATAAGGACAGAATCTTTGAGTTTAAGTTTATTAGAAATAGAGCAGCCAAATTCGGGACTTATTAGAGCACCCCTTGTCTTAAAGAGAGGAACTTCAATGTGCTGAACACAAGTGTTTGTGCAGGACTTTAGCTGTCCAGGAGGTACACACTTGATGATGAGTGATCAGTTGTTATGCAGTTGTTACATTAAAGGTGGAAAGCGGTGATTGGACATCAGTTTTGCAGGAATCATGCGGACACATTTTGCATCGGAGACATTCTGAGATGTGTTGTTTATCACGCCGTGTAGAATTATGAGCTAGTATTTGCTGGACTGCATTAAACCTTTACTGTGTGTGTTGGTTTCACTCACACAGGCCAGGTGGTCGAAGGGCTCCGAGACAACGACTACCTCCTCGTTCATTCCTGCCGTCAGTGGACAACTATTACTGCTCACAGTCTGGAGGAGGGACACTACGTCATCGGACCAAAGATCGAGATCCCGGTGCACTATGAAGGTGGGCCCCGTGTCCGCGTTGATGTGCGGCTCCCAGAACAGATCAGGTGTTTTGGCTGACCAGGCTTTTGTCCACTTCAGGCCAGTTTAAGTTACTGGAGCAGGACAGGGACGTGAAGGAGCCCGTGCAGTATTTCAACAGCGTGGAGGAGGTGGCCAAAGCATTCCCCGAGAGGGTGTACGTCATGGAGGAAATCACCTTTAACGTTAAGGTACGGGTTAGACGTTTGGGTTAGGAAGTCATCGGCTGATAGTCAGGCTCCGCTTTTTGTGGCGTTTCCGCAGATGGCGTCGGGAGAATGCAATGAAGACACCGAGGTCTACAACATCACGCTGAGCACAGGCGACGAGCTGACGCTGATGGGACAAGCGGAGATCCTGTACGCCAAGAGCTCCAAGGAGAAGTCCAGGTTCAACACCATCTTCAAGAAGATCGGGAAGCTGAACTCCATCAGCAAGATGGGCCGGGGGAAGATGCCCTGCCTCATCTGCATGAACCACCGCACCAACGAGAGCATCAGCCTGCCCTTCCAGTGCAAAGGCCGCTTCAGCACCTGCAGCCCGACGGAGCTGCAGATGCAGGACGGCGAGCACACCATCAGGAACATCGTGGAGAAGACGCGCCTCCCCGTCAACGTGGCCGTGCCCAGCAGCCCGCCCCGCAACCAGCACGACCTGCACCTCATCCGGGAAGGTCACCGCTACAAACTGGTCAACATCCAGACCAAAACGGTGGTGGTGTGCTGCGTCCTGCGGAGCACCAAGGTGGTCCCCGTGCACTTTCCCTTCCACGCGGCCATGCCCAGGTTCATCCTCCCCCAGGAGCTCCTGCAGGGGGAGCTGTGGCTGGACACCATGGTGCGCCGCTGGTTCTCCTTCTGTCAGGAGCAGTTTGACATCGACGACTACTCTCGGGCCGTCCGGGACGTGCGAGTCGACTGGGCCGACGACGCTAAGAGCCCCCACAAGTGCAGCGGGAACGGGAGCTGCAGCGGCGGCAGCAGCGGGGGCAGTTCCAACGGGGGGCCCACCTACACGCAGGTCCCCAGCTCGCTGACGTACGCCCGGGACGAGCTCACCCAGTCCTTCCACCGCCTGTCGGTGTGCGTGTACGGCAGCAACCTGCACGGCAACAGCGAGGTCAACCTGCAGGGCTGCAGGACCTCCTGCGGGGAGTGGGCTCTCCTGCCCTCTGACAACACCCCCCCAGATTCCGGGGAGGGGGAGCACTTTCTGCCCCAGCTGCTGGAGAGCTCCAGCCCTCCGCCACCCCACAGCAGGTCAGACGTCCCGTACGAGGAGCTCTGGTTGGATCACCTGAGGGGGCGGAGCCAGAAAGCCCCCAACTGCTGCGGGGGCAGCGCCGCCCCGTCCTACCCGGCGAGCTGTCCTCTGGTGTCCGGCCTGGACGAGCCTCTCACTCCTCCGCCGGTTCCCCCTAAGTCTGAAGCCGTGAGTATCGTGGCCCGGGGTGGCCGGTGGGGGTGGAACGGGCGTCAACCAGCTCCTTCTGCTCTGTCCAGGTGAAGGAAGAATGCCGCCTTTTGAACGCGCCGCCCATGCCCCCCCGCAGTTCCAAACAGATGCCGCCGGTGCCGGTTCTGTCCAAGTCGCTGCAGCAGGACGCCCGCTCCCCCAGCCCCACCCTCTCCTATTACTCCTCTGGGCTCCACGTGTAAGAAAAGGAACCTTTTCCACACACACGCACGCACGCACGCACGCTAACGGTGTCAGAGGTCTCTGGTTCTACTGCGGCGACCAGTCTGATTCCCGGTGTTGTTGACTAACTGGTTTCCTCTCTCCCCTCGGTAGTGGAGTGTGTGAGCCGGAGGGATCCGACCCGCAGGACCAGCCCTGCTACTCCTGTGCTAACTGGTCCAAATCCACCAACGAGGAGCCAGAGGCTGCCTTGCTCAGCGGCAGCCTGCCGTCGGACACGCTGGCGTCCAGGCTGTCGTGGCCTAATACCCTGGGTGGAGCAGAAACAGGCAGCGCGGATGAATTCCAGGCCGCCAGCGGCCGCAGCTACTACAGCTACCCCCGGAAACGGCCCCCGTGCGCCTCCAGCAGGGAGCTCAGCCAGGGCTTTGACCTACAGACTCCTCTCAATCCCTTTTGCACCAAACTCCTCCAGTTACAACTCAGAGATGGACAGAGACAAGCCGATAGAGGAGTCCAGCACCAAACAGAGCCTCTCCTGCCCCATCTTACCCCCGAGGACGCCAAAGACGAACGCCAGAGACGCCCGAGGAGAGCGGCTCGAACCCGGAGGCCCCCCCGCCTGCCGGCGGCCCCCCCGCCGCTTCCTGGCAGCCTCCGTCCAGCCTGGCCGGTCTCTCCATCGAGGAGGTGTCCAGGTCCCTGAGCTTCATCGGCCTGCCCGAGGAGGTGGCCTCTCTCTTCGCCTCGGAGAGGATCGACGGGAACCTGCTGCTGCAGCTGTCGGAGGAGATCCTGTCCGAGGACTTCAGGCTGAGCCGGCTGCAGGTGACCAAGCTCCTGCAGTTCATCCACGGCTGGCGGCCCAAGATGTAGGACCCCGCCCCCTCTGGGCTCCTGCTACGTTTGCTATGCACTACAGACGCAGAGGCAGTCTGGGACGGCTACGAGGTGGTGGGACCCCCGGCCGTTGGGTCCCGACCCCGTCAGGTCCTGGGTCCTGTCCCCGTCGGGTCCTGATGCATCATTTGGCACTTTCACGAGGACGCTGATGTCAGCGGTTCTGATCCAAAGACTACAAGTCAAAAAGAGGACATGAGCATCTTCCTGCTGTCTGTGGGATTCTGGAAAGAGCCCAACAACAGGACCAACAGTCCCACCTTTGGTCTGGAGGCGGCTTTCTGGACGCCCCAAATCACCGATCAAGTAAAAGAGTGAAAAGCAGGTAATAAGCTAACGAGTGTAAACGACGATCTCCGTTTCTTACATTATGCAAGATGTGAAGTCTGTTTATGCAAGTTCTGGTTCCTCTGACTTCTGTAAAAGTCCAGGACCACGTCGGACCTAAAACACTAACAAGCATCGTGCACTTTGACGGGCTTCGGCCTGATGAAATGCAGTGGAGGTCAAAGGTTATGTACGAGTGTGTGACTGAGCTCTGCCCTCACACAAACACTAAACGGTACTCAAGCTTTACTCTGATCCTGTGTGGTGGCTTCAAGCAGGTGAATGTTTTTCTGTGCCTTAACCCGCAGACCTTAACTCCTCTTCCTCGGTGTTCTACGTGTCCGTGCGGGATCCTCGTCCTCCGATGAAGTAAAGATAGAAGGAGCAGCCTACCGGTAGCAAACCCTTCAGGTCTGAGGCTGTTGTGCAGATGTGCAGGCTGGTTTGTCGGACTGATGAACGCGTGTGCAGCAGCTCGGATGTGTTCATATTTCCCCTCGGCGCTACTTTTTACAGCGGGGTGTTACATATTTGTTTGTTTTAACCTTTTGTGACTACAATTGTAATTTTTTTAAAAGAAAGTGATTGCTAATATTTTTTTATTGGGGGGGTCATATGTGCAAGCTGCATTGGTTTGCAGAACTGTGTGAAAGTGTCTTTGGCTTCAGAAATCCAAGGTCTTCAGGTGAGGTTAGTTCGGGTCCCGACGGCTCGTCTCCCTGGTTACAGTCCCAGGCTAAAGAAGGGAAGAACAGCTGATGAGTATTACGGGTGACGGTGCCTCAGTGTTCAACTCGGACACAAACCAAGCCAAAGTACAAAATGGGACCTGTTCCGCTGTCACCTGACCCCCGTCCACAAACGCTTAGCCCGGTCATCGATGATGGCGCCAGGGTCTCCTGGTCCCGGGGGTCCAGCTGCCTTTGGACTCAGCTCTTCTGTCCTTATTGATTGCATAATCTATTAAAATGGATTGATTCGTCGCGTGTGTGGTTTTTCTCCTCCTGATTTAGAGATATGTCCAACGTGTTGTTTGTTTCGCAGCAGATTCACGGTTTTAACTGACCCGTTTTTACAAAACCTTGTGAAAATGGCGCAAAGGTTGCGGAACCCTTCGTCTGTTCTGCTTTTGCGGAGTCTCCCAAGCGCGGTTTCCGGCGTTGCACCAACGGGGACGACGTCTCTCTCTTCTTTGTGCTATTCTCTGCTGCTTTTGGCGTCTATCAGAGTCACCAACCGGGTTCCAAAGGACAAGCCGGTGTTCCGAGAGGACGCCTGGAACCTCCGCTCCTCCGCTCACAGGTGACACCCAAACCTCAGAACACATCTGCCACGTTGAACCGTTTCACCTTGAACTGTCCTGAAGGTCAACCCGGGCGACGACGTGGGCACCAGCAGCCTCCCGTCCTCGGGCGTCCCCTGTTGGATACCAGCCCACCATCTCTAAACCAACCAAAGTCTTCCGTTTAATATCCTAAAGCTTCCGATCCGGGGAAAAATGGACTCGTCTCTTTTATGTAAGCAGATTTATTTTACAGTAAATAAGGCTACAGTTTACAGTCATCACTGCACGGACCGCTGTTGTGAGGTTTTACACTAATCAACCTATTTTACTCAGTGTTTCAGGAGGAAGCCTGAAGCCACCTCCTCTAGTCCACACACCACCACAAGGAGGCGGTCAGTAAATATCAGCCAGTCAGCTTCTGCCTCCGGGGGCCCCCAGGCTGAACAGTAGTGTCACATTTAACAGCATTAGCAACAACAGCAACAAAGAAGCTCTCGGGACAAATACTGGTGCACGGTAGAGGAGGCTGGAGGTCCTCTTCAGGCCCTCCTGGACAACCCAGCCGGATCCGAGGACCTCTCAGACCTTCTGAAGCCATGGACGGAGGTAACGCGCACCTGAACAGGCCTTCTGGTGCCTCTGAACATGCAGGAAGGCTGTTCACCGCTTCTAAGCCAACCCTATTTGTTAATATTAAGCTTTAGTTCACTAAAGATGCTTCCTAACCACAGACATGGATGCAGCTGGCTTCAGGGTTACCACATTCACGGCTTCTGGAGGCCCGGGCTAAATGAACCACCGATCCATTCCAGAAGGTGTCCGCTGCAGAGGAGGCCAACGCAGCCGGCTGCCTGCGTTTGAACCATCGGAGGATGATATGTGAGGAAGAGCGAGCAGCTTCTACTCCCTACCTCTGCTCCGCGCCCGTGAGATGGACGGCTGGCGTGAAGCGTCAGAGCCCAGTCCCACCACGCCTGTCCTGGAGACGGCCCTTAGGTCTCTGGGTTGGGCGTGGCCAGCAGCGGCACATTGTCTCTCCTCCTCCTCCTGCTCAGCGGGGGGCGCCTGTACTGCTCCCCATCCGCCAGGCTCTGGGGCAGAGGCTTCCTCTTGCTCTCCGGCAGCAGCAGGATGGACAGCACGGCTAGCAGAGCCAGACAGGAGTAGACCACGTGGTGCAGGAAGTAGCCATAGTGGTTCTTCAGGTCCATGATAGGAGAGCTGAGGCGGCCCAAGCAGCCCAGGGCCACAACCACACCGACGCCGCTGCCCCTGCACACACAGCCCACACGCCGTCACACCGCTCAGCACCGCTAGGGTGAGCTTTTTTTAAAAAACAGCTTTGGTGACTGTGGAAATGTCTGAAATCCAAGCATGAGCACCTGGGAGGGTCATCGTCCACGGCCCGAGGCTGTCAGAACTCCTCTTTTGACTCGTTCCACTTCACCAAAACGTCTTTTTTTCTGCGCTTTGAGCAGGTGCGAATGTTACCTGATAATAGTCGGCATGATCTCTGCAGTGAAGAGGATGCTCAGGGAGGCGGCGGCCTGGGAGGCGAACAGACCCACCACGGAGAAAATGGTGATGGCCAGTTCATTGAGATCTGAAGGAAACAAAGACAGGTTTCCCGATGAAGTGGTGATCACTTCACCCCCCCCACACACACACCGGAAGGCCGTTGACTCACTGCAGTGTCCTACATTAAAGCAGCGCGACGCACATTTTGGCCACAAGAGGGCGACAGAGCCCGAAGCAGCAGCAGAGAGCCCAACATGAGCAACCTTTACCTTCATTCCAGGTCGATTTACAGAAAGCGAGGCTGTTAATGCCAACGACAGCTTCAGACCGGGCAGATAACTGTTTTTTAACTTGATGTTAAAAAACAAACGTCCCGCCGGCAGCTGGAGCCCACTTACACTTCATGAGGCCCAGCAGGATCAGAGAGGCCAGGCCCATCACCGTCATGGAGAGGAGCAGGATGCCACGGCGGCCGCACCTGTCCACCGTTGCCCAGAGCAACAGCCAGGCTCCGCCCCCCGCGCACACAGAAAACAGGTACATCCAGTAGAGGCTGGGGGGCGTGCCTCTGACGTCGCCTCGGAAGGAGCTGTAGCAGTGAGTGATGCCGTGGGAGATGAACCTGAGCAGAAAAACAACCGTCAGGAAGCAGGAAGAAAGAGGTCCGGAAAGACAAAACCCCACGGCTCGACTCACGAGGTGAAGCCCAGCACGCACACGTTCTTCCAGATGTTCTTGCTGTGGAAGAGCTCGTGGAAGGACAGGTGGGGCTTGGCGGCGGGGGCCGGCTCCGCCTCCAGCTCTGCAGCAGGTGAACAGAGACCAGCACAAATCTGTGATTCCTCCACCAAAATCCTCCCCAGAAGCCCAGACGTGGCTCGGAGGCAGGAGGAGACTCCAGCCGTGGCCCTGCAGGCTCACCTGTGAACCTCTCGTCGTCCCTGGCGTCTCTGCTGGAGTTCCGTCTCACGCTGAAGGAGCTGGCGTCTGCAGATCTCTCTGACAGGAGGAGCCAGCGCGGAGACTCCGGAAACACCCCAGGAATGCTGCAGGGTGGAGGCACCAAGCGGACAGGCGGGATCAATGAGGTCGGCGGGCATCGTTTATCCCATTTATCAGCCGCTACCACAGCCAGAAGCAGAGAAAGTCGTACTCACGCACCCGTAACTGAGGAAGAGTGTGAGAGGGGCGGCACCGGCGCCCAGCAGGCACCTCCAGGTCTTACAGCCCAGGACCACAGCCAGGAGCAGCAGCTCCCCGGCTAAGGTCATCTGCCCGGCCAGGACGGCCGCCAGCAGCCTCAGAGAAGGTTCGCACAGCTCCAGACCTGCCAGAGCGACGGCAGCCGTGACCCACTGGAGGAGGGCGGGTGGGGGCGGCGGGGGGTGGGGGTACTCACGGATGATGTAGAGGGTGAGGTACACCCCCGAGCTCGCTGCTGCCAGGAAGAAGCGCATGATGATGAAGATGGTGGGGTAGGGGGAGACGCACACCAGCACCCCGGACACCACCGTCAGGGTGAGGGAGGTCAGCAGGGTCTTGGACCTGCCCAGCCTGAAGACAGACGGAGGAGGGAATCCATCCAGGCGTCCAGCTGCAGTGTGTGTGTGCGTGGGTGTGTGTTACCTGTCAGCTGCATAGCCCAGGCTGAGGCAGCCGGTCAGGATGCCCAGGATGAAACACACCTCCTCCACTGGGACCATCCAGTAGTTGTCGCACACCAGGTCCCACTAGAGGAAGAACAGATGCATCAGGCCGGACGTGTGAAGGTTGGAAGGACCTAGAAAGGACCTAGCCCTAGCCCTAGCCCTAACCTAGCCCTAACCTAGCCCTAGCCCTAACCTAGCCTAGCCCAGCTGTGCGTCAGCGCAAAGCATGCTGGGAAACTCAGTAATGAGGTCACCGTTCCCACTGGTTCCCATTACCAGCCCGACTCCGCTGATGCTGCCTGTCTGCCGTCCCGGCGACACGCATGACCGGAGGGCCGTGCACAAACCAGGCTCGTGCACGGCAACACAAAGGACATGGCAAAGTGTCAGCGCCGCGAGGCCGCCGCCCTCACGCGGGAGGAATGTGACCGGACCCGTTCCGGTCTGGAATCTCCGCACATCTAATCTCTCTAGTTTCATATCCCGAATGACTTGAAATAGGTCAACAATGGGTCATCCGTGTTTCCATGGCAACCCTTCCCCCTGAGCGGGGCCGCGTGTTACTTCCCACTTCTTGCTTCCTGTGAGGACGGAGGGGACGCGGCCGGGGACGAAAGCGGGACGTTTACCTCGGTGACGATGTTGTGCTGCAGCCCCTCGGTCACGTTGTAGTCCCAGCCCAGCCGGCAGTCCACCACGTCCGACCGGCTGCTGTTGGCGTACTGCTTGCACTGGGACCAGCCCCCCACAACTCCGGGCCTCGGCAGCTTCTCCCAGGGCAGAGAGGCGTTCAGGACCTCGGGCGAGGGCGTGACCGAGGACAGGTGGCAGTGATGGCGCGGGGCGTAGGTGAGCAGGGGGCCCGAGGAGAGCAGGAAGGCCAGGAAGAGGTTGGGCAGGATGGACACGGCTATCCCAACCCCCTTGCTTTTTTTTTCCCCCGCCCCAACCTTTACCTCCCCCCCCCCAGCTCCTTTGCACTCCTTCCCCCTACCTATTTCCCCCCCCCCCCC
>CAAE01014565.1:1625473-1690016 GCA_000180735.1 Tetraodon nigroviridis
TAGGGGTTGTCCTCAGGTGAGGGGTTTCCAGGAGGCGAAGCTCTGCAACAGCAAAGACACCAAGTCACTTTCACTCCCGCTTATGGAAAACGAGCAGCTCCTCCAAGCGTCAGGTGAGGGAGGACTGAGGCCTCCCCCAGGGTTACATAAGGAGGGACGGACGTGGAAGGAATGCTGGACGCCAGCCCGGAAAGAACGTCCTCCGGAGGGGGGGTGTGCTCCGGCCAAAGAAGCCTTTACCTGCCGTCCCGCACCGAGCGTGGCGCTGGGTGGGGATGGGACTGGCTCATAGCGGCAGGATTCCCGACTGTTCCTGTCTGTTATTCCCTACAGCGGCTGAGTGTGGCTGACATGAAAGTAATATTAACGCTGCTGTGAAACAAGTTGAAACAGTCTGCACAGTCTTAAAAAAAACAGCTTTGCTGAAATTTGGTAGTTGAGAGGTCAGGTGTCAAAGCCTCTTTGTTGCTTAGATCTTTGGAACCGTTCCATCCTGTTTCCCCGGGCCAGGCCCGGCTGTGTTGACAGTGTCCCCGGGACGAGCTCGCCTGCATGTGGCCGTCACTCACCTTTTAATTGCGCCTGAATAAACGAGCACCTGAAGGCTGGCGTGGACGCGCAGCGGTGCTTAGCGGCTCTCCTCCGGGGCCCGGGGCCCGCCTGCTCCTCCAAGGCTGCTCCGTCTCACAGGAGCCTGGACTGCCCGGACAGGCTCGTCAGGGTCCGGAGCAGGGCCAACCCTCGGCCGCCACTTCCAGATGAGGCGACGGCAGCTGGCTCCAAGATGGTACCGCCGGGGTTGAGGCGGTTGTTCGGCTCTACTGTGGTAAAAGCAACACTTGAAAGAAGTGTTTAAATACGGTATGTCTGCGTTAAAGGAAGAGGCGTCGTCGGGCTGGCAGCCGCGGACAAAGGCAGCCTGGAAAGTGCTGGAGAAGCCTGTTTATAGGGGAAAGCTCCGCCGGCGGCGGCGCACTTCGGCAAAACTCGGCTAACATCGGGACGGAGACGCGCTGCCCACAGATCGTGTATGTAGGAAAGATGATTATTACCTCCGTCAAAGGAGGACAAGCGGCGTCCGTTTGTTGGCAAATAACGTTATAAACAGGTTTTGTTAAGAGTTTTAATAAATTAAGATAATTGGCTAAGGAAAAGATCATCACATTTTAGTAATGTTCCAGGGGGCTTTTCCAAAGTTTAAAAGGCCAACTGGCTTAGGTCAAAAAGCAACCTACTGTTAAATATCCTTGTGTTACTACATGTTTTTTTTTTGCACCACATATTAACAGCACAACACTTGTGTTGTGATTGTTTAGGGGGGAAAAAAAAACCTTTAAAATTCTTTAAATTTTCCTTAACAACAGGGCATTTTTTTTTAAATCTTGATTGTGAAACGACTCAAATTTAGGAACGCTTTGTTGTGTTTTGTCTGTGTAGGTTCAATTTGTTGTGTTTTGTATTATTGCATCAAAGAATTTCCCATCTCTGAGATCAATAAAAGTACTTCTATTTTATATTGTGTCATTAATATTTCTTTTATAAAATCCCACAGATACACAACAAATACAAATGACATGTGAAGAGTGAGATGTCTGTTGTCTATTATCTGTACAGAAAGGCTGCACTTTATTTTTCTGCCAGACGAGGGCGACAAAATCAGGACTCCAAAGTGTCATCGGATAAAAATTATGTAAGTTTTGTATTTATGGTATTAAATTTGTTTATCAGATACGTTGATATATATTTGCAGACAGTTTGCTCTACAGCTGACGTTGTCCTGCAGAAGCCGAACCTTAAAACGTAAAGTTATTACCACAGAATAATTAATGACATTTCAAAAGGGACTCTTTTGAAAACTTGTACACAAAAGTCATCTTAGAGTTTCCATGTGTGAGTGCACCAACACAGCAGAACCGTCCAATTGTCTTGGCGCAGATTTGTTACACAACCGAGGAAAAAAGACGTTGTTTTACCAAATACTCAAAACACCTTTGACTAAACCAGCAGTGCTTTGTTTAGGTTTTAATACTTTTTTTACTACAGTTGTCTGAAGTTCATGTGAAACTCACTGTTTTTTACGGTATGCTACTGAAACAGTGCAATTTCCCCATTGTGGGGTAAATAAAAAACACTCTTCTATTCTAAAAGAACGATTTCACGCATCCTCGTTGGGATCCGCTGTAGTAGCAGCCTTTCAACCTTGGCGGCGCCAGAGAGAAACACAGAGAAACGCCTAAAAACACAAAAGACGCGAAGAAGAAAATCTGCTCGGCGAGCGCGCGCGAGTTTGAAAAAAAAAAGAAAATATTGGCGACTAGTTTCTTACTTATCTCCGATGCATTCGTTTATTTATTTTAAAGCATGATCATTAACACTATCTGTCGTGTGATGCGGACAGCTAGTTAATGTTAGCTTTTGTTCTTGCGAAGTTAGTTCTGTTTACAGTGAAGTCTCTTTCCAAAGGTTCGTAATGATTCCTTTAATGTTTTACACCATCTGAGTAATAACAGCATGTTTTATACACTAGAGATTGCAAACGATTTATCACTTTGTCCTGACTGTTCAATAGTGGCTTAAAGCCACACTGTTTCCTCAGCAGAAAGTGAATATGACACGCTTGGTCCTGGCTGTGGGCTGCTGAGGATCATTAAAGTTGTCTTCTGTCCCAGAATGATGTGATCTTTCCTCTCAGGTTTGCCGTTGGCAGTGAATGGAGACGATGAGCAGCCCTGGCCTGAATCCTGGAACACCTAAAGGTGCTGAGCTCTTTGAAGATGTGTGGAAGCGTCTCCGAGAGCTTCATCAGGACGCCCTGCAAGGTGAAGACCCATGATCGTCTGTGTGATGGCAGAGCATCAACGCTCATCGTGCTTGATACGGGTACCTATTTTGAGGTATATACTTTTATTGTTTTTAGATTTGGAGGCCAAAGTGAGCAAATTGAAGAAGGAGCGCTGTTTGTGAGTATGCTGCAAATGACGGCGAGTGTTTAATGATCGAAGGAGTTTGTCTTTTAATGGTTGGAAATTGTTTTTCGCTTTCTCTAGAGACGCTCAGAAACTTGAATTGTTTTACAAACGCAGCCAGCAGCTGAAGGAACAAAACAAAGCTCTGCAGGACACCATCAGCCTCCTGGAAGCCAGGTAAGCTTCCTCTCCGCCAGTCAGGGCTGAGACGATGTGCTGCTGAAGGTCCATGTTTGCAGGCTCCGCTCGGGGGACTGTGACGCTTGTGCCATCCTAAAGGAGGCTCTGGAAACCAACCAGGACCAGAACCAGCGTCTTGTCACAAAGCTGAGTGAGTTTACCCAGATTCTGCTGCTTGATGGAATCAGAGGGCTCTCCTTGTTTATTGTGGACATAATAGTAACGTCATTAGAAATAGCTGAGCTAAGAGTTGGTGGATGCTGCTTCAGTCTTTTTTTTTAAATTGTGCTATTTGTTTGCAGCAAATGAAAAAAAAATTCTCGAGGATGAAAACAGAAAACTGCAGGCAGAACTGCAAAAGGTGAAGATGTCTGGGTAAGACACGGAAAACAACTAAGACCAAGCCCGTTTCACATTTTATGAGTGTATTTTTAAGCCAACCCCTCTGAGCCTCGCTGGCTCTCACGCCTGCGGTCTAAACCTGACGGGTTTGTTGTTTCTGTAGTTCGGAGCTCCGGCGAGTCTCATCACCAGAGCAAGAAGAAGACATCATTCCATGCACGCCAGTCATGCACAGCTCGCTGCCCGTGGCAAACAAGCTGAGAAGACACACACGTGTCCACAAGACTGCGCACGTTCGCTACGCTGAGACACATCTGAGGAAATCCAACAAGACTCTCTTTAGTGGTCAGCGTGCGTCCTCCTTAGTCCTCCCAGCAGAGGTTCCGGATGAACGTCTTTTTTGTCTTCTTAGAGCTGGACTCAGAACCTGTCGATGCAACCAAGAATGTCAGGACAGCGGAGGTGCTCGTGCCCAACACCTGTGAACAGGAGTCCTCCCAACCCTCAGGTAAGAGTCGGCCACGTCTCCACTTCTACACCGTTAAAAAAGCCCCAGAGTTTATTAACTTCACTGACATTTACTGACCTGACCAACTGTTTCTCAGGTTCTGCTTAGATGGAGGGAAGTCTGTTGATCACCTATATGTAACACTAGAAACACTTTGATTGGCAAGGTTTTGTTTCTAAAACGCAAACATGTCTGGATTTAGGTGACTGGAATCTACAGCCAGAAGAAGCCGTAGTGGAGACGTGTGCCTTCGAACTTCTCCACAGACCTCAGACGGTAGGAAGAAGCTTGAAATCCACAGATAGTGAACGTGTGTTTGAGGCTTTTTTCCAGGAAGAACCTGCAGGTTTCAGCAGCTACCTGTTACCTTCCCTTCAAACGCAACATTAATGTCAAACTCTACCGCCACCGTAATTAAAAAAAAAAAAATATATATATATATATTTGCATTTAATAACAGTTAAAAGCCTAATTTCAGGTTTATTTGTTTGTCAGCTGGAACTGTTCTTTGCTTTCAGGAACCTGAGACGGCTGCAGATCAGCACAGCTTGAAACCTCCTCAGAGGAGCGAGGCGACAGCGAAGTACGTCTGATCCTCTGAGGCTGCACCGGCGTTGGTCCAGAGGGCTTCGGACAACATCCAACCTGTCACCTCCGTGTAGCTGGTTGATTCTGGCTTTTTGTTTGCGTTAAGGCCTCAGTGCTCCCTTGCTCCTCCGCTCACCACCGTCCACAGTCCGGACTCGACCACAGACCGCTCGCCGTCGCTTCTCCGTGTCCAGAGCTCTTCACAGGAGGCTTTCAAGAACAAAGCCAAGAGGAAGAAAGAGGGGGAATGTGAGCCGACGACCCGAGAGGACAACAAACGAGGGAAGCGGGAGGATGAGATCAGAGGAGGATCTTCATCTTTTAGCCGTCCAATCTTTAGGGAGCCACCGGAGAAGAAGGTCAGACCGGGAGAAGAGCGCATAAAACACCACTCTGATCTGCCAGTTTTGACTTGTTTCTCGTCTGAATTACGACCGTATTCTCTCCTTTTATCCAGTCTGTACAAACAAGGACGACTAAGCGAAGTGTGGAAGTTTCAGGTGCGAGGCCGACTTTCAACAATGCAGATGTGTCTGATGATGGAAGGAGAGGAAAACCTCTGCAGGTCTCCTGTCGGCCGCACAAAGGAAAAGACAGCGCGCGCTCTGGTACTGCCACAACTGCTCAGACACACAGCGGCTCGTTCTTTCATTTAAATTTGACCTTCTCTCTGAAGAGAAGACGGCAGAGGCCACGTGGAGCCTGGACCCTGCGCTGGCCGTGTCCATGGACGACAGCGAGAAGACAACAGACCAGGTGCAGCTTCTGGTATTCAGAGGCTTTTAAGCCGGGAGGGTCGGACAGCCGCTGCTCACCCGCCTTTGTGTGCTTCAGCAAGCCGAGGAGCAGCAGCGTGAGGAAGAGCTGGCCGACACCGACTGCACCTGGATCAGCCACAGCCTCCTGCAGCGCCGCGGCCAGGCTGCCGCCACAGGCCTGGGCCAGAGGGCCAACGACAGCCTGGACATGCTGTTTGACACCACCGCGTACGGGGAGTACCAGTCCTACAGCGGCTCACAGCCAGGCCAGAGCCAGCCCTGTGAGGAGGAAGAGGAGGAGGAGGAAGAGGAAGAGGAGGAGGAGGAAGACGATCCTCCATCGGTTACGCCTGCGTTTGGATCCCATGTCGTAGAAGATCCTCGTGAAGCCTCTGTGAGCCAAAGGAATGAAAACAAAGCTGGGTGAGAAACGCTGCACTCTGGCTTCCTTCCACTCCTCTCCAGTGTTTGAACTTCCCCTCGTTTGTCTTTTTGCTTCAGACGTCCCACCTTTGCACACATGGCTGTGATCCGCAAGAAGGACGAGAGGAAGAAACTGAAGGGAGCAACCTGCAAGGAGTGTGAAGTTGTAAGTGTGTTTAACCACAAAGCAAATCAGCGCTTTCCTTTTCCTGTGATATACTAAAAAAAACACCTTTTCTTCCAAAGTATTACGCTCATCTCCCAGAGGAGGAAAAGAGACGAAGAAGCTGTCTGCATGTTCCAGACACAGATTTCTGTATGTTCCTCCTTCTACTCCAGAATACTTCTGGGAGGTGGGTTTCCCATCGACTCAGACGTGCATCCGAAGAGGTGATTCCACAGTTTTTGCTCGGCTCGTCCAGGTCTTAAATGAGGTCAGTGTGGTCCTGACCGCTGACACACCAACCTCCTTTCAGGTTATATCAGGGAGGAGAAGAGCCCTCAGGCGCGAACGCGGGAGAAGGCAGCCGTTCAACGCTTTCTTCTCCCCAAAGCCAGCCCAGGAGGGAGGCCTGACGGCGCTAATGCTACCTGAAAACCGGCTCAAGGGTGAGGACAAAACGATGCTGCCAACACACAGATGCTGCTTTTAAAGAGGGAGCTGCTTGGGAACGTGGAGCCCTGTCCGCCTTCTGTGTTCACACTGGTTCCACTCTTCTCTGGCTGGCCGGACTGTTTGACTGGGATGATTGTGGATAAATAAAAATAAGACATAATTACAGACTTGTGAGACACACTAAGAAATGCTGTGGTTTAAAAAACCAACACAGCAACATAGATATTCAGTTTTATTACTCATTTAATTTACATACAGACATGAAATGTAAAAATAAGATGAAATGTGAAACTATATACGTGGGAATCTCTCTGGTCTGGGGAAATCTCATTTGAGTGGAGATTCTCTCTGAGAATAAACCAGCAAGGCTTCTGCGACGTAGCTGCCAGTCACACTGGAACACAGCAGAAGAGCGAGAAAGATGACGATTAAAACCCTCTCAGATCACAACTGTAACATCTGGGGGGAAACAGACGAATGCACAACAACGGCACTGAAACTTGGAGTTTACTGGTTAAAAAACATCAACTTTAGGGTTACACCAGCCAGAAATAAAGGTGGGTAAAAGAAGAGTGCTTGAATACCCACCAAAGGAGAGAGGGAACATTCACCTCCACGTTGAAAACCAACGGAGACAGGCTCATGGTGGCCACCTGAGGGAAACCAGCTGTCACACAACCGTTTCCCCCGGCAACAGCCGCAGCTTCAGTCGCGTTTCACACACGAGTGGCGCCCGAATGCAGGAAGATGCAAACCTTTGACAGGAAAATCCAGACTCCGACGTGCTCCAGGGAAAACCCGCTCCTCAGCCTGACGGTGGCCAGCAGCAGGAGGAAGCCCAGCAGAGCGCTGAGGAGAGACGGACAGGAGATTCAGCCCTGGTGGGGGGAACCCAGAGCCTCGAAACAGGCCGTTCACCTGGCACAGCAGCCCCCGTGGAACGTGTGAGAAGAGAGGAAGGGGAACTCCAAGACACCTGCCAGGTCGCCTGGAGGGGCGGAGACAAAGAGCTGATACAGCAAAATGTAACCGGGGCAGGAGAAATGTGAGATCAGCCATACCTGTGGGGTGAGCAGCGAGAGCCAGGAGCAGCACACTGGAGAAACACAGGTTTACATGAGCGGATGAGGTCTGAGCGGTCTCCGTTCGCAGGCGGCATTGCTCCACAGCTCACCTGAACAGGTAGTTGACGTACTGCTGCTCAAGGTCGCTACAGAGGAAGGAAGCAGCGCGAGGAGGGTCAGGCTGGCTCCTGCTGCGTTTGCTGACCTGCACGAGACTCACCTCAGATGGCTGGGTTTGTGGTGCACTTTAAACACTCGGTAGGCACCTACAAGAAGCAAGTTTGGTTCTCAGATGGCTTCAATTTCAGGACAAAGTCACGTTTAATCCAACCCGCTCGGCCCAGGATCCCCTCACACCTGAAACCACGTTTGTTACCTCAGGCGTCCCTCCAGACCCCGCCCTGGGGCCACTCTGCTTGTTTTATTACCGTTATTACGGCTAGAACTCTTCCATTTGAGACTCACCGGTGCAGACCAGATGGATGACGGCCCACTGGTAGCCGCTCTTATCAAACTGCAGAAGCAGAGTTTAGCTGTAACCCCGACGTTTTCTCATTTGTTACAGTTAGAAAGTAGCAGAGGGGCCCGAGCGTGTTACCTGGGGATCGAAGAAGGGCAGGTTGATGGCGGCAAGCAGCATGAAACATAAACTGAAAGAAAAGCGCCTGGGTTATTTCATATGCTCTGCTGCTCAGGGGGATCAGGAGGAGCGCCTACCTGATCAGTTTCAGCCACTGCACCTTCTGTCGACGACAGGACGGCTTATTTTACAGCCCGAGAAACCGGGGTGGTTTTGCAGAGTGTTGAAGAGCTCACCTCGCCATAGGTCGCCTTCAGGATGGCGTAGCTGACCACGTGGGACGCATTCTGGATCGTGAAGTAGAAGGGGATTTCCTGGACAGGCAAGGAAAAAGGTCTTGATAAGAAAATGTTAATGCTCTGCAAGGGAGCAGCAGGTAAAGGTGGACGGGTGTGGGTGGCACACCATATGTGACAGGGCCCTGGAGCCAGCGTAGATGGTGCCCACAAACAGGAACGAGCCAGGGAGCCAGGAAAGGGCTGCCGATCTGCAACCCAAGGTGAAATCCACCCAAATTAAACCTGCCTGCAGGGTTAAGGTGTGGAAAGGGCCTGTTTAGAAGGTATAAACCATGAACTGTACCTGGGAATACGGCTAATTTCAACCCATCCCAGCTTTCCTGACAGGAGAAGCAGGACGGCCCCGATGAATGTCTGCCATCTGAAAAACATCCCAACACACCTCGTCATGATTCTGATGAGACGGGCTGCTTGATGTGTGCATTTTACCACTGGTTTCCATTTTACCACTGGTTTCCATTTTACCACTGGTTTCCATGTGGGCTTGAAATTATTATCCATCATGAATTAGGAAAATTATAAATCATGATCAAAATCCAAAAAAACCATCAGGCACTTACCCTTGAAATAATGTGGGGTAGGTGAACTTCAGCACTGAAAGGACAAACTAAAGACAGAAAAATAAACACTGTCACGTTAGGAACCAGCTTGTTTTTCCAGATAATGCTCTATGAAAACTCGAGCTTGCAAAATCCTGACATTTTCCCTCAACTCATTACTGCGATCTGTTAAACAAAATCTCATAGTAAAACCAAACAGATGTTGCACAGATGTTTTCTTTTATTTAGCATCCTTAGTTTCGCTTTCTGTACCTATCAAAATAAGAGCTTGGGCTTTATTAACGGTGCTGCCTCAAAACCTATTTGTGTTTCATTTTAGTCACAATTAATTAGGACGGCGTTACAAAAAGTACACGATTGCCATGTCCAAACAATGGATTTGGATTCCAAAGGTTTCTGGGTCGAGGCTGAAAATCAGTTTTTTAAAAAACGGACTCTTGGAACACGTCAACACTCACCTTATTAGTGAAATAAGTTACAACGAAAACGAAGATGAACGTTAGTCCAGTGACGTGCCTACTCCACTGCATTTTGACCTGCTCACAGCAGGAACATGGCTACTGGCCATAAATGCATTTTTTAATAAACAAAAACGTCCCAAACCAGAGAAAACTAACTTCTCTCGCTTTTTTCAGACGAGGCGTCAAGCCTTGTCGACCAAAGATCGTCTCTGTACAAGTCGATGGTTCACCTTGCGAATACTAGGGTTGTTTCCCTCACCCCCCATTTTATTTATGCAAGATGTTCAAGAGTTGAGTTTTTACTCATCCATCATAATGTGACGGAAGACAATCAATTTTGTTACCCATATTTAGACTAATTACTTTTTGTACAATGAAAGTATATCTTTAAGTAGATATTAAAAATGACTGAACCAAGCATTTATTGCACATATAAAAACGCAAAATATATTATTAATAATGCAATTTTAAAAAAAAAACTTTTTAACAATTATCTTAGGAATGGAAGGAAATGTTTTCCTTGCACAGAGCCAAACTAGGCCAGGACTGATATATTGTGCGCGGTATTCCGGGACAGAGTGCCACCTCTGTTCCTCTGTTGAGAATCGTGTGCGGGGTCACGTGGTGTGCAGTCAGTTCCGCGTTGCCAGGCTTCGTCTTCTGGTTCAGGAGAGGAAGATGAGCGGTCATGGCCTTTCTACAGAGGCAGGAGCGGAATAAAGAGAGGTGGGCGCTCTTTCACGCACTTTGATGAGTGGAGAATGGTCTCGGTGCGGGTTAGCGACCACGGCGGAGTGTGTGTCCCCTCAGCCGCGGGTGGACGTTGTTTTGATGTCCGGCTGTTTGAGCTAAACAGCGGCGTCACTCAGCTGAGCTGAGGAAGAGGAGCCGAAATGAAGGACAGTTAGGAATCATCCTGCCTTGCCTCTTCAGAAGAAAAACCAACTCAGTTACAACTTCCTGTAACTAAACCTCTCTGTCCCGACAGGGAAAGAAATGTGACCTAAGTGCGATGTCAAGTCAGCGGTTTAAATCCCGCATCCTGACCTTCTCCAAACGTTCTGCACACAGGGTTTTATTTCTGCTACAGAGTTGCAATTGCAATTGATTTTCCGTGTGTCCCTGTTCAAACCATCTGTCTAAAACCTCTTTGAGGATCTCCTGTTGTGAGGAAATCAAGCTGTCTGATTTTCAGTCTAATTATGCAGATAACAGTCAAACACATGAAATAAATTCCCACGTCTCTAAATGGAGACACTCGTGTCCACCTTGAGCTCACGATTGCGGCCCCGCTGCTGTGGTGACGCTCTTCTCCGCTCTTCTCTTCCCAGATTTTCCCTCTTGCTGCTGGATTTGGAGGAATATTACTTTGAGCAGCACACGGCCCACCGCATCAGCAGCAGCTCCAGGAAGGACAAGGGCAGGTACCATCTGGACCCAGGACCTCCTCGTGGGCCAGAGGCAGATCTAACCTGATCAGCAGCCTCTGGCGGAACATTTTCATTTGGAATCTTTCACCCTTTTCTCCTTTATTATTTGTGATCCTCTTGATAAAAGTCCGTTTTTCTTCCAGGAAAGTCAGAGGTTCCCTGAAGATCTGTTCCAGATCCATCATCTTCGATCCAGATGACTTCAAGGAACCAATTTTAAAGGTTTGAACTGCCACCTCATTGGTTCTTGTTCTGTCCACGTGCGTTTTTAGGGTAATAAACTGGTCTGAACTGATGCAGATTCCACTTCGAGACTGCAGCAGGATCGAGCTAGTGGAGGAGGAGAACAACCCATTTGCTGAGTGAGTCGGATTTTCTGTCTGCAGACATTTATTCAGAGTGATAAACCAGTTGGGTGAGTTTGTGGGCGAGGTGCGAAGGCTTGATTGATCAGATCATTCTGGTATTTTTTTACTTTTATTCAAAGCTCTGGCTGCGCATTTGAACCTTTCTGTGCCTCTTTCAGGCGGCGACCACCAGCCGTCTGCGTTCTCTCCGCACAGGTGAGCCGTCTTCACTGCTGCTCTCAGATGCATTTCTGATTAGATTTGGACAGAATACAGATGATCCGCTCCTCAAATGTTTCTTTTTCAGGTTATTTTCATCAAAGAAGGCAACATCATAGGACCGTACAGGAACGAGAGGGTGAGTCCACTCAAACTCAACAAATTGGTTCATGATTTCCACTTTGCATCACAGTTTTGGCCACAAGCTAACTTTACAGGGCGTTCCACATGAACAGTCAGCCAGGGCAGCTTTTCACCTTCAATTTGAGCTGTTTAACTTAAATTTGAAAAAGTTGTCATGAATGGTGAAAGATTAGAGACTTATTGTCTTTTTCAGCCCCCTTTAATCAGTCGTCTTGTGTTATTCTCCTGTTAAATCACATTTAAGTTTAGCATGCGGTGAAATGAATCTGTGGATTCTGTGTGGATGCAGAGAAGCTGAGAGGTCGTCTCTCTTTTCCAGGGCTCACAGAAATGGACCTTTCAGCTGGAGGTTTACAGTAAAACAGAAGACGTTGTTCAAACGTTACTTCAGGTAACTGACGGTGGTCCTCCAGCTCCTGGGGACTCAAACGCAGCATCTCTGCGTCTTTACGGGCTCATGGCTGTTCTGCAGCTTCACAGGGCTTCATGTCTGGAGAAGCTGGGAGACCAGGCTGCTATGGTGAGCCAGAGCACAAACACCATCCTCTGCTCCGCTGCACTTGAATAAAGGACACAACAAGGACACTGAAAGCTCCCCGTGTCTGGTTTCTAGATCGCAGCCAATTTACAGTCGCGGTTGGCCAGGACCTCTTTTGACAAAAACTGGTATGTTTATCTCCTCTGAGACCGCAGCGAATTTCTCCGGAGTTAAATCTGTCGGATGCGACGGCGGCTGTGCTGTGAAGCTTTCAGAGCGTGTGTGAGAGGCCTCACCTGGAGTGTGCCGCAGAGATGGTCCTCCCTCTGGTGTGTAACCCAGGACACGTCTGCATCACCGACGAGAGCCTCTATTTCCAGCCCCTCAACGGATACCCCGTAAGAGGCTGGCGCAGCCCAACCTGAAGCCTGCCCTGTCTGCCGCTCGGGGTAAAACCAGCGTACCTGCCTTGTTTTTACACTCTGACATTTCAGGAACAGGTGATTCACATCAAACTTCACGCCGTCAGGAGGATCTACAAGCGGCGGCACGGCCTCAGACCCTTGGTGAGCTCAGCCATCGAGACATTCTGACAACGTTATGCTACACAAGCATGCTAAGCTGCTCTTTGTGTGTGTGTGTGTGTGTGTGTGTGTGTGTTGACACTCAGGGCCTGGAGGTGTTCTGCACTGAGAATGATTTCTGCTCTGACATCTACCTGAAGTTTTACAGCCCGGCCGACAGGGACGAAGTCTACGGCTACACGGCCACCTTTTTAGGTCAGAACACCACAGGCAACCGTAGCAAGCGTACCGCCCCAGCGCTGTTCTCACGTTAGCTCAGCATTTGTCGAATTACTTGAACGTGAATTTCTGGCCCGCTCACCCAGAGAATCACGTGACGGAGCACACGGCGGAGAGCTACATGCTGCAGTGGCAGCGCGGCCTCCTCAGTAACTACCAGTACCTCCTGCACCTCAACAACCTGGCCGACCGCAGCTGCAACGACCTCTCCCAGTACCCGGTCCTGCCCTGGATCATCGCAGACTACAGCAGTGGGCAGTTGGGTGGGTCCCCAGCGGCGTTTCCGTGACGACGCACCCAGCGCTGACTCGATTCCCGCGGGTGTTTTTCTTAGATATGACAAACCCCGCCACGTTCAGAGACCTGAGCAAACCGGTGGGAGCCCTCAACCCGGAGCGACTGGACAGGCTGCTGGTGAGTCTGCTGCTCGGGGCTCAGGGTCCGACTGGCCTTTAACCTCGGTTCTGCTCAGTCTCGCTACACAGCCATGCCCGAGCCTCGCTTCATGTACGGCAGCCACTACTCCTCTCCAGGCTACGTCCTCTTCTACCTGGTCCGAGTCGGTGAGCCTCTCACACACACACAGACAGATAAATGTGGACCTTGGAGTGGACGTGTGCCAGGCTGAGTCCCGTCTGTTCCGTCTGGCAGCTCCAGAACACATGCTGTGTCTCCAGAACGGGCGCTACGACCACCCAGACCGCATGTTCAGCAGGTACAGCAGCGTTTGCTCCGTGTTCCCAACAGAAACTGAAGCAGAACTTGGAAATCTAGAAATGACTTTCCTGATACGCTACCTAGCTGAAACGTGTTTTTTCAGATCGATTGATGGGTTTTTCTGTGTCTTCCAGCATAAGTGAAACCTGGAAAAACTGTCTGGAGGGAGCGACGGACTTTAAAGAGGTAGTTGAGTTAAACACGTCGGTTTGACACTGAGGCGCCGCAGAGCGTTAACAGCTTCTGCTGATCACACATCTGCTGGGGAAACAAGAAGTGAATCTGATGTGTCTGTACACACCCACTCACTCACACACACACACACACAAGCACACGCTGGCAGACCCTCCCTGATCATGTCTCTCCTGTGGTGCAGTTGATTCCAGAGTTTTTCGGGGATGATTCCAGCTTTCTGGAGAACAAACTGCGTCTGGATCTGGGCAGGAAGCAGAGCGGAAGCTTTGTGGGCGACGTGGTCCTGCCTCCCTGGGCCTCAGGTGACTTTCAGCACAAGCCTTTCTTCCTGGTGGCTGTGGAGCTTTGAACCTGAGCGCCTCCCTCCTGTTTCCTGCCTGCAACCTCCTCAGACTTTGGGGACTTCCTCCAGAAGCACCGCTCAGCTCTGGAGAGCCAGCTGGTGTCGGAGAACCTCCACCAGTGGATCGACCTGGTGTTCGGCTACAAACAGAGAGGCAGCCACGCTGTGGCCGCCCACAACGGTAACGGCTGTTTGCAGCGGCAGCCGCTCACATCTGGAGGGAGAGCGATGACGATGGTTCCCTTCTTCCCCCCCAGTGTTCCACCCGCTCACCTATGAGGGCAGCGTGGACTGTGAAAGGTACCGCGAGTCCATCGCTCACAGCGGTGAGACACTTTCACCAATGTTTGACAGACTTCCTGCTCCTCTGCGAAGCATCGAGGACCCCGACCAGAGAATCGCCATGCTGACACAGATCCTGGAGTTCGGCCAGACGCCCAGACAGCTGTTCAGCAGCCCCCACCCTCAAAGGATGGCCCCCAGGTTCCTGGCGATGACCCGGAGCCCCAGCAGCGGCTCAGCGGCCAGCGAGCTGTGTCCAGGTAGAGTCCCTCCCTCTGTTGGATCCCTGGAGAGATGCGCTCCGTCTCCTCACACACCTCTGTGGTTTGCAGCCTCGCCGTGCGGAGATTCGTCCTTCGAGGACCTGACGGAGGAGAGCAGGAGGTTGGGCTGGGCCAACATGGGAAACCTGGAACCCGTCCATAGACACAGGGTCCATAAAGAGTGAGTCAGCAGGCTCTCAGCTCGTCCTTCACGCAGTCTGGAGCCCACAACCATCAGCAGATCTGAGGTTCACGACACCCTGGAGGTGTGTCAGACCTTCAGCCATCTTCAGCCGCTGCTGCTGGTTTGTGGGCGAAAGTGAAGCTTTTTTAAGAACGATAGATCTAGAGTGGCCAGGACTCTCCCTGCCGTCAGCTGTCGCACCATCAGACACACCCACAAACAGGTTGGCCGTGTTTGGGAGTGATGGGGCTGTTTTGTTGAACGTGCAGGGCTGTAACCGGTATTGCTGTGACCCGAGACGGATCCGCTGTTTTCTCCACATCACAAGGTGTGTGAAACATTCATTTCCTCTCAGCAAATATAGGTCATTATCCAAAGTGTGGTTCAGCTGTGGTTCCCGAGCTCATGGACAAGTTTCGTCCATGACCCCAGGATTCTGGTCAGAAATGGGGGGAGGTACCACTAGAACCTGAGTTTTGAACCTGGAAAATGGATCTTTGTTCCAGACTCCACCCTGAAAATGTTTTCCAGAGAGATGAAGGACTTCCAGAGAAGCATGTCCTTCTCTAACATGGTACACGGCTGCAGCTTGTCCCTTTTCTGCCTGTCCTCCTCGCCTCTAACGCTCTCTGAACGCCATCCTCAGGCGCTGTCCTCGTGTTTGATGCTGGCGGAGGACGAAACGGTGGCCTGCTCTTCCTGGGACAACAACATGTGAGTGGGACGGCGGCGCTGGACTTGGTCCTCAGACGCGTTTGTGAGCTCTCTGTCCCCTCAGATACTTCTACTCCGTTCCCTACGGCAGACGGCTGGACACCCTGATGGGCCACGACGACGCCGTCAGTCAGATGTGCTGGTGTGAGGAGCGCCTGTACTCGGCCTCCTGGGACTCCACCGTCAAGGTAGGACGGGCTGAGGGGGTCAGGCAGACGGAGACGCGGGCTGTTGTTGACGTCCTGGTTCGACAGGTCTGGCGTTGTCCTTCCATGAACTCCTCCAGTCACAGAAGATCCCAGTTTGAGTTACTGGCTGAGTTGGAACACGATTCTGGGGTGAGAGGAGGCCGACCAACCCAGGCCGTCTCCCCTGCTGGACACCTTCAGACCGCCGGTTGTGCTCCTGCGTCCCCCAGGTCAACACGCTGAGCCTGACCGCAGCTGGGACCCTGCTGGTTTCCGGCTGTAAAGACGGGACCGTCAGCATCTGGGACGCCGACAGCTACGCCTCCCTGCAGCAGGTCCACTGCCACGATGGAACCGTCCACCACGCGGCCTTCAGCCCGGGTACGGCTCTCTGCTGGCTGCAGCCCTCCTGCCCTGGCTGGGTTTGTCCTCACAGGCAAATTTGCTTTCCGACCCCAGACAGCCGACACGTGCTGAGCGCGGCAGCCGACTCCTGCATGAAGGTCACCGACGTCCAGACTGGAATGGTGATGTCATCGGTGAAGGCCGAGGAGGAGCAGAGGTGAGGAGCGCACGGCCGGGATCTCCACACGTCCTGGGAGTCCCCATTTCACTCCCGTCAGAGTAGTGGCTGATAAGTGCACCTGCAGGTGTTTCTGCTGGGACGGCAGCTCGGTGCTGTGTGGGGGACAATCAGGTGACCTCTTACTGTGGGATCTGCTGAGCAACACCATCACCCGGAGGATCCCTGCACACTCAGGTAGGACCCAGCTTCTCGTGGCACAGGTGTGGGCTCAGGCTCTAACGAGCGTGTGGATGCAGGTGCTGTCACGGCCATTTGGATGAATGAGCTGTGCGCCACAGTCATCACAGGCGGAGAGGACGGGCAGACCATCTTCTGGAGGCTGCACAGTTAGGCGTCACCAGCTCTGTGAGTGTGTGTGTGTGTGTGTGTGTGTGTGTGTGTCACTGCACTGGCCAAACGAACGGTGTTGCTGGAGGATGTGATGAAGCTACTAGGAATCTGTGTGTTGAGAGGAAACGTCCACTAGCAGACCCACCGATCACTTTTGTGTGAGAGGAGATTCTTTTGGAAATCAGCCTTTTGTTTCTCCAGTCGTCTGAATTTTATTAGGACAGAATTGGTTTCTTCATCAGGCTGCTCAGGCGTATCCACATAAATCCGTCCTCATCAGTTCACCAGACAGACTGACAGAAAACCAAAAACCCGTTTGGCCACAGCCTCTGACTCTGTTGCTACGTCTGAACTACGACAGCAGCCTGTTGCAGGCGTCCGTTTTCCCAGTCTGCTGGTGGTTGTTAAGATTTTAGGTAATAAAAAGTGAAACACAGAAGATGACAGCTCAGTGACGTATTTCTGCTCCTCTTCACTTTTCTGTAAACAGAAGACAAAAAAAAACATGTTTTTTAATTCTGTCGACGGTAAAGAAAAAACCCCCCCAAAAACGTACCTTCAGTTTTTCTAAGTTTTCCAAATATCTTCAACAGCTTTGGTGTTGGAGGTTTTGTTTCAAACAGAATTGCACCTTTGGGCCTCTCGTCTTTCTTGGCATTAGCTTGTGGAGCTTTGGCCTTGGTCAGTTTCCTACACACACACACACACGTGCGCACTTTTCCCACGCTGAAACAGGTGTTGTCATGGCAACGAGGCTGACTCACCTCCCCTTCCGGGCCAGAACCTTCTGGGACTCTGGATAATGGACCAGGATGTCAAACAGGTCCTTCTTCTCCAGGACAAACAGGTTGGCGAAGCCGTGGGCTTTGACGTTGGCTGTGCGCCTGTTCCCTCCGTCTTTGGCAGACTGCAGCAAGCTGGGGCGGAGCCGGCGGACAACAGCACACGTGTCCACATTATGGGATGTTAGCTCCAAGTGGGCAGAAGTCAAACCTTCAGCCATCTCAGAACACACACCTGATTTCTCCGAAGACGCAGCCGGCCTTCAGCGTGACGAAGACGATGCTGTTGTCAGGTCCTCCCACCACCTGCACCGCTCCGCTCTTGATGATGTACATCTCTTTGCCGATGTCCCCCTGCAGGGAGTCAGAGAACAACAAAACCAGTGAGACAAATCTGCTGGCGATGAAGGCGATGGACGACGGGACTCACCTTCTTCACCACAAAGTCTCCTGGTAAATAGACGATGGACTTGAGCCTGAGCAGCATGTCCACCAGCATCTGCTGGTCACAGCCCTGTGGAAAACACACGTCCGTGAGCCCCAGCAGCACTGGGACTGCTGTGTGTGTGTGTGTGAGACTCGTGTGACGAGCCACCTTGAACAGATCGATCTTCTGGAAGGTGGCCAGGTTGATGTCCACGGCGATGGCGGTCCTCATCACCAGGGGCATCTTATCCAGCAGCTCAGACTCGTCTGATGGGGGCGCAGCAGTCAATCGGTCACCCCTGCACACCCGGTGGGTGGGTGGGAGGCTCCCTGACTTACCCAGCATGCCCTGAGCAGTCCAGGTGTAGTTGTACCACGTCTTCACCCTGTTCTGGACTATCCTGGGGATCCTGTTGGTGTTCATGTAGGCAACGCAGCCGTCCATGGATGCCCGGAAGTAGGTCTGACCGGCCGTGGCCGCCCCTATGACGTCCCTCATCTGACAGAAAACAGGGAGACTGACGCGGCGCCAAGCACAAGTCCAACACTCAGAACGCGGTACCAACCTGCCCGATCAAGCTGGAGAACACAAACACACCGATGAAAAAGTTGGACATCTGGAAGGAGATCTCAAAGGTGGTGGTGGGCTCAGGGAGACCCCCGATGTTGATCAGGCTGCGGACGGCAAAGTAGTAACAGCGCAGGTAACTGTGGACGAAGCTGCGGGTGAATGTGCGCGCCCATCCCACGGATGGATGACCAACGTGCACAACAAAAAGGGCGCGTACGCCGTGCCTTTGCCGTCATACACCCAGGTCGTGGTGGCCAGCCCCTGATGTTCAGAGGCCACAAAGTACGCGCAGGCGTTGAGGTGGAGCATGAAGAGCAGGTAGCCTGTGGTACGAGCCACCCTGCAGGCAGAGCACACAGCACGTCTGGCACGTCTGCATTTAGGGTCGTTCTTCAGGGGCGGACAGAATACCTCCAGATGTAGGCTTTGGCCATCACGTTCTCCAGCCGGTCGCTGAACTCAAAGAAGGACTCGATCTGGAACAGACAGACAGAATCCTGGGAAGGGTTTCCACCTGGGCGTGGGTGTGGGGCGGCCAGCGCCTACCCGGACGATGCGGTTCAGTCTGTAGATGGAGGAGAACTCAAAGCTCAAGCAGAGAAGGTCAAACGGGAGGATGCTGAAAACATCAACCTGTGGCAAAACATTGAGACAGAGAAAGGTGACGGTCGCGTCCGGTGAGACTCTTCCTCGGCTGTTCACATTTGGAACAGCTGTAAACGTGACACGTGTGCGGCTGTGGCCGTGCCAAGGTCGTGTTTGGTGTCATTGTGGTCTAATGTGGTTTCCTGTGCAGGTGGTTGCTGGGGGCAACACTCTAGAAGGCCTGTCACATAAACCAATAGATTAACACGCCAGAAGACCTATCCATCCCAGCGTCTCCGTGGCTCAGTGGTTAGAGCCGGAGTCCTGGGCCACCAGTGGCTCTGTGGTCGAGGGTTCGAGTCCAGCCTCCACCTTTTGTATTTGCAGATGTCGTCGCTGAGACACAAGTAGGAGTTCCGAGCAAACGCCGGGATCCAGCCGGATAGCTCGGGGGCAAGGTGCCAGACTATAACGTGGGCGAACAGGGTTCAAGTCCAGCTCCGGGTCGGTGAATTCAGATGGAGCGATGCTGGCAGGCGGAGCCAGATGGGGGCCAGGTCGGGGCCCGATGGAAGGCAGGACGAAGGTCGGAAAGATGGGAGGCGGGGCCAGGTTGCGGTGGGGCCAGGGCGGAGCCAGGGGCGCCTGGAAGAGGCGTTGGGGCGATTGCAAACAACACCCCGGAAGTTACTTCTTTAGGGTCTGCGCGCTTGTCTGTGTTTGAAGCTTATGGCAGGCTGATGCCAGGGACATGCATCTCCCAGATGATGCAACCGTAAATCCCGGAGAAGGGGGGAAGTAGAGAGGGAGAGGGATAAGAGATAGGATAGGGGGAGGCGGGAAGGAGGAAGAGCTGGCTGGTTTTTGCTTTTTTTTTCTTTAAAAAATTTTTTTGGAAAAGCAAGATTCGAACCCAGATCCTCTGAACCAGAGACGTCTCCTTAACCACTGAGCTATTGGTCTGGTCCTCAGATCTGCTCGGAACTTCTACTTGTAGCTACAAATGGATGCAGAGCAGCGCAAAAGGCTGGATTCGAACCCAGATCCTCTGAACCAGAGACATCTCCTTAACCACTGAGCTATTGGTCTGGTCCTCAGATCTGCTCGGAACTTCTACTTGTAGCTACAAATGGATGCAGAGCAGTGCAAAAGGCTGGATTCGAACCTGCGACCTCAAGACCAACACTGAGCCAAAGTTCCACTCTTAAGCCACCAGGCCACCGAGGCCACATGTCTGGACCAGATCTCCTGGCGTATTTCTCCTTCAATGTGACAGGAACACTTAGCCAAAACATTCCCAACACAGCACCACTTGTAACACACCATAGTCGCGCTCTTTACCCTCACAGAGGTGTGTGTCTGAAGCCCGTTTCCTAGCGCGTGCATCTTTCTAATATATAAAAAAAGCTAGATTTGAACCCACAACCTGACTCGAGCTGCCCGATGGCCGATTACCGTCAGACGGCAAAGCTTTCCAAATCAGCAAAGTCTGAGAAACAATTGGTCCACTTTTTTTTTTTGTATTAATGCAAAGCAGAGGAAGTAAACAATAAAAATATTTAGATTAAATAAATTGTCCTTTTACTAAAGATAGAAACAACTTAAGACTTCTTTTTTTAAAAGAAATGTGCAAGTTCAACAGCACTGTTACTATCCCTAGCTGACAATCTAAACACCGTCAATTTTGAAGAAAATGCAGTTTTTTTTATCTTTAGTATTTCATCCAGCCGGACTGGACCCCTGCCGTGCTGGTTCCGGCCCACGGGCCATATGCTTGGCACCCCTGGTTTAAACGATCATATCTTTCACCTCTGACCTTGAATCTCGGGGACTTCCTGTAATGCACTTTGGTCAAAACTCTGTCCATCTGCAGACGACAGAAAGAGCAGCGTCAGTGTTCTCAGAGAAACACACACGAGATGGACGCTAACAGAGCAACATGGAGAGCGCCGGCCCAGATCTGCCGTCGGACTTACGATAATGTCGCCTCCCTTCACAAACTGGAGCCGCGGCTGCCAAACGCAGATGTCGACGAGGTTGACGAGGTCGCTGAGGACGTCACAGATGACCCAGTACACGTTGGCGGTGGGGCCGTGGTACGGGAAGGCCAGCCGGGCCGTGCAGAACCAGATGTTGTAGTTGTAGGCCAGCGCTACCAAAGACAACCAGGCGATGTAGCGGCGATCTGCAGCAACAGAGGTGAAGATGTTTCCTGCTGTTTTTCATCCCTCCATCTTCCCAGGAAGAGCCTCACCTAAAGGATCTATGGTCACGCCCAGGAATCCATCCATCACTTTCTCAACGGGACTGAGGAGGACGTCGAAGCAGGAGAAGCTGATGTCGGGGAGGATCTTGGCCTTCCTCCTGGCCTCCTCCGCCAGCCGCTCCTCCTCTGCCTTTTTCTCAGCCTCCAGCCGTTTCTCCTCATCCTTCTTCTTCTTCTCCTCCGCCTTCCTGGCTGCCTCCTCAGCCTTCTTCTTGTCCGCCTCCTCTTTGGCTATTCGCTCCTCCTCTTTCCTCCTTGCGTATTCGTCCCTCGACAGGAGCGGTGCTGAACGGGAGCATGGTGGTCAGTCAGATGTTTGCCGCCTCCTTGGTTGCCACGGTAACGACACTTACTGAGCAGGCGGGCTGATCTCTGGGGAGCTGGCGTAGGGGTCTGCGGCTTTCTCTCTCAGGATCTCCGTGCGTTCCTTCAAACTCTTGGCCAAATTTCGGAGCGTGTCGTCGGCGTATCGAGAGTAGACTACGGGCGGCGGAGGAGGACAGGATCCCTCGCTGAAGAAAAGAAAATGTCAGAAGCATCTGTTAATCTGCTGAAACAGCTCTCACTTTCATGCAGCTTCTGCTTGTTTGTGAGAGCAGATCAACGCAGCACAGGTTCCCTGATCACTGATCTCCTAATCTGCTTTAGGACTCTCAGACGGCAAATCTCACAGACACACACGTCCGTGTCCTTCTGTTTATCAGGACTTTCAAAGGCATAATAGCCAGCTCTTTACCCCCTGACCCCCTGACCCCGGCCCTGGCCACGACGCTGTTGAAGGTCGCTGCCGTCCTGCCTCAGAAAATCAACACTGGCACCAACGATGACCTGGTTTTACCCCAACACGGACATTTCCCTTACCCATCAGCCCCCTCTGGATTGGCCGGAGCCGGAGCTGCCGGAGCAGGAGCTGCCGGAGCAGGAGCTGCCGGAGCAGGAGCTGCCGGAGCCGGAGCTGCCGGAGCCGGAGCTGCCGGAACAGGAGCTGCCGGAGCCGGAGCTGCAGGAATGAAGACACGATGGGTAGAATGGTGAAAACTGTGCTTTTTCCCACACTTAGGGTTGCAAAACAAAAGTTGAAAATCGTCCCAGCTTGAAATGGCACAGGACCTTGCTCCCCACACGAGGCTGAGGCAGCCAGGTGGATAATCCTCTGAGGAGGTGCTGAACCGACTCCAGGTAAAGGTCATCCTAAAATGCATCAAAAGGGCCAATTACCAGGTTTTGGCTCGTCTTTCTTCTGCTCCTCGTTAGGCTTTTCTTTGCCTGCGTCATCCTGCTCCTTTTTCTTCAGCTCCTCTTCTTTCTTTTCTTCGTCCTTGCTCGGCTGGGGCTTCTCCTCCTTGGTTTCAGGGGGGGCTTCCTCCTGTAATAGCCCACAGTGTCACACTGTTTCCTGGTGGTCCTGACCATCAACGCTCAGAATTTGAAGGAGGTCTTACCTTGGCCGGTGGAGGTGCAGCAGGTGAAGGCGGGGGCGGCTCAGGAGCCCCCATCAGCGTCTTTAACCTGCTGAACATGGTGCTGCTCCGGGGTGTCACAGCAGGCTCCGCCGATGGACGACCCTTCCAAAAGCGGGTGTCACAGGCTCTGAACCGAGTCCCTGCCGGTACTGCTCCCGCAGCAGATTGAGGCACTTTAATTTCTTAGAAGCATTAATTCCCTGTGGGCCCTCCCCTGGCGGCTGCTTAGACCGGCTGCTAATCGCCCTCCTCGGCAGGGACCATTCGCCGCTCGTCTGCTGGACGCCGCCGTTTATTTACCTCCTTCCCCCAGAAAGCTGATCTTCCAGCTCACCTAGCGGCTTCTTTAGCCAGCACGCAGATGTTTTGGTTCATTTTATTGTAACACAGAAGAGTTTTTACCACTTTATTTGAAAATAAATGAAGCAAATTTCCATTATTGGCCAGGTAACAAACCACTGTTGTCTTGTACGTGAGAAGGAGCCTAAATTAGACGATGGGGCTATTTCAGTCCACCCTGGCTACAGAAGCTCCACTTAGTGACTTAACCCCTAAAACTCCTGTTCCTGTGTGGTTAACAGGATTAATCAGCATCTCCACTGTTCATACAGGAGGACAGCCGCACCGCTAACAAAGACGCTGACTGACCAACATCGAGATCAGGTGGACTATCGTTCTGAATCTGAACATTTTCACATAATCTCTGTTAGGCTTTTTTACAACCTAATATCTAGAATACAGTTTGTAATCTGACAAACATCAAGACACACTCCACAAACAAAGTCATGACGCACCTAAGCATCACCATTGTGTGTTTTCTGGTGGCTACGTCACACAGGACTGAGTGATCTTCAACCCACAAAAACAAGCATTATTGGGAAAAGAGTGGCCAGAAATATGAGACGTACAAAAGAAACACAGGCGGTTAAAAAGAAACTGTACCAGGACTCCAAAAAAAGGAGTAATCTATGAGTGTTGCATGAATTAGTGTCCTCCAGAAGAAGACTGGGGAAGGAAAGAAAGGAAGAAAGGAAGGCTGTGATGAGTGGTTGCAGTTACAGGAGGCGACCACGCGGTGGCAGAACTATACCTTCATCTTGTCGATCAGGGTTCTGTTGATGTTCCCACCGAAAGCACGCAGCAGTTTGGGGGTGGGCGGCTTGGGTCCGAACAGGGCAAGCCCCTTCTTCCTCTCCTCCTCCACTTTAGCTGCTGCTGGACCTTTGGCCTTCATCAGTTTCCTGCAGAGACGTGAGCAGAGTCACACCTAAATCAACACACAGGTGGCTCAATCTCCCACACCTCCTCTTAAACGCTACAACTAAAAGAGGTTCAACACGTTGAAGGACGTAAAGAGCCTGAGGCGAGATCACGTCAGCTCGAAATTCAGCTGCGTTTATCGGCTCAGGTACGTTAACAGTGAAGAACGTGTGTTTGTTAGGATTCGCTGGAGTTCTTCTGTGAATAACCCCAACATTTACTTTTTGCACCAGCATCTCACTCACCTCCCCTTCCGGGCCAGAACCTTCTGGGACTCTGGATAATGGACCAGGATGTCAAACAGGTCCTTCTTCTCCAGGACAAACAGGTTGGCGAAGCCGTGGGCTTTGACGTTGGCTGTGCGCCTGTTCCCTCCGTCTTTGGAGGACTGCAACAGACTGAGGAGAGAGAGAGAGAGGAGAGTCCCAGACTGGTCCTGGCTCCGCCAGAGTCAGTGGGACAAAAGCACACCTGATTTCTCCGAAGACGCAGCCGGCCTTCAGCGTGACGAAGATGATGCTGTTGTCAGGTCCTCCCACCACCTGCACCGCTCCGCTCTTGATGATGTACATCTCTTTGCCGATGTCCCCCTGCAGGGAGTCAGAGAACAACAAAACCAGTGAGACAAATCTGCTGGCGATGAAGACGATGGACGACGGGACTCACCTTCTTCACCACAAAGTCTCCTGGTAAATAGACGATGGACTTGAGCCTGAGCAGCATGTCCACCAGCATCTGCTGGTCACAGCCCTGTGGAAAACACACGTCCGTGAGCCCCAGCAGCACTGGGACTGCTGTGTGTGTGTGTGTGTGTGTGTGTGTGTGATCCTCTGACGAGCCACCTTGAACAGATCGATCTTCTGGAAGGTGGCCAGGTTGATGTCCACGGCGATGGCGGTCCTCATCACCAGGGGCATCTTATCCAGCAGCTCAGACTCGTCTGCAAACACCCAGATGTCTTCACCATGTTGGTTCTTCAGAACCCACCCTGGTACCAAGCGTGTGACTGACCCAGCATGCCCTGAGCGTCCCAGGTGTAGGTGTACCAGGTCCGGACTCTGTTCTGCACCACAGAGGGGATGCGGTTGGTCACCATGTAGGCGACGGTGTTGTCCATGTTGGACCGGAAGTAGGCCTGTCCTGCCGTGGCTGCACCGATGACGTCCCTCATCTGAGGCGGGACAACAGGACCAGTTAGGAGAGCAGCTCAGCCTCCGTCGGGCCTGGGGCCGAACTGGGTTTCTACTCCGGGCAGGTCAGCTTCTACCACGGCGGCTTTTTCCAGCTAACCGCTACTTTGAACCAGTGGAACAACTGGGAAGACCAGAGGGTCACAAGCGGGTCTACCCTCTAGCAGAGCCAGTCTGGCTGTCGTTACCTGTCCGATCAAACTGGAGAACACAAAGACGCCCGTGAAAAAATTAGTCATCTGAAAGGAGATCTCAAAGACGGTGTGGGGCTCGTTGAGACCCCCGATGTTGATCAGGCTGCGGACGGCAAAGTAGTAACAGCGCAGGTACCTGTGAAGAGGGTGGGGTGTTAGAGGGACTGGCAACAATGAGACGTGCCCAACAGGCCCTGAGCATCGGTGTGTGTGTGTGTGTGTGTGTGTGTGTGTGGGGGGGGGGGGGGTTATCCCACCGGGATCGCTGCAAATTTGATTAAAAAAACGGAGGAATGGCTACAACTGCAAAAGAGACAACGGACGCAGCGACACTTCAAAACTTCCAAAAGCAACGTGAGTCACAAATAAACTACCTGGCCGAGAATGATGGACATTGAGAATGCCCCAAAAAGGTAGTTTGACATCTGAAAGATCTGCCCGAAGGTGGAGTCTGGGGTGGGCAACTCAGCGATCATCAGCAGGGATTTCTCCGCATAGAAGAAGCAGCTGAGATAACTGCAGCGGCGGCAGAGACGGACACACAACAGGCTTTCAGTGCACATTCTCCCCCCTCCTCCTCCGTCTGCTGGCCTTTCCCCTCATCTCTGTCCTTCAGTCGCTGTCTAACTGAGGGAGCACCCACAGGCGCCTCATCCGCTTCCACAGCTGTCAGAAAAGCAAGGCGGTGCACTTACGCACTCCCGTCACCAGAGTAGACCCACTTGGTGAGCCCGATGCCCTGGTAGTCTGATGCTACGTAGTAGAGGCAGGCGTTGAGGTGCAGCATGAAGAGAAGGTAACCGATGGTCCGGATGACCCTGCGAGAGGAACAGCTGCACTGTCTTTACCTCCGGGAGGATCGGAGGCCGGAATAAGGGCTGTAGCCGTGGTTACCTCCAGATGTAGGCCTTGGCCATGATGCTCTCCAGACGGTCACTGAACTCAAAGAAGGCATCGGCCTGGAGAAGGAGAAGGGTTGCAGTGTTAAAGCGGCGTTCCAGCCAGCGGCCGGAGGCTCCTCGGGCCTGGGATCACCTTCAGCAGACGATTGGCTCTGAAGATGGACTTGAATCCAAACTGCAAGTACAGCAGGTCGAAGGGCAGGAGCGCCACCATGTCCAGCTGTGGAGGACAGACAGAGGTGATGAGCCAACCCCAACCCTGACCCGCCCGTGGAGGGAAACGCTCAGCCTCACCACCTTGAATCGCTCCGATTCTCTGTAATTCTTCTTGGACATAACTCTGTCTTTCTGAAAGGAGGACACAGAAGACGCGTGAGGACCATCGGGCGGCGTGGAGCCGTGGGGACAGGACTTACGATGATGTCCCCTGCTTTGACGAACTGCTTGCGGGGCTGGAAGACGAGGGAGTCGGTGAGGTAGACGAGGTCAGCCAGCAGGTCCAGGCTCAGCCACAGAGGGACGGCGCCCGGGCTGTGGTAGGGGAAGCAGAGGCGCGCCGTGATGAACCAGGTGTTGTAGTTGAAGGCCAGCGTCACCAGGCTGAGCCAGGCGATGTAGCGGCGGTCAGTGAAGGGGTCTATGGTGACCCCCACCACCGAGTCCATGGCCTTCTCCAGCGGCTCCAGCAGGGCGTCCACCGCTGACCAGTACGCCTCCGTCAGCCTCGCCTTCACGCTCTTCCTCTCCTTCTGTGCCTCTTGACTTTCTGCTTTCTTTTTCTCCTCCTCCTCCTCCTTCTTCTTCTGCTCGGCCTCCTTCTTCTTCTTCTCCTGCTCCTCCTTCTTCTTCTTCTCAGCCTCCTCCTTTTGGATCCTCTCCTCCTCTGCCCGCCTCTTCCTCTCCTCCACCACCGTTGTGTAGACGTCTTTGGGCAGCAGAGGTGCTGGAAGACCACCGACGGCAGCCACGAGCATTAAATCCCGGACGTGGAGTTTCTGGGTGGAGATGTTGGTGTTCATACTCACTGACGGGGGGGCTGGCCTCCGGGGACGAGGCGTACTGATCGGCTACTTTGTCCTTGCAGATCTGCAGCCTCTCTCTCATCCGTTTGATGATGGTTCTGAGCTGCTCGTCTGAGTATCTGTTGATGACGACGGGCGGAGGAGGGGCCGCGTCCTCTCTGAGGAGGGGAAACAGCAGAGGGATGAAGCACAGGGACCGCCACCTGAAACTTGTTCATTTAGTTTAACCCTTTATAGGGCACTCATTGAAATGCTATTAAATTAAAAAAAAACAGTTAAGGGTGTTATTAGGAATCATAACCAGAGTTTATTTCTGTTTTCAGATTTTCAAAAAATTTTAATGTCTTGCAGAAAACCAAAGAAAATGAAGTTACCGTATTTGGTTACTTGCCCGTTAAGGGTAAAAAAAATCCATTCAGTGAAAATGTAAAAGTATACAACAAAAACACCTATTTTGTGAAAGGAACTTTATGTTTGACTTTAGATTTCACTTTTACAACATGCGGGCCACATGCGGCCGTTTTAAACGTTTTAATCCGGCCCGCCGAACTTGACAAAATTAAATGACAGTAATTTAAAAAAGGCACATTTTATTCATTTGATTTTCAGTGTTTTCAGACTCTTTCCAAAGTCAGATATTTTGTTGTCATGCTTTTCTTCATTTTCATTTGAAATTAAATCACATGTTTTCTCCATATCCCAAAGATGTGTATTTTTTCTCCAGTGAGGTGGGGTACCAAAGCACTCATCCATCTGCTCCTGCTCCGGCCCCTTTGTCAAATGTTAGAACCCATTGTGGCCCACGAATCAAAAAGTTTGCCCTCCCCTGCTCTAGACCTTACTGAGGTGCAGGAGGGTGGTCAGATGCAAATGGTGCGGAAATTACCATTTTTAGTCGCTTGCCCTATAAAGGGTTAAAAGCGTTAAAACGGCGCGTTAGAGCGCGTTTGTCTCCCTCTAGCGGACAAACAGCGGTAGGACACGCGGACGCCGACGGGACTGATTGTTAGATCTATAACTTAATCATTTAATATGGTGGATCGTGCACCTCCAACAGCATGAACAGTGAGACAGTTAATATTCTCGTCTCGTCCACGCTCCTCATGAAGCCACCAGAGCAGCGGCCATCGCAGCTGCCTCTATTCCACATTTACAACAGCAGAAAAGTACACATGTGCTTAAAACTGGGAGGATCAACACAATCGCTCTGTACTTGTAGATTAATTGCGGGGCCAGAAGCAGCCTCGGTGAGCTTCTTAAAATTTAAAAGCTGAAAAGCTTTTAATCCACTTTCATGCCAGTAATACGCGGAGTGTGCCATACGATGAAGATCTCACGAGCTGCACTCATCTGTGCGAGCGCTCTCTCTCTCTCTCTCTCTCTCTCTCTTTGTCTCCTCGCTGAGGCTGATTAATTAGCCTTCACTCAGTGATTAATGTGATACTGGTTTCAGGTGCCAGCATCTTGGCAAGCCTGGCTTTTAGTGAACTACACTCAGGGTTCCTGGTGATGAATTTACTCCTATTAACAAGTGTGATGAATTAAATCAGGATCCAATCTGTGTGTGCTGATGACTGAGACAGTTAACCAAGTAGTTGAAGCACAAGGCTTACCCCGCAGGTCCACCTGGAGCTGGAGCTGGAGCTGCTGGGGCTGGGGCAGGGGCAGGGGCTGGTGCAGGGGTTGGGGCTGGGGCTGGGGCTGGGGCTGCAGGGGCTGGTGCTGGTGCAGAGGCTGGTGCAGAGGCTGGTGCAGAGGCTGGTGCAGGGGCAGGGGCTGGTGCTGGGGCAGGGGCTGGGGCTGGTGCAGGGGTTGGGGCTGGGGCAGGGGCAGGGGCTGGTGCAGGGGCTGGGGCTGCAGATGAAGATAAAGAAAGGTGAAATTGTGACCGAGAACCGTCCTTGAGCCAGTTGATCTCCTGACTGACCCCTGACAGAAATAAAAGTGTCTGTACTTTGTTGCAGCCACTTTAAACCACCTACTTCAAGCATGTGAGCGAGCCTGTTACCTGCAGAGTTAAACTCGGTTTTTTGTATTTTGGAGGACTTAAAAGGTTGACGGAGGGCGAACAGAAGCTCTGAATCAGCAGGCTGATGGTTGAGGTCGTTGGCCGCTCCAGGGCTGAGAGGCATTAGGTGAGCGTGTAATTAGAGGTCCTGCTGCAAATAGCTGCCCAGGTCCTGCTGACTGATTCTATTATTGGGATTCCCTGGTCTTAACGACCTGAGACTGATCAATACCTCTGCTTTACAACTGCTGCTAAACGCATTAAAACCATCTGGAGGTTCCAACACATTTCATGCTGAGTGAGGAAGATGGAGGAACACGCCGTTCACGCATTCTCCCACAGCCAAAACACGGAACATCCTGTCACATGACTGAAATGCTCCATTTCTAAAGTGAAGGATGCCTTACCCCTCCCGCCGTCTCCAGGCTGGGCCTCCTTCCCCTTAGCGGCTGGCTTCTCCTCCTACAAACCAACATTTTTCACCGTCAGATGCTGCAGTCATCAACGCGCGTCTGTTAGCCAGGCATTTTAATTCAGGCTGCCCTTTGAAAGAACAGCTGATGGACGAGAGACAAGGAGAATTTTAAAAACACGCCTCCTGGGTAACAAGCGTGCAGGTTCCTGGCAGCAGAACCCAGCACTGGCAGGAACAGTTGCTCAGATGAGAACGAGACCTTGAGAGATGGAGGTGGAGTGAAACATTGGCCCAAAGCGCCGCTGCTGCGCGTGTCTGATCCCAGGCTGGTGGGACTGGTGTCCAGCTCTTACCTGCTGAGGACCTGAAGCTGGAGCTGGGCTGCCTCCTGAGGGCCCCGGCGCCTGTGGGCCACTGAAGAGGCCCTTCAACCTCCCAAACATGTCTGCAGAGCTAACCGCTCCTCCGCGCAGGCATCTGAAAGAGGTGGAGAGGCTGTTTGCAGAAGGTGCCGATGCCAAATGAGCGAAATGATCCCTCGACCATCGCTGCTTTTAGCCCACTAATACCACCCCCCACCCCAGTGACATGTAAGCCCATCTCCAACTCATACAAAAGCCCCATAGGCTTAGAGCCAATTACTTAAGAAGGGCTGAGGCCTTCGCGTGTGTGTGTCCCAGAACACACACACGGCATCATAGGTGGGAGCCTGACGAAGAACGAATACAAACTTTACACACTGTAGACACGTGCGATGGTTAGTCTGGTCAGAAGGTTTCTTATGTTGTGACTTGGAGTTAAATAAGAATTTCCAAAGTTCTCCCACTAAAGGTAAAATGTTTGCAGAGGTTTTAAAAAGCAGAATTTAGAGTGATCCGGGTACACAGCAAGGCAGGTAAATCTGCACCTCTGCAAGGTCTCTGGGATGAAGATATCAGAGTAAAAACTGAACCGTGAGGTCAGAGGAACCTCCAGGGAACCTCCAGGGACCTGGCCAAGATCACAAGGGTCAAGCACCCGCCATCCTCAGGTCTGAAGCATCATGTCTGCAGTCCTGGTTCGTCAGGACTGCAGACCCTGCAAACCCTAACCCAGGCCAGATCAGGAGGCTGGAGATGCTCCAGGGCGACGGTTCCGTTTCCTCTGCTGATAAATGTGCTTTTGTCTTCTAAAATCTCCTTTTTTCTGTATCATTCTGGGCTAACGGGTGCAGACTGACAGGGAATATTTGAGGAATACAAACGGCATCACTGTGGAGATTGGAACTCTTATTTTGTCTTGCGCCTTTAAAATCAGCCTTTAATGTATTCTGTCATGTTGCCTGTTTTCTGAGTATAAATACGTAGTTTAAACGTTTAAAAGCCACAAAGCTATGTCTTAGTGGAGGTAATTCGTCTTCTACTTTTGACTGCAGAAAGCCTGGAACATACCTGTTACTGTTTTTAGCCTGGCTGATTCCCCTGAAACAGCCAGTCAAAGTCGGCGTCCTCTCTTCACCGGTCAGGAAACAACGTCTGTTAAACCCTCAGGCAGCGCGACTTTAGTGCCCAACTTTAATTTACCAGCAAAACGCTGCTAAAAAGCAGACAAACAAACAAACAAACAAACGCAAACACGCTGCTCCTCGTTCTTCTTCTATGGTTTTGATTTTAAACGCCGGGGGGCGTGTCTGTGGGCGGGGCCAACAGCCAGGACAGCGGTCAGCTGATCACCTGCTCCGTTGTTTGCGGAAGAAAATCTGATTAAAGGTTAAAAAACGTCCAACAAACAACAATACCTCACAGAAATACATCAGGCCTTTTCTACCGGCCACACGGTAACCTTTGATCATTCCTCGACACATTTTTTTTTTTTTAATTAAAATAATCTTTATATTACTGGTCCTTTTTTCCGGTGATTAACGGTATCGTGTCAATTGTACATGTCCTCACCAATATTCCTGTTATAGAAGACACACTCCGTCACACACTCTACCTTTAGAATGCACCGAAGAAACATGCATTTTTTTAAATCTTTTCTGCCCAGCGGTTCTTTTTAGGTTCGGACCAGCTTTAGCAGCAGAACTGTTCCTTCTTTCTCTCTGCTCCATCTTCTCAGATCAGTCAGCCAGTGTTCACCAGGACACAAACAGGGATAAACCTGAGCACCCCTCCTGCTCCGGGTCTCCCTGATTCAGCCCTTATCTGGTGTCAGCCTGGAACCCTCCACCCACTCCATCCCTCCTGCCGTCTGGCTGCTGAAGGGCCAATAAGAGGCCGGAGGCATGCGGACGGGGCCCCACTCCGCCGTGGGCTTTGTTCAGAGTGTCTTGGAGCGTCCTCAAGGACCATTGACTGGTCTGGGCTGACTGAAGGAGGGGGCGAATGGAGGCGAGAGCCGGCAGATGCTGATGCGCTCCCTCCATCTTTCTGATGGAGGCAGATCCGTGTCTTCCCTTCCATCCATAAAGATGCCTGGTTTTATTTATGCTTCACACAGAAAGTGAATAAATGAGTTTAGGAGGCAGAGGCCTGAAGACAGATGAGGCAACAGAAGGCCCGACTGAAACACGCTTTTATAGTTCCCCTCCAAACAAAACGCACATAATCCCTCATTTACGGAGGAATAAATAATAAGCAATCCAACATAATTACTTGCTGCCAAGAATACAAATTAGCACAGTGTGAACCTATTTTAGTTCAGCAGCAAACACTCAAGGAGGACCTGAATAAACTGCACTGAACGTCCCCGTTTAGCACTTACAGACTGATTACCAGCCTCGTCATCCACCAAGTATCAATATCAGCTCGAATAATCATACTGAGGCAAGACAACCCATCAGTGCTTGATAAACCCACTGGAACACCTTAAATCTGACCTTTACGGGTGAAATCTTCCATTTTTCTAAGAGCTGACATATTGTGCGACCTTACCTGTCCTCCCGGAGCGATGAGAAACCGCAGGTTGGGCTGCCACCCAGTCACAGGTGAGCCGAGGATAAAGGGGCAGAGCGCGCAGGTGACTCACGGCTCTGAGGGCTGGAACAAGGAGCCGCTCTCGGGGATTAGAGGGTCTCCCTGGGGGGGTCAATTCACAGGCTTCAGGATGGCAGATGCCATGGTGATTACAGCAATTGTGTGAAAATCACCGGCTTCTAACTACATAAGTGATCCACGAGCACTGAAGAAAGAGTGGCAATTTGTTCCAGGAATGATGGGAGACTATTTAAAGCCTCAACCCTGCTGGCGCGGTCCCTCTCTGCCAGAGAAATAACGCTCCAGGGCCAGGTATGTGTCATTATCCAAGGTGACAAAAGAAAGGAAGGAAGAAAGGACGATACACACGTGTGATCACCTTTTCTGTTGAACACTGGAAAGACCGTCTTACAAAAGACAATAATTCTACATGGCATTTATTCATCTATTCTTTTCGGTGGCGTTTAGAACATGAACACAATTGTTAGCAGAACCAGACGTGGTTTTGTTGTCTGGCCCCAGTGACCCTTTTTTTTTCTCCTTCAACCCTCATTTTCACACTCACATCATCAATATTCCTCTGAGAAACCGAGCGAGCTCCAACTGAACGAGCGTGAGGTTGATGGCGCAGGCTTGTTTCTGCTGCCCCCGTGTGGCCACAGAGGCGCAGCACAAGTCAGGGCCAGAAGACCTAAAAAGGGAAAAAATATGACCCAGTTAATAATAATAAATAAATAAATAAATAAATAAATAAATAAATAAATAAATAAGGCACTAGCTGGAAAAAAGAAAGCTTTTCCAACATTAACACCTTTTTTTTAACAGTAACATCCTTTGTTTAAACCAATACACAAATAATGAGCTAGAAGACATTTTTCTAGAAGGAACCTGCATCTTTTCCGGGACGTAAGGTGTTAAACTTCAGACTTTAAATTTGGCTTTATCGCTAACATTGGAGCAGTAATAAATCCTAAACCTCAGGTCCATAAGGATTAAAGGAATAATCCCTGAAATCCCTGCAGGAGGTGTTTGGCAAATTTGTTGCTGAGTATTCTGCTATTTCTGCTAGTTTGCTGTTCTGCTGACAAAGTTTGACTTCTCCATACTTAAATAATGTTTGGTTGCTGGTAAATGTTTCTTTGGAAAGGACCTCTTTGTCCACTTTGTTTAAAAGTTGCTTACCTAATAGTTTGGGTACGTTTTAAATATTTGCTCACACGCGTCTAAATGCTGTCAAAGATTGTTACAGAGAGAAAACATCTGTAAAGTTTTGAAATCAGAAGAAAATCAAAGTTTATTCGGGGTCACTGCTGTGTGCTGCAATTCCCCCATCAGACCAGAAGGGGGCAGGTTTTCCCTTCCTATCGTTAAAATGAGTTAAAAATGAAAAAAAAAGCAAACGGAAGGAAAAAAGCAGAAGAGAAGAGACATTTAACTTAAAGACAGCAGCATCTGGTCCATCTTCAGAGGTTCAGCAAGAATAGAGACACACATATTTCAGTGAAGTTCTTTTCATCTGCAGAAGATGAAACTTGAGTTTTATTTTTCTTTGTTTCTCAGTTAGTTTGGCTTTTACAAGAGAAGTGTTGATTTTTTTTTTTCATATGGAAAAATTTAAAACACTTCAAGAAAATCCCCTCCCATAGGTTGGAGTGTGTTTGACACTTCTGAGGGGGGTCAGGATTCCTCAGCAGCACCTTTTCACCTTTTTTTATTTGTTTTTTCGGTGTGTGACACACCCGTTGAAACCAATTCAGTCTTACTCAAGGAGGCTGCCAGCCGGTGTTCTTCCACAGTTCAGCTCATCATCACCCTTCGCAAAAGTGCTGAAAAACAGGAGCGTGTGGGCCAAGGCCGGGCAGATCTGTGACACGTTGAGACAAAACTCATTCCTCTGAAGATGTAAACATTACAGAAGGAGAGGAGGAACATGCAGGTCCACCTCAGACTGCTGGACGTCAGAAGGTGAGCGTAGTCAGCACAGAGTGATCATCTGTTCTGTTGAAGATCTCGGGTCAGAGATTATTATTAAATTTAAGTTACTGTAATAACTTTCAGCATACAGATAGCAGTACAAACAAGTGTCTAAAAACTAGTGACCTCACTCTCAGCAGTGTTCCGCCTTGACAGCATTTTATCCCCCCCACACACACACATACACGCACACACACACACACTGGCTCAGAGCAGAACAACAGGAGGAAGGTGAAGGTTAATGAAAGGTGTGTTCTCGTCTTGTCCTGTGCCACAGATGGAGACGCTGATAACATCCTCTTCCTCCCGTCTCCGCTGCCTTTATCTGGTATTTATCTGGAAACCGTTTCCAGGAGTGTGACGAGGTTCATTCATCAAATGTGGAACATTTCAGATTTCATTGATCTGAAGTTGTTTAAAATTCTCCAATGTTCCTCCTAAATGAATAAAACTCTGGGATCAGTGTGAGGAGACGTAGGCGATGTAATCTGCTGGTTAAATATTGGATGAGTGAGCTAAAATCTGCAGTAATGCAGATGCATTGTTTGCTGTAACGTTACTGCCTCAACATTTAAAACAACAAATTCAAGACTCGGAGAAGATTCCACCATCGGAGGTGTTTTACCAGCTTAGTGGGGCTCTGTGGGCTTCTTGACTTCTGTAAAAGACCTGCTGAAATGCATTTGTGAACTGTATGTGTGTGTGTGTGTGTGTGCGCATTACTGCTGACCTTATATCACTTCCAAGTGCGCTGCAGGTCTCCCCACCCAGGCCTGCTGTCTCACCAGATTTTCTCTTTTAGGAAGTGTGGGGGGAAATAGCACACACACACACACACACACACACACACACACGTTCCTGCATACGTCGGAGCCCCGCCCCACCCCACCTGTCCTGGTCCTCCTGCTGGGGACGCAGCACCTGTCCCTCCACATCCATGTCAGACAGCCTCCCTGAGGGACAGACTGTGATGGGCGTCTGTCCAGGTGGGACAGACAGAGGGACAGAGGACCTGCAGACGCTCACCAGAACCGGTCAACCCGAGGAGAACCAGCCAGGTTCTGGGGCTCTTTGCCACTTTTTCCAGGTCCAATAGATGAATTTTCATTTGTCTTTTCTTCCTCTATCTGTCTACTTGTACTTCTCTTGTTTTTAAACTACCTTTTCCACTTAATCGGTAGTAATAATTAAAGTTTATAATGACCTAAAATTCCATTTTCCCCTCTATTCATTAATTGTCTTTTTCACCCAGGCAGACCCAGGACCCTGGGAGCTGGTGGGTGACCCACGGTTGGGTTGCGACCCGCCAGTTGACCACCAGGCTGACCCACTAAAAAAAGTGTAGGTGGGAGTGAAACCGCCGGAAGAGTGGTTTCCTCTTGTCGTTTATTGAATGTCGGTTTGGTTTTGGTGCTGTTGACCTTCCACAAGGCAGATCTCTGTCTCCAGCTCAGCGAAGACGCCGTAGCTAACAGAATAAAGGTGAGCGTCTCACGCTAACGTGATTCCTTGTGCCGCCTCGGTTCTGCTGCCACAAAATGTCACAACACTCAAAGTGTGAAGAGAACTGTCAGGTGATGAAAAAGGAGAGAAATCATGGCTGTGAATCCATAACGATGAAGATGCAAACGCAGGAAGGCTGCAGCAGGGTGGAGGCGCCCTCGGCTGCCCCAAGCACAGGAAAGGAACAGTGAAAACCACGAAGCTCACGTCCAGCATGAACAAACTTCACCTCCCTCTCTGCTTCCTCACCACCTCCATCACACCAGCCAGGAGTCTGCTTCTGTTTTGGTGGAGTCATTTCTACCTGCAGACACTGTGTGTGTGTGTGTGTGTGTGTGTGTGTGTGCAGGAGAATAATGGCTTTCAGTGGTGTGTGTGCAGCAGAAGGTGCAGTGCAGGCCTGGTGATGGAGGAGAGAGAAAAATAGAGGAACGAGGAAGCCAGCGATGGTGGGAGGCAGATATGAGGCGGAGCTCCGGGGCTGATAAACACCCACTGCAGACTTCTTCTGCGTCAATTTCATCCTCAGCTCATTTCACGCACATCTCTCCCCTTTTTATTTAGACCTCTTTGACACTTTTCCAGAAAGGAGGAGAATGAGGAAAGACGTAAAAATGGCCCAGGTGCTAATCGTGGGGTGGAAATGTCAGCAGAGAAAGAGTGCCGAGACGGGAGTGGCTGAAGGAGGAACGACAGGAAGATTCTCCTCTAATCCGGCTGTGACAGCGGAGGACGGAGTCCGCCTGCGGAGCCCAACCAGGCTGAACCACTCTCCTCCGTGTCCGGCTGGGAGGGTCAGCTGAGGCTGAGCTTCCCTCGGGATGAGCTGGGACCATGAAAACTCCCAAAGGAAAGAAACTCTGCCTTTCTTCCTCTGTACTTCACAGGCCAGGAAGTCATTTGAGGGTGGAGGAGAGGGTTAGCGGAGGTGGCAGAGCCGGTTATGACAATACACACCCTCCCTCTGCTCTCCAGTCATCTGGAGGGTTAGCGTTAGGGCTAAGGGTAGATTAAAACATCCTCTCTTCCCATGAGTGGCGTGCTCCGCCCGTCTCGCTCTGGCTCCTGGTCGGTATTGGAAGCCTGAAAGTTGACCCGTCGACCCAAATAGAAAAACGGCTCCTCTGCTCCCGTAAAAGCCTCATTGTTTCACCGTAGTGAAGCAAAGCGCTGCTCAGGACTCCAGATTGCTTTTATTTGTCTTTTACAGCTACGTTTTTCAGTCCAAGTCCGGATTTTTTTGCCCGCTTCAGTTACTTTTCCGGCCACATCATTATGGGATGTACGAACACCAGTGCTGCCCTGGTTTGTTTGTTTAAACCAGGCTTATATTCCAGTGAGGATGGGGCTGTCCCTTAAACTAGCGAACGCAGCCCTGCTCGTTAACCCCACTTTGTGTTTATGCCTCCGTTAACATTCTAATCACCTGCTAACTGTCGGCGTTTTCTAGCCTGACCTTTTCCTGGCAGGGTGACGCCCTCGACAAAAAGCAAACTTTCTACCGTAAATATCATTACGCTTGAGGTTTGGCTCAGTCTGGGGAGAGAAATTACAAGAAAGAGTTTGGGAAGGATTACAGTCATTGGAGAAAATGACTGCTTGGCTAAACGTCCACAGCAGCAGGAAGTCCACCCTAGTGGACATTTTGACCCAGCTGCCCTTTAGGGGATTTTCCCTGCTGCCCAGACAAGAGCGGCCTTTGTCTGTTTGACGTCCAAATATTAAAGATAATAAAGGTTGTCGATGGCACAGTGGGACAGACAAACCAGCTGGTTCATGACAAACAACAAAACTGATGAGTGCTGGCATTAATGTTCTTGTTCCAGCACTGGAACAGATTTGAATCCCCTTTTTGCTGATGTCAAAGGTCCCGTTGGGGAATATTAATCCAAAGACAGTGATCTGATAGACTTCTCATATTCAGGGCTATTTTCCAGCCGTCCTGTTTAAGGCTCATGTTATTGCCAATAATAGAAAAATGTAGCTTGGCCGGTAGCTAATATAATGGATAATCCTGCTGCTCTTCATCTCTCACAGGCAGTCAGCTGAGCTGTGCTGAGCCCCATTTCATCTGAAATATTATCATCTCCTCCCCGTGCAGAATGTCTTCCTGTGCCGATCCAGGTTGTCTCTGGCAGGACGGAGACAAATCCTCCCAAGCAGCAGCCAGGTCCACAACATCTGCTGCGTCAGTCAAAGCATGCGCTTTAGCGTCTGAGCCCAGGTTGGCTCCCGGACGGATGTTTGGCCCTTTTGGCTCCCACTGCTCTGGCCTGGCTGACTGCTGACGCTTGGCTGAGGGTCAAACATGGCGGTTGAAGTGTGGGGAGGGTTGGGGGTCTGCAGAGGACAGCTCCTTTCAGGACGCAGGAGGACACGCTCGCTCCCCTTTGGAGGTTATTTCTCTCTTTTCCTCCTCTCGATGCATTATCCGGTGACAGGGGCGTCCCGGGCTCTGCTCTCCTGGCCGTGATGGATGGTCTTCGGTGTTCCACAGCGGCCATGCTGATTGGCTACTGCTGATAAACCCTTTAAATGACTCTAAGGGGAAACTCATCTCCCCACAGCCCTTCGATACAGCCGTGTCCTCTTCTCCTGTTGCTAAAATAGAAACGGAAGCGCTCTGCCCTTCTCATCACGTCTGACCTTTGACTCCCTAAAGTACTTTTTTAAGGAAAAAGTGCAGCAAAGATAAAAAGAGACGGTTTCATGTCTCATGCTGATGGCGCTTTGGCTTCCTCAGCAGTCTTTTACGGCGGCGACCCTTCATGGCTCTTATCGACGGCGCTCCATCCCGACCGGGACAAACTCTGATTCCTCTGCAATTTTCTCCAGATCTATCGGAGAAGGAGAGAAAGCGTTCTGAGACTCGTCGGCTCATCTGTGATTGATGAGCGGCTCATTCGGCAAAGCTAAAGATGCCGGAGGACCTAAATGTGTGCAGCCGGACAAAAAAATTGAAAGAATTGATAATCTCTGACAGAAAAATGCCAGAATTTCTTGTTTCACAGCAAAAAAAATTGTGAAAAGCAGCTTGCTGAGATGTGTTCTTTCACAAAAAAAATTACTTCTATCAAAATATGTTTCTCTCGTCTTCTTGTACTGTGAATGTAACAAAGCTTTGGCTCCAGATGTTGCAACCTTTCTAGAAAAGCCCGTTTGAGGCCAATCAGAGCTCGATGTTTAACGCTGCTCGTGAAGCCGTTTAGCCTCCTCAGGCTAACTCGGCGCTTTGGGCCTGAAATTTGGAGCAGATTGATTTCAGCTAGCCAACGCAGGTTGAAACAAACTCCCAGATCTGAGTGCGGGAGGCAGATTAGAGCATCTTTTAGCCCCCAAAAGGCCTGTTTGTGGGCAGTGATACAATATAAACATTTAGAGTTTAATTTTCTTCACCTTGGAACAAAATTCTGTATCAATACGGCTAAAAGACTCAAATCAAAACCTTTTTCCTTCTTCAGAATAAAAGCTCAGCCAGGATTCTTCGACTCTCTTGTTGTGTCAGTATTGCTGAAACGAGCGCGCGCGTGCCTGTGCGTGTGCACGGGCTCTAAAAATCTCGACACCAGTAACCCCGAGGCTGGGGATGATAAACTTCCCACACGGTAATTAGAAATGTATGGAAGGATTAGAAGGGGCAATTATTATTATCGCTACAAAATGTACGATTAGTGTCACTGAGTAGAAGCTGAAGTCGGCGTGATTATAAATGTTTATTTACTGTGAAAGCAGCATGAAGACCAGCGCGGCTAATGGCCTGACACCGGAGGTTAAAGAAATGCTTAGTTTAGCTATTCTGGGGTTTCATTCCTCCTCCAAACTTTCCATCACTGCACAGCCACACGTTTTTCCAAAGGAGAAGGTCACCACTTCTTTAATGCCAGCGGCGCCATCGAAGCAGAGAAGTGGTGCGTTTGTGCGCCCTAAACTCGGGTTCCCAGCGCTCCGACTGGATCGTGACCCAGAAGAAAATCTAGGAACTTTTTGATTTCTCTTTTCTCAGCGACAGAACAAGAAGTGTTCCTCTTTAGCCTCATCCCTCCTGAATCTGGACTCACCCCGGTTGTTTCTTCAGGATGGAGAAGGCAAGAACCTAATCAATTCAATCAGCTCTGCACCATGAGAAGGAGATGACGAGACCTCAGTCTCCATCATTCCTGAGCTGGTGTGACGGATGAGCTTCTGCTCCGGACTCATGTGGAATCACAGATTCAAACTTCTGCCACCAGCTCAGCTTTTATCTGGAAAAAGCCAGAGGAGTCAGAGGCAAAACCCCAGCAGAGAAGAACAAAAGCCAGAGCTGCAGATGTCGGAGACAGGACGCAGAGCCGCACAGCTGGGCCTTCACGTCCGGAACATTCACCAGATTTACCGGTTGGTTCCCTTCACTTGCACTCAACCGCTTCAAAGCGACTGGAAGGAGATTAAAAACCAAGTAATAACCCTGTGATTGAAGTCATTCACTGCAGCTAGCTAGCCACGATTCAAGCTAGAAAATAGCCATTTTTTTTCCTTCCATTTCTGTCAAATTGTAAAATAAGAGGCCTCGGACAAGCTGGTATCCAGAAATAGAAGCGATCCTGACATTTTGGTTGAGCATTCATCACATCTGCAAAAAAAGAGGAGTACGAGGAGGCGCCGCCCGTCACCACGTGGGCTGTTTGCTCCCACTGTGACCTCTGACCTCTGAGGGCGCGAGCAGACAGCAGTAATCATGTGGTGTGTTAGGCCACACCCAGAGTCAATGAAAAACTCTGTCTCACACACGTAAACACGGTGGACAAGCTCGCGGTGATGGACGCGTCTGACCGCGTCCATCAGCCAGGAGCCACATCTGCAACCAGACAACCCCATCTTCATCATCTTCATCAGCACTGCTGCTGGGGAACCAGCAACCACCCACAACGCAGGCTTCAGGGGTTTGGGTTCAGGGTTTCTGATTCTGATGGAGATCTGACCGTCCAGAATCAGGCTCACCCCCCCCCCACCCCCCCACACACACACACACACACACACACTCTGTCTCTTCCTCTTCCTCCTTCCTCTCTTCTCATGCATATTGAATATCCAGATATGTTAAATCTCACTGGCGTCTATTTGGAGCAGAACAATGTTTCATGAACAGAGACTGTGAATTATAGATGGACGGTTGGAGACGGGAGGATGGAAGGACCCGGACACAGAGGAAACGTTCTTTTTTTTATCCGTCATTATCCACAACCTGCTTGAATTTTGGGAAGATTTGGAATTGCGTGTGTGTTTTTTAAAGCCACACGTGTGTTTGGATCAGGATTTTTTCACTTATCAGGATTTCTCAACCAGAAGCGCCCGCTTGCCTGATTTATTCAAATATGAATGTGAATAATAGATTGTGATGTGATGTGTTTTTGGTGTCCTCAGAGTAATGGCGCTGGGTGGCGGCGAGTGCGGCTGTCTGCAGCAGGAACGTCGCTGCTCCGACTGCACGAAAATCCGACTTTGCACCGTCTCCTGCTCCCACTGCCCATTTACTCAGAATAAAACCAGCCACATGAGCAGAGGTGAGTGGGTGGAGAAGAGCTGCTGCGGTGCTCTGAAAATGGGTGCATTAGCAGTTAGCTAGGGCCTGCTCTGAATAACCTGCTCGCGGTTAATGTTTGTTGAATGATAAAAAGTCAAAAAGGTGTAATCGAATACTGCAAATGTTGCCAAGATGGATTCCCAGCTGAGATGTTTACATGTCGTATTTGTCAGAATCCTCCACCGTGACGTCTGGGCAGCGGTTTGGAAGATGGAGCCTCACTGCCGAGATGTCAAACACGAACACTTTTCAAAATGGATCAAAGCACAATGTTCACAATATTTCAGTGGTTCCAAAGTCAGCCGTGTTTTTCTGCCACTGACGCAAGACCAGAAGATCAGAGGTAGTCCGACTGGAAAAAACCCACATCTTTATACCTTCTTTCCTTTTGTTCCCTCTTTCTTACTTAACTCTTGTGAAAGTTTTTTTTTCTCTCCTCCTGGTTGTTTTTAAAAACTTCTGCATCAGAAGCAGATGTTTTAATTGGAAAGCTCAAAAAGAGCATCGTTAGCATGGGTGTGTCTAGGTTCTCATTCATCCAGTTATCCAAGGTTGGGTTTCAGCAATCAGCTGTCAAGGAGCCTAACAAGTCCAGCTGAACCCTGAGATCCAACCTTGGAGGGCTGGCATGTACTTTGATGAATAATCATGGGTACTAAAGAAGCCAGACCAGCGCTAACCTCTGCTGCTTCTACCAGGCTCCCACCGGTGAAAACCGGCTTGGGTTCGTTCTCCCAGACCTGTTCATGCCCTGATTCAAGCCATTCTCGGTTTCTCACACACACTTGATTGTTTCCGCTTTGTCCGACATCATAATCCCTCAAACGTTTCGGTTGATCAATCGCTGGAACCGGAGTCTGGCACAAAAATCAATCTGCAGGAAAAACAAAGCAACACTTCCTTGATTTGAATCAGCAATTATTGGTGGACAGAATGTTAAGAATAAACGTCAATACTGGGGAAATGATGTGGTTTTGGACGGGACATCGATGGAATCCAAACATGAGCTGCTCGCCTGATTGCGGCTGTTTGTCACTGGAGACAAAGATCGCTTCGATCTGACGGCTATGGATTTCCCAGACAAGAAAAACAAAATGTAAAAGATGATTTTGCTGGAAGTAAACATGGAGGGCCTGCTCGGTGGAGCAGATGATGGTCCTGCCATGAGTGAGCAGAAACGTTCCCACCGTTCGTCCCACTGCTCAAAAACACGAGCAGATATTTTAACGATCTGCTTGTTCTACCGTTCTACTCGTTTACGGGGCAGCCAATCAGAGGCTTTCGTTGCTCAGAGTCAGACCTCTGAGAAGACAAACGCGCACATTTAACAGGAGGAAACCTAGAGCAGGGCCAGGGTCATGGGGGTCGCTGACGGCGAAGGTTAAAACTGGAGCCCGAGAAGAAGAGAAAGAGTAGGAGGGAGGACAGAAGAGAGGGAGGACGGAACATCCGTCATCGCAAAACAGATTCCAAGAAATATATTCCAGAAGAAATGTGCAATCAGTACATTTGTGGAGACAACAACTGTGTAACGAAGCTTTGGAACGATGACATGGGTTATTATTGGATGCACGCCTCGCCACCACACCAAGGGGAATGTTGAGAGGAGAACATGTTTAAAGCGAGGGGGAGAAAGACCAGAGATGGGTGGAAAAAAGAAGAGATGGACAGATGGAGGATGAGGCGAACAAGCCGGCAGAGGAAGCGTGGATTGATTTTCCTCCTTATCGGGAGCTACACCTGACAGATGACTGACAGACGGAGGGGAGCGTGCACACATGTGCGCGTGTGCACACACACAACCCCCCCCCCCCCACACACACACACACACACACACAATTGAGTCATTTCTGTCCTAATCACTTTCTCTCATTTGTATGCAAAGATGAAATGATCCACACTCGAGTCTGAAATAAAAAGAGAAAACTGAAAAAATTGTGTGTGTGTGTGTGTGCGTGTGGCTGTGCACACACACAACCCCCCCCCCCCCCCACACACACACACACACACACACACACACACACACAATTGAGTCATTTCTGTCCTAATCACTTTCTCTCATTTGTATGCAAAGATGAAATGATCCACACTCGAGTCTGAAATAAAAAGAGAAAACTGAAAAAATTGTGTGTGTGTGTGTGTGTGTGTGTGTGCGTGAGAGGGGGGGGGGAACTAATGAAATTCTATTGACGATGAACTACACGATATATAATCATTTTAAGAACTCTGGCTTTGTCAGAAAGTGATTTTTTTCTCTAATATCCATTTTATCTGTCTTTTCCAGCCTCTAACTGGAGAACCGGAGAACCTGAGAATGTCAACCTCGCTGAGACGAAAGCTCCAGCCCAGAACCTTTTTGAGAGGTGACTATGCTGAAGCTCGAATGGAATCGAACCTCTGAGATGAGAACAGCCTCCGAAGGCCACCGGAGACACAACCGAATGTATTTCACACACCGTCAGACGCAGACGTACAGTTTCTGATGAAAGGGGCCCCTCAAACAAGAGCCAGAGACGCTGTTCCGGCTCAGTCCAACACCAACAAACACGGGAAATGAAAACACAACATCCTGTCTTCTGTGGAGACAAGCAGGTGGAGAAGAAGAGCCAACAAAGGGTTCAGGTTTTGACACACACACACACACACACATCCATCCAAAACACACATCTGTATTACTGTGCTCTTATTAACTGCACTCGGCGTTCGATCAGGAGACATTTATTTTATCTCTCTTATCACAGGAGACCACCGTCCTGCTTTTCATGAGCCATCTTTTATGAGGAAACAGAGCGAGTAGAACCTCTGTGGAGCAATGATCTCATCCTGGGAACTCTGTACACGTACACACACACACACACACACACACACACACACACACACACACACACAGGCTAGCCTGTGTCCATTCAGACAGGAGCTGGACTTTCCCACGCTACCAAAGTGACGCAGGCTTTGTTGGAATAAGATTCTGTAAAATATTTTCTCACTGGACACTCTTACGGAATATTGTGTGTCATGTCCAAACAGTCACGCTCCCATAAACACATACACGGAGACCTCACAGATTGCTCTGCTGGGTTTCTCCACATTGGTGGGATCAAATGTACACGAAGGGATTCAAACTCAAACAAGCGACGCAGACGTTAAAGGTGGCGCTGTGCTGCAGCCGAGCATGGAAGAGCTGGCTTCCACTCTGTTGCTCTAATTTGCTGCAAAAACCCTGTTAAATATTTTAAAGGAGGTGATAAAAAACCTCCCTCTGAAATAATAAAGGTGATGGGAAGGAGCACAAAGACGTCTCTCTCAGTTTTCGGTTTTCGGTCTCTTTGGCTGCTCAGCTCAGCTCCAGCGTCCGGCCTGAGCGTTTGAACCCTCCTCGTACGGTTCATTTGCTTTAACCGCACCATATTATTTATTCAGTTTCATCCAGCCTGTGCATCCAGCTGATCTACAGTCAGCTCCTGCAACAGTAACCAGGCAGCTCACAAAAACAGCCTCAAAAAGCAAAATGGGCTCAATGTGTTAAAAAAAAACCTTCAATCATGTGAAGCTTGCAAACATTAACAGTGTCGTCTAAAACTCACTGGCACACAGACCACACAGCCCAACTTCGATGGCTCCCGGTGCTCCGAGGTAGCAGGAAGGACGGCTTTTCCTTCTCTGTCTTCAGCTCAGAAATCTTTTCCCAGCCAGCTTGAGGACACCGGGCAGCTCCTGGACGTAACAACACAAGACGTTGGTATTTACAGCAGCCGCAAGATAAAAAGGCAGCGTTGGCGTCTCCCCCCGTGTTTACCTGCCCAGTTCTTCAAAAACAGCCGACACCGTGTCCCGCCAACCAGAGTTATACTAATGGGTTTGACGGGCTTCGTCTTTGAGGGCTCAGTATTGGTCCTAATCAGGCGGGACAGCTCAGCGTCCTGTGTGACCTCTGACCTCAGGGGGCTGCAGGGCCTGAAGCTCCCAATCGGCTCAGGGAGCGAATTCAGTTCCTCAGCAAGAGCTGGTTCTTGCTGAGCTGGAAGCAGAACTAAAAAACACAAAATAAAAGCATTCAACCAGAACTATACAGCCCGTGGTATTATTGTGAAATAAAATGTACATTTACATTACATTTACATCAGAGAACTTGGAGGCAGCACTGATAATAAAGCCTCAGTGTTTAAGCATCTTCTGTGAACCAAGTAAGACTTAAATCGGCTGAAAGATGACCAGAGATCTGAGGGTGGAGATTAGTCAGAGGGTTACCAGCCCATCGCTGGTTGCAGTGTTGGCGATTGCTGGTGAGGAAGCTGCAGCAAATTTACATCGTCTTCAGCGTCCTCGTCTCCCTTTTTAGGCTGGAGAGGCAGCACGTTATTTTGAGCTTTCATTCATAATAAATGCTGGAAGCAGTCGTGCTTCCAGTGTGTGTGTTGTTGTGGTGCTTCCAGTGTGTGTATCGTTGTGGTGCTTCCACTGAGAGTGTGCTTAGTTGTGTTTTTGGTGGTGTTTTTTCTTCCACACACCTTCCACACACCCTCCTGATTAATGCTCCGTCCTGTTTGTGAGTCCAGAGGTCCTGTAGAGATAAACTCCAAAAACAGCCACAAACATGAAAAACTGTTTCCTGGCGGTACAGTTGCTCTGCTCCTCCCACTGAGAAACCATCCTGTTTTTTCGTCTGTTGTCTGCTCGTGTTTAGCAGCCGAGAGGCGATTCTCGGTGCTCCGAGATATTCTGAACAACGTCTCGACACAGCAGTCGATGAAGATGGTGGAAAATGACCCAGAAGTTTTAATGAGGTCCGATTGGGTAAAAGTGTGGTATTATGGCAAATATCTCAGCAGATGAAAGCAATCTCAGCCATTAAAAACAGGCTTCCAGGCAGCATCACATGTCACTGCTTCACGGTTTGTTAAATCCCGTATTTGATGTTTAACGCGCATGATAATCAACGCTGCTGATGGGAAATCAATGCTGAGCCTGAAATGTGGAGCGAGCACGCGTGACTAAAGGGTCTAACCAGCCTCCCTCCAGAATGGTGTCAAAGAGAAATGCGAGACGTGACGCAAACGTTGCAGTAAAGAAACAAACAGAGGATTAGGAGGAGCAGGCAGAGCTAAATAAAGAAGCTGTTTGTCCTCCATGTGTGTAAAACTGTACATCAGCACAGTGGAGGAGAAGATGGGCTAATGCTAACAGTTGTAGTAGGTCTGTAGATGAAGATCAGCAAAAAAATAATGAAACACAGACGTTGAACTGGTGCCTTTCAGACTCTTTTTGCTTCTGCTGTTGGTCACAGGACCAGTCTGAAACCAACAGGGTTCTTTTTGACACACACACACACACTCAGAGCAAGTCAGAGTTGCTCCCAGTTTCCTTCCAGAATTCACAAGAAGAAGGTGAATATCTTGGATCCAGTACAAACAGGTTGTAGTTTGAACTGAGAATCGACCTCAGAACTTCACCGTCTTGACTCTTTGCTTGATTTTCTCAACTTGTCACATTTGCGTTTCCCCTTTTTTTGTTTTATCTCGGTGTCTTTGTGTCATCACCGTGAAGTGTTTGAGTCAAGTGCTGAGGATAAACCAGAGCACCAAAGCGCCTCCAGCTGTCAGAAATGACAGAAGAAGAGTATCTTCAAGCATCAGCTGTCATGACCTCATTTTAAAACACCTTTTCTTGCATAATATTTAATATGACAGAAAAACCCTCAAGTGTAATTAGGCAGTGAGCTTGAATTCAAGGAGCTTTTCATCGCAGCCACCCGGCTGCTTTTTAGGTGTGTGTGTGTGTGTGAGAGAGAGACTTGGACCTGGATGTGGTTCCAAATACTCAACTGCTTTGAAAGGGATTTTTTTTTCCTCTTTCTCTGGTTTCTCTGTGAGGCCTGCCTTTTCTCCCTCCCTCTTCTTCTCCTCTCTGTTTGCGGTTGTGACGTGTAAGACGTGCGCTGGCTTGCTGCCAGTTTGCTGAGGCGATTACAGGCGCGCTCGCCGTACTCCGTCAGAGCCACCACTCAAATCCGGACTTACAGGAGGAAATTCATTACGGATGCTAATCAGTCGGCTTCAGTCCCTTCAGTCCGACGCCGTCATGCTTGCACAGCTTGAGTGTAATCATGTCAGACTAACAGACTGAGGGACAGATAGGCAAACAAGTGCGACAGGATGACGGACATGAGGTCCAGAGAGGACGAGCCAGCAGCAGATGGATGCAGGTGCTGGACAGATACACGGTTTCCGCTGCAGATGCAGGCTTCACGGAGCTGGCTTGAAAAGGGATTCTGGTAAACAACGAGTCCCGGTGGTGATTGCTTCCTCCGCAGAGGTCAAGTTCTCTGTCACACACACCGTTGGTGCTGAGCGCAGGAGGTTAATTTCTGCCAGAGCTGTGAGGAGCCCGGTCCAGAGGTGATGACCCCGGGAGGTCTTCCCGCAGGTCGCAGCTCGTGCTGCCACATCTGTGTGCACAGGTGCCTCCTAGAGCAGATCGTTGGTGTGTGATGTAGAAATGAGTGAGACCTGCGGAGAGTCAAGCTCATCTCATGTTAAAACTGTCAAAACTGTTGGCCAAAATGAAAAAATGCAGGACAGCGACCCAGTCTGGGCTCTCGTTAGAAGGTAAAGCGTGCTGTTTCTCCGGATTTCAGGCCTGTTGAGCTGTTACGCCTCCAACCTTTTTGGTACTTTTGACTTTGATCACACTCGATCAGGTTTGAGCTGCAGCAAATTGAAAGCATCATTTGAAGAATGTGTGAGAGCCAAACTCTCCACTTCAGCACCTGTACCCACCGCCGCTTTCCTTCACTTCCCCAGGCTTGGCTTGAGACGGGCCGGTGTGACTGACTGGAATATGAGATCATTTCATCCTTTAATCAGCCTCCTTCTCTCCATCTAGAGGCAAACACTCGCACTCATCAGTAACACATGTCAGGAGAGCCACGGCTCGATCATTCAGTTTTCAATAAGTTCTTTTCTTCTAGGGCATCAGTGGAAATAACACTAAATGTATGGTCCACACGGTCCATAACACAAATACATCGGCCTCCATCCTTCTTCGGTTTTCCCTCTTTATGGCGTCTCTCACAAAGTGCAAACCAAAAACAAACTTTTGTGATATTTTATCATCCAAACTGACTGTTTGTTGTAGCTGCGAGTGTTTAAGCCTTTTCTAAGTTGTGTCACTGTTTGGAAATTCTAGACCCTGAGTTTAATGACAAAATGATCTTTTAATATTCCCATTTGAGCTTTTACTGGAAACAGAACAGGACTTTAATCATTTCTTTTACCTTGTTTTACCATTTCCTCACGTTAGTTCAGCTGTGGGTGTGCACACTTTCCACGAGTAAACAGAAGAAGTTGTGGTGCTGCTTCAGTTCCAGCTTTGTTCTTGGAGGACACACACACAAACACACACACACACACACACATGCAGGTTGCCAGATGTTCCACTGCTCTGTCCTGGAACGTCCCCTCACATCTGTTTACAGGATGACTTCATGTGAGCAGATCCCGCTAAGACAGCGGCGGCGGCTGAGTGAAAGCAGACAGATGCTAAGTTAGCATCTCATCTCACCAAAGGTTCCACTCTTTTTGATGCAGAGTTTCCTGCTAAGAGATGATCAATAACGTTACTTTTATCAAAGTTCCAGACAGCGGGAAGCAGAAACTGAGACAGACATTTGGTATTTGCGTAGCTTAAAGACAAAGTGAAAATGTCACAAATGTGTGCTTTAAAGGCCAGAGATTATGGCGAGCCTGCCGGGACTCAGCCGGTTGGTATTTTCTGGTTCGGATCTGAAATAAACTCGGTTCTGTGATTTAAAAACAGTCAGCGAGTGGAGCTCTCACGTCAATGACCGGAGCTGCTTCCCATGTGATTATATCTGGACCGCACATCTCTGCACAGCCTGGTCCATTTGGGACAGGATGAAAATAGCACATGCAGATCGCATCAGGTAATTAAGTGCTCCAGCCGTTACTTTTATGTCTAACTTTATCTCCCGAGGTGGAGAAATACTGTATATTCTTATCGGCAAAGATGGGAGATTAAAGACACACACGTGCGTTGGGCTGTGGCGTTTTGATATGCATATTTGCTGCTACCTCGGGTTTTGTTTTTTTGCCTGAAAAAGCAGATAATCTCGATGAGATTTCCTTCTGATTATGAGGGAGGTTGTCCCAATGACGTGTGTAGGAGCAGCTTATCAGGAACACTTGTTCCACCTATCTGTATTTTTATCATCTAACATTTAACAGCAAATTCAACGTGATGGTAGGAACCACCTTTCTGGCCCTCAGAGGCCTCCAGAGGTGTGTTTGCTTCAGCAGGGTGCAGGGCAGGGGCGGGGTGGGGTGGGGGTAACAGCCGAGTCATTTCCTCCGTTTGTATTAAATCCTGTGAAAGCGTCTCAGAAGGTCAGAGGACCCATTAGGGAGGGTGACAGCACCACCTCAGGAGGAGCACCAGGAAACTCCTGAAACATAATCACCTTTAGTGGCTCATATCCTGGTTTCCGCCTCTTGTCCTGCATCCATGGTCAACGTTTCAGGGGCCGGGCTGAGCCGTGAAGACTGCCATTTGGGTCCACGGATGCTAACAGCAGCTCTAGAGCAACATGAGAGGCAATATCATCATGTTAGCACACACAATTTGTTCCAGCTTCTTCTGTCTGGAGAAAAACAGACAACAGACGGAAGCAGAGAGGGGCCCGCTCTGCTTCGAATGTCATTCCTCTTCCTCAGAAAATCAGTTTCATTTACCATAATCTGCGGGGTTGCTGAGGAAGCACAGGTACGCCACCACGCCAAAGTCTCGGATACGCCAAGTTGAGTCTGTCCTGCTTTATAACCGAGGCCTGTCCAAGAATAATGAAATGTGTTCATGTGCTTTCTGTCGGGAATGTGGAGCCAGCAGCTTGGCTTCAGGGCCCTCTGGAGCAGCTGGACTAAACCCCACTGGACCAGAAGCTGCGTTGCCTCCGTTTCTCCCTCTGATGTGGGGAAAACCAGCGTTAGTCCCAGTTACTCTGCTGTTCTGATCCCAGTCCAAACACCAGCAAGCCAGACCATTAGGGTTTCCCCTAAAACAACGAAAACAGAGCAAATGTGGAAACAGTTTCAGGGAAAGCAGCGATGAGGATGAGAACTCTCTGACTCAAAGGAGAAAGTAGGTTACTGTGAAGAGAAAACCAACCAAAAACTAACCAGAAACTGATCATCCAGAGGACTGATGGCCGGTTGGATGCTGAGGACGTGCTCAGAGTGTCCAGCGGTAGATCCTGGACGAGGGCCTCCATCATCCTGATGCTGACCAGGTGCAGTCAGGGACTCGGGACAGAGTCCTGGCCCGGCTGTGGACACGTTCCGTCCACCCCAACGTTCCCCGGATGGCTCTGGCTGCCCAGAGGGCAGGAAGAGGACTTGGCAGAGACGCTGTCCTCCTCTCCAGGGACGTGCACCCGTCCAGGCCCAAACATCGTCGATCATCTGAGCCTCTGTGAACAGGCCTGCGTCTCTGCACCCAAACACAGATTGTGTGACTTTACCCAGTTTGCTCATTTGTTCCTTTTTGTTTTGGCTTTACTTCGGCTGTTGTTTCCTTTGGCTCGAAACGAATATGTCTAATTTCCTGCCTCAGATAGCTATCAGGATTCTTAGTTGAGTTTGATTATAGTGTATAAAAACACATAGAGGGGAAGGAATTATCTGAGCAGCTGCTCCGTTTGCAGGATAAATCGTTAGTGTGTGTTTGCTCTGATGTATATCTGATTGTTTTGTTACAAACCTCTAGTTCTGTATAGATGTGTGTCCTTGTGCTCTGGGCCAAAGCTGAGTGTGTTTAGCACTTCAATCTTTGAAATACATCAGTCTGAAATGAGCAAAGATGCTTTCTGGATCAAAAGTGAAGCGGGATGTCACACATTTACAGGAGGATAAAAAGCTAGTGGAAATTATGTTTGGAGCTTGCAGAAACTCAAAGCTGTGTGATGTCTTCCATATGGCGCCGCGCCGCCTTCCAGCTGTAGCACAACAAGAGAGGTTGATCGTATCCAGGCAGCGTAACGCATGAGGGTCCGGCGTGGCCGCCTCCACCTCGCGTGTGCTAAAACTCTTTGAGTAAAATGACAAAACCATTTACAGGTCGTGCGATTCCTCGGACAGTAACCTGCTTCTGACTGCTGGAACCCAAACGTGAGCCAGAGCTCCGAAACTGTCAGCGCGCTCAGACTTCAGACGGCAGCTTGACGAATGCATTTTCCCTCCGTTCTGACAAGTGTGGTTTGATTAAGTACAGCTTTTAAACTGCAACATTTAACTTGGAGGCCACCATAGTTTTATATTTAGAGCTTCTACAGCCGGGCGCCTGCTCCTTCCAGCCCTGACTCCAGGAATCTGGAGTTTAAAGAGCGTCGATAGTTAAGGCTGTTGTCTTGTGCTTGAGTAGTAGATTAGAACATTGTGTGTGTGTGACCCAGCTGTGACAGGACTGCTCTCCTGAGCCGCCTCGTCTCTCTGCGTTGATCCAAAGTAGAAGTGACGTCTGTAAAAGCGCCGTTCACCTCAGACGCTCCAGCGCCACACAGGCAAGGCATGAGAGATGAGAAGCTATCATAGCAGCAGGTAGCAGAAAAAACTGGTTGCATTAAGGATACCTGTATTGGTGTGTGTGCGTGTGTGTGCGTGTGTGTGTGTGTGGTCTTCTCTTCTTTCTTCTCTCTTCTCTGTTTAGTGCCTTCATGCTCGGTCTGGGTTCTGCCGCCTCGGGGGAAATAAGGATCCAGCTCTCAGGTTCCAGCAGGACCAGCCGATGGGAGCTGCTCTGTCATCCAGTGAAGATGAATTCATCCCAAACTCATCTCCTCACACAGACGACTTTGGCAGAGCTGCAGGCAGGTGGAGAGCGTTCGGCAGCATCTGCTCGGCTGGATTTCACACGGTCGGAACGTGGAGACGCACAGTGAGACCTCAGTCTGCCGTTGTTTCCTGGCTCCTCTTTCCTCCCAGACATGACGGAGGGTTTGTGCGTGATGAACCAGGACCAGGCAGAGGAGAAGGTCCAGAGCTGAGGAGACTTTTGAAGCTCCTAAAAGTGACACACTGATGAGGCTACAGAAGCGTTCCATTAATAATACAGTATGTTTGCAGAACTTGGCTTTTAAAGAAGCTAAAACACAGACTCCTGCGTTATGAAAAGCACGACGATAACAGCCACATTCCTGTAGCTACGTTTGTGAAACAATAAGAAGAACACAAATAACGTTAATTAATGTCCTTTGTCTGCAGATTGTATTCAGTCTCTAAAAATGGCTTCTTAAGGAACACACCGCACCTCCTGAATGATGCATTTTTACAGTATAATTAGTGATACAAAGAGACAAATGGAAATGATTAACAGCAACGCGCTGCACTAAAGCCACAATGACTCAGCGTTTTCTTTGAAAACCTCACAAATCCGATGACGTAAGGACGGCTGCCAGCTCAGTGGTGTTTGGGTGGGTGGCGGAGGGTAAAAACCACTGGTCGTTTCCTGGTGCTCCTCCAGAGGGGATGAGATTGTTTGGATGCCCCAAGCTGTGGTTCACGTTATGTTCTGCTTTGCAGCACTGCTGTTCAGACCACCGAATAGAAAAAAACCCAGCATTTTATTAGAAATTTAGGCGAGAGCTGCGGTCTGATTTGCTGCATCGAGGGGGGATTTCTGCATTTTAAACCCCGGCTGCATGTTTATGGATTTTGGGCGGGACTGATTTGTGCTTTCCAAAAGCTTTGGAATGGGCCCAGGAGTTTACTTCTTCTACTGCGAAGCAGTTGCAGATGCTGCAACTTTGGGAGCATTTATGATGCTTTTAATAGATTTAGAGGTGAGTTAGAAAGTTAGAAACCGACCAGAAACAGCCGTTTATCTCCAGACTTTCCTGCTGCGGCTAACAACCTCAAACATTTGCCCCATTTTAAGTAAAACAAAAAATGTGTCCTTGCCAATGAAACATTTTTTTGTATTTTGCATTTACATGTAATGTAAAGAAATAAATATGGCTGCAAGTGTGAATGCAGTGCACTTATTCTGGATTTTAGAACTCACAGCTGTGTTGAGAGGACTTTAAATGAAAGCCGAATCTGTCCCTGACGGGAAAGATGGAACTTTAGAGGAGCTGAATTCTCCTGTGCTCTTCCTCCGTCTATCGAGTATCCTGCAGCTCTTTTCTCCTCCTCGCTGCTGCTCATAAGCATGACATCTTTTTTCATTTCCTCAATGGTCTTCCCGTCCTCCCGGGGCTCTGTCGGTCTCTTCTACTATATCACTGTCCTCCTCGCTGCGCTTCAAAACTGAGCTTCAGACCTCTGCATCATTTCATCTCCCTCTGCTGTCTTCTCCTCTGCTCATCCTACTGTCACTTAACCACCAATCTGAGGGACAGGCAGAGCCACGGGACACTGGAACGCATGCAAGCAGGGAAAGAAGGAAAAATTTTGCTAACGAACCCTCCTGGTCTCCTGTCGCTCAGATGCTGGCGTCAACGCAGACATCCTGAGGAAGCCTGCAAGTTTGAGGCTGAAGCCCTGTCTTCAAGTCCCGCAATTAGATAAGTCACAACGAAGCTACAATATTTATGTTTTGGCCATGAAGAAACCACAGTGAAAACATGAGGTATTCAGAGGAATGTGTCTTTGCCTTAAGGGCGCGTGGCAGAGTGCTTTGAGTGAAAGGAAATCAGACCCTGACAGATGCAAACACAGAGGTGGAACCTAATTAAACCCCCAAAGACTCAGTGATGCAAACCACCCCACTGGACTGTAGCATGAGTTCACAGGTTGGACTAACAGAACCTCTAATGGCAGCCAGCTGTGGCACACACACACAAGAACCCGACATATTCATCCTGCTGGAGGGTCAAAATGTACGCGTTTCGTCTTTAAATACGTTCATTTGAACCCTAAACCAAAGTTTGGTTGGTTCTCCATCAACCTGATGGGTTCTGCACTTTTGTAACTTTTCTAAAATACTGTCTGAGCTGACTGTCTCTCTCTTTTTTCAAGGACACCAGAGCTGGATGGATAAATGGATAGGTGGTTGGATGGATGGATGGATGGATGGATGGATAGATGGTTGGATGGATGGATGGCTTGATTCCATCGCTCTGTGTCTTTTCTTGGCCGCCATTAACATGGAAGGGCAGCTCCCACCTGCGTTTTAATCAAAGGTAACCACAGAAGCCTTCCAGATGTTCCTCACGGAACCACAATCCTGATCCTGAGTCAGATCAGCACCATCTGAGGGAGTTTTCTGAGGCGCGACTGACACCTGATATCAGCATCAAAACCACTGCAGAGCCGGCCGTAACAAAAGGTAGCAAGATGTTGTTTTAGTTTACAAAAATATACAGCAGCAAACAAAAATCTGGTATCCGGTAGTAAAAGTCCAAAACAAACAAACAGCTTCATTCAAGTACCTGAACAGACCCCATTTGCTGAAAACACACAGACGGTTTTTAAAGATTCAGCTGAGCTTTTCCATTAATCAATGACAACTACTGCAGCTGTCACGGATTTAAACCAAATAAATAAAGAAAACCCCCACAAGCCAATTACACAGCAACAGGAGAGAAAAGGCGCCGCGGCCGCGACTGCGTTCGACGGATGACAAAACAAATCGGCAATTGGAGACAAATGACAGCGTCACCGAAACAAGCTCGCAGGACGTCTTCATCTGCTCATGTCCTGACCAAGAGCAGGCGGACTGAAGTGAAGCGTCATGGTTAATGGCGGCAGGTTCTTACAGGACTGGCAGGCGGGGCTGAAGTCCCGGCTTCCACCAGGAAGAGCCCACATCTCTGCTGCTGCTGCTGTGCCACCGTCGCATCTTTGAAAAGGCTCCAGTTGAGGAGAAACAGACACAAACTCCGATCCATTATTAATGACGAACTCACGTTGCTGAAGCGCACGGGCTGCCCACTCAGAGCTGCAGCACACGCTTGCTTTGGCCCAGGGTTTATTAGAACGCGATGCCTTAACCTGTCCTAGCTGGATCCACAGCCGAGCGAAGGGCCTACTTTCATGGCGGCTCTTAGCCTGTTTCTCTGCCATTACATGGTTTACGCTGTCATCCTCAAGCACTCCTCGCTCCCAGAGCCGGATCTCTTCCTCTCTCCTCTCCTTAATTCTTTATTATGTGTGTCTTTAATGTTTTAAAGGCAAATAAATGCAGGCACACTCAGGGTCCACATGTGAGAGCTCGGCTTGTGGGCCAGCCACAAATTATTCATGATGTAATTAGACTGGAGGAAAATTACATTAGAGAAGCTAAAGTCTGGCCTGAGGGAAACTTTAAACACTTCATCAGATGATGGACCAGACATCCAAATAACAATCTTGACCCATTTCTGGTCTCCGGAGGCTCAGTCTGTCTCTGTCACAGAGAGCTTCACGGGAAAACAGCACACAACCACAACCTGGAATGGGTTCCTCCACCACTCCATCCACTCCTCCCTCACTCTCACGGGATTCATTTGGTTTTCTCTTTCTGGTTCATCCGCATATGGACTTTTAGAACCAAAAAAGGAAGACAGTCGGAGATGCTCTAGTCTGCCTGAACTGAAACCACGGGTAGGGATTGGACCATCTCTGACGGCTTTAATCCCAAATGGGTCACCTGGGTGATGGAGGTCTGATGTTGATGGACGCGAAACCCTCAGTGCACCCAAGAACACCCTTGAGATGCATCTTTCAGAGCTGAAGAAGCCTCTTGGACAAGAGGTAAAGCGTCTTCAAAATAAATGAATCAAAGAAGTTCAGTTGTCTTTTTAAGGCCTGGGAGTTTTTCTTTGACCTAAATGGCTGAGAACATTTACCGACACCGCTGGGTGACCTTCTCCTAAAGGAGGAGCTAAAAAACAACTGCAGCTGTGTAAGTGGTTTGTATTTGCTGTGGATAAACCTGCCAGGAGGAAGGTGCTCTTATCGACAGCCGTTAACATTTCCAAACGCCAACAACTTCAACTGTGCATAATTAACAATGTTCCATCAATAATGGATGGATTGATGCATCTCTTTTCCGATAGTGATTTCATTACTGTGGCAATGTGACCAATCATCAATAAAGCAGGACACAAATGTGATCAGTTTAGTACCGTTTGTTTCCTTTTTACAAGTACAGCAGAAATCTGATGGAGACGATGGGTAAAGCATCAAATATTGAGAGGGAACCTACTGTATTTGTGATTCTGCTAACTATGTCTCTTTTCCCCCGCAATGAGCACGCAACAACATCATTAAAGTAGGAAAAAAAGAGCATTTTTTTCTATTTAATGCAGCATCTGTTTCCAGTTCTCTTCATCCGACCTCAGTGATGGGATATCGAGCCTTTAGGACTCTCTTAATTAAACATCTGTTGCCTAATCAAAGACATTCAGACTTAACCTGGAGCTTTTTCTCGTCAGTGGGGGGCAGCCATGAGGAGGCCCTGCTGGTGCTTTGAAACGAGACCTCCAGTAATCAGGGCCCCTCAGACCGCAGCCTTCAAGGTTCAGTCATTCCACGTTTATCCAGTAATCCACGGGAATTCCCCACAGATCCAGATCCAGTTATGCAGATTGTGGGGGAACTGAAAGAGGACACCGGGCGTAGTTTTAATTCATTAGAAAGTAAGGTCAATCCTGGCTTCAGCTGGGGCGGGGAGGAGGAAGAAGGCGTGCTGTTGATGGAGATTTAGCATGAAAACGTTTGACACCTGTTTTTGATCCACAGGTTGACCAGGAAGGAACATGACTGCATAGCCTCACTGGTTTTTCCACATTTGGTAGAAGAAAAGAGTCAGTGGGATGGCTCCTGACAGGAAAGTGACCGCTCCCTTCAATGTGCTGTCTGCCAGTGGTTTTTCTCTTCAGAGGTCTCTCAGATATTCTGGGTTTGCTGGTTGGACATTCTTTGTTCACCAGCTACTTTTGTTGCCTGTGGTTTCCACTTGAAGATAATGTCATGTATATTCTGCTTTCTTCCTCAGCCGTCGCTAGCCCGGGTCCAACAGCCGCCTTTATTTCCCTCATAAATCTCGCTGTCAGCCTTTGACTGGTAGATTGAGCAGAAATGGGCTGCTACTCTGTGCCTAGAAGGAGTTTGTTCCGCAACATTACACTGCTGTTTGCAGGATACGTTCATCCTCGGAGAAGTGATCCTGTACCAGGGAGGAGACAGGAACGGTGAGGATGCATCAGCACATGGGTGCGGGGCCAGGATTCCCTCCAGTCTAACCAGCCCAGTCAGCCTCATCCATACTCAGACGCCCTACCCAGGACAGAAACTTCAACAAGCGTCTTTGAAGAATATCAGCAGTGAACTCCTCTTCTGAAGCAGTCCCGTCGAACCACCGTCACACCATCCACCATCATTGGTGAGCGGGCATTTTGAATGAAGAACAGTCCCGCAGAGGCAGAACCTAAAGGGAAAAGTACCAGGAGTTCTAAAAGAACCATGGGATCAACTGTGTCCACACCCTGACGCTTTTGGAAGGTGCACCTCTGTGACCTGCATAGGTGATGAAACCAGCAACCGCAGTTGTTCTGGTGGCAATATCACAAATCCTGCAACCAAAATCTGCCTCACATGGTTGTCATCAAAGCCAATTATTCTGAAGCACAGTTGTGTAATGGAAGACATCTGGCAGCATGAGCGGCTCTTGATGATCCTCTGGTGACAAACGCAGACAGATGGAGCAGCCCCATCAGAAGTACTGATGGAGACAAAAAGTGGAGAAGATGAGAGGCAGTGCAAAGATGAGGAAATTCACGGGAAACAGGAGACAGAGAAGGACTTTCTGCTTTCATTGTGAATGATCCATCTGCTGACGAGATGGAGCCTGTTTTGCCCTTGGGATGTCTTCCATCTCGGAGGATCTGTTCACTCAGCTGCCTCCCCATCCAGCCTTCAGATTGTGCTCCTGCTATCTAAAAGCTGCTTCAACAAACTGAGACATGTTTGAGATTATGCTGATAAGGAAAGAAAGGATTCTCTCTTCATTCAGGAAAAAAAAAAAAACAACTGACAAAGTGTTTCTGATGAAACAAAAGCACCCCCGGCCTGATCATATGATAGGAAATAAAGGCATTCGAGAAATTCCTGCTAGCAGCTCCGTGTGGCCATCAGCAACTCGGTGAGGGAAACGCTAACGTCAGCACGCTTTAACATAAGTAGCAGCTGTTTTTTTTTTTTTTTTTAAGTCAGCGAAGAGTAAAATCTTAGAAACGTAAATTAGTCCACTTTTGCCTTCTCCTCATTTGTCTCGTCTGATCACATCATGATTTATTAGCATCGGAGCAATGTCAGACTTTGGACGTTCTAGAATTGTCTTTAAGCAAGATTGCCAAATAAGAAGAGCGGCTCTTGTTCACCTCATGAAGGAGACTGTCCTCTAACTGGTGACACGTATCCTGAGGAACTACTGCACAAGCACAGCCAACGTGCACGGCTCCCCCTGAGATCTGGCCTCTTTCCCTGCTTTGAAACGGGCTCAGAGTTGGGAAGAGGCCCCTCAGGAAACCAGATCTGACTCTGGGCTGCCAGCGCCCACGCCTACACCCACACACTCACACACACACACACACACACCTGGAAAGAAGTGGCATTTGCTGGGATGGGGTTGTTGGGGTTGGAAATGGCTGAAGCCAGAACCATCATCCACCAGCACCAGCGGAGGTGTTTGTTGCTGAGGAACAAATCAAAGGGTTCCATCTTTTTATGGCATTAGCCTCCACGATAGCCCAGTCCCCTGTTCTCTGGGGTTGGAGGGCAGATACTGGCTGGTATTTGAACAGCGGTTCAATAACTGGGGCTTGACACGTTCCAGTTAAACAGGCTCATTTGCCAGCGCGGCTGCTGTCCTGCTGTGCATATCTGACAGGGATCAATAGGATTCATTCTATTCAATTGACTTTCAATCACCTTTCTTCTGGTTTCCCTGTTGCCTCCGACCAACAACTCATTACCCGGGTGGCTAAAGGTAACCAGGCCGATGCATTATGGGTCAAATGCCTGTGGGCAGAGCGAACCCATCTCGTGCACAAAGCTGTAATGGGAGGACGGTGATGTTTATGTGGTAAATTTCCATCTTCTCTGCTGTAATTTGACTTGCTAGACAGTACTGACCGGCTGAACGCTTCCACGGTTGTCCAGGTCTGTCATGAGGTCATGCCAGAGCACTTTTAAAATGACAGAATAAGAGCGTGAACTGACATGACCCGGCCATCCTGAGGAATTTACTGGATTAATGGGCTGACCGCTTCTGTGCCGACACTAACTCCACGTTTAAAATTGGATTTAAACTCTACTTGGGATATTTCCTATTGGTAACAATCTAGTAGAATTCCAGCAGAGCGCCCCCCCGACCCCTCTTCTGTAATGATCCCAAAATCAAACCCAAATCTACATTTCCAATCTTTATCCCACCATTTCTGAATGAGCACCAAAATAATTCCCGTTGGAAAGTATCGTGAGGCCTGTACGGCTGCGTGAACACGCGAGCCGTCGGCTGCCAAACACACAAGCAGAAATTCGATTTTACTGTCTTGCTGGCTTCTTGTCAGCTGGGACCATTTTGTTCTCCCCTCCTCCTCATTGTCTGTCTGCACAGATACGATCCGTCTCGTACTGAGCAGACCTGTCACAACAATCAAATCTGGAGAAATGGGACCAACACGGAATATCGAATTAATGCTGAAATTAATTCCATTTTGCTCCACACTGACGTCCAAACACTATTAAAAGTTTATTGCTACACAAACTGAATAAGTAACAAAAAGAGAGGGAGAGACGTTGTGTATTTACACAAAATTCCCATTATGCCCATTTTTTTTCCCCATTTTCCAATCATGCCTTCGTGTCCCTACTTTGCATTTGAAAACGTAACAAAAGCCGCTGTCAGCCGTGCACGTTAACTGCTCCTGTCAGAAACAAACCATTTTCCTTGAATGTGGAACTGCGTGTTCTCAGACTTTGACAGCTCCAAAAATCACCAATTCTAACAAATCGCCGACAGCCCTGAGGACCGCAACAGGCGGAAAAGCCCACTCTCCTCTCCATCACATATGCTGTCATATTATTTTGATGAAGAGGCTGGATGAGGTTATCGTGATGATGTGGAAGAAAATCTGCACAAGGAGGGAAAAGATGAGCCGGAGCGGCTGGGCTGGAGGAGGGGGAGAGGGGGGATGTGGGAATCATGAGGACGGGAGTGTAATTGGGTGTGCGTCTCTGCACATATGGCCGTGGATGTTTTCCTTGTGAAGCTGATGAAGATTGAGCCATTAAAGGCATCGTCAGGGCTCTGCTCAGGGAGACGTTTGCTGAAACAAACAAAGACAAAACCACCTCAAAGTGTCTCTTTTTGCCATTTATCATTGTTAGGACGACAGCTGCGCCGCTCCCAGTATCCCAGCAAACCGCCCCAAGTGTGTGGGTGTGTGTGAGTGTGTGTTTTCAGTCCCCCCCCCTTGAATTGTATGTTTCACAAAGGGGACGTTTTACGATGAAGTGGGAGAGATAAAGCAGTGGAGGAGAGGAAGGCGGGGGGGCACATGAGGCTGCTGAAAGGAGGCAAACTTTGTCTTGGCAGGGAGCAAGTTGCTCGAAGGTTGACAGCTGTTCCTGGTTTCTCAGTCCAGATGTTGCTGGAAAATGGGCAGGATTTCTGTGAGAACAGGAAGAGACACAGCGGAGGACGCGGAATCTGAGTGTCTGTTTACCGCTCAGCTCTCTTCCAAACGCTTTCCCTCTGCTCATGCACACTTGTTGGTCTGCAGGTAGACTTGGAACACATTTAGAAGATCACTGACCTCTGACCCCACTGACCCGCTCGGTTTGTCTCCTCTTTCCATCCTTACCCGTTTCCCTATCTTCGACTTCTCCTCCTCAGATATAGGGGACATTGATGGCTAAAAAGCTAATTCTGGTGAATATCTGGAAAGACCCAGATGGGCAAAATGTTGGCCATTACTGATAAACAGTCGTGTTCTCCAGCCTGCTCAGACTCCCATCATTACCCTGGTAAATCTATTATGAGACGCGGGGGGAAAATGGACCCATTTGGCAGCCACATTCAATCAATGGCAGCATCCTCGCTGGCAGCTGAGTGCACGGCACATGTCAGGCCGTGGCCTGCTTTCAAACCCGCAGTGACGGGGGCGGGGGCTACACAGCATTGTCTCACTTCTGCACCACGTTGTTGCAATAATGTAGATCATCAACAGAAGACGGAGGCTGAAACACCAATAAAAACAGGTTTGATCAATGGAGCTCACACACGAGGAGGGTCGCACGTGTCACACAGCTGATGTGAGTGTGGATTTAATGGAATAAATGATGTAAAACCCAGCAGAATGAGCAACAGAAGGGTTTTATTAAATGTTACATCTGGAATCAATAATCATGTGGCACCGTGACAAAGCCAAAGGGACTAAAGCACTCTGGCCGGTCTCTGGGTTCTTCGTTTTTTAAAGTTAGTGGTGCCGTTTAAGGGGAATTTAAATAAAACAATCATAAAAACAGAACATTTGGTTCGGTGCTCTACTTAGAAAGAAGATAAAATACGAGCAAACAGAATAAAGGTTTCCCAAATGACTTCACTGTATTTTTTTTACCATCACACACAAAAAAACAGTCACAACTTGTTGAAAACAAAACCCTTGAAAAGAGAAATAAAAATGTTCACACACACACACACAGGAGAGAGTCTATAAAGAGACATCGAGAGTCTCGTAACGGTGAACGTGGTGACCTTCATTTACACAAAACAAAACCCAAAAAGAAAAGAGTCTACACTTAGTAGTGTTGGTACTCACAGTTTGCTGCCTGTGTATGATTGAGAACGGTGGTGACGAAGACAATGGATGAAGAAAAGATGATTGAAGACAGTCATTGAGAATGATGAGTCCTCGCCACGCGGAGGCAAAAAGGTCCAAGGAACTCGCCAGCTGTGTCCTCTGGAGAGCACACAAATAAACACTTAACCGGCATAACAACATTCACTGCGCTTAGATGAAATCTTACCGAGTTTAAAAACACGCGTCACCATTAGCCGACATGGACAGGTACCTCAGCACTAGCATGCTAGCGCTAGCTAATGGCTAATAGCATTTAGGCTCTTTTAACAGTAACATGGCTATATTGCCCCAGTATTTACCTCTCCTGTGCTCTTGTCAGGCGGATCTGGTCAATAAACTCCACATTTATCTCCGTGCGATGATAAAAAACTCCAGCACAGTCGCTTTTCCACGTTATTCCCATCCCGACCTCGGTGTCAACCCACCTTCTTCCTGAACATCCCACCGACATCTGTGCCAATCGGACGACTTTACCCAGCATAAACACAAACAACAAGAAACAAGAAACAAACAAACAAACATCCAAACCACTTAAACTGAACTTGTCAGACACAAGGTTACATTTAAGCACATTTTTTTCAAGTCATGATTTGTCTCTTTTTCGCACATTAACGTCATCACAATTAAATGAATTCAAATAACCTTTGTTTAACACCTTTTTTATTTTCCATTTAACCATCTTTTTAATCTATGTATTTATCCAATAATTCAACAATAAACTAAAATCTAACTGCAGGGTGTTTTCTTCTTTTGTTTTGTTTTTTTTCTGACCAGGTTACAGAAGTGTTGTTGAAAATACCGTCAACAGAAAATGACCAGGCTGCTATTTATTAATTGCTGGTTCAGAGATGATACATCTGTTGATCGTGTTTTCCTCTCCTTCTGTAAGTTCAGAGGAAAATATATCCAGACATGCCAGAAATAACCTTTCACTTCCTCTGATGAGCAGACAAACATGTTCACATAGAAGACAAACAGAAAATCATGCTGACGCGAAGGTGAGAAATCAAGTAAGAAACTCAGTGTTTTTCTCAGACATGATAATTTGGGATGGCGTTACAAGTCTTTCAGAAAGCATCATAATCAGGCTCTAATTGCCTTCCGAGCCTCTGCTTTCAGTTCCATTGAGCTGGATTATCTGTGTGCTGATCTCCTGCAGAGCAGCAGCGCTACATGACGTCTCCACATTAACCCATCAGTTCTGATGACGAGAGAGGAGGAACCAGGAGGAACCAGGCTCGCTGCTCTCCGCTGCAGAAATGTGCAGACAAAAACAGGGTTTAGCTGCTCATCGTTATGCAAGGCCTGAAGATACCCCTCTTATTTAACCATCTCAATCTTTTTATCCTCATTAGGGTTATGATTTTCTTCAGTAATTCTATTTTCAATCCTTCTGCATCAGTGCCGTAGCTGTGAGGATGCAGATATGTGCTGGCATGAAGGTCTCAGATGAACCAGAGAACGATCCTGCAGATCTGAGCAAACTTTCTCTGGCGCCGTTGAAGCGCTTCAACATTTGCTGACATTTCAACTTAATGATCAAAGCTTGGACACTGTAAAAACTTTCTTTTCCCCCCAATTAATCAGGTTCATTTCTAAGAGTGTTTTATCTGTTTCACATACTAACAAATTCAAATGCTGAAAGCACCAAAAACACTGAAGCAGCAGCTCGTCAGCAATAAAAACGCGCTAAAGCTGGAGCTGCGTTTCTATCATCTTAGCTTTTAATTAACATCAACCCAATACTTCTGAATGATGAATGAGGAATGAACTTCATACACACACACCCAATACATCAAGTCTTCATCATCTGAGGGTGTGTTGGGTCTCTATTTTCTGCTACAGCCGATCTCACTTTCCAGCAAACAGGTTTGCAGTCATTTTGCTTCCATTAGCTTTAGCTCACGCTGTCGCTCCAAACATTATCACGCCTAGATGCAAAGCTGTGGCCCTGGTGGTCCAGTGTTAAAGCTGTGGCCCTGGTGGTCCAGTGTTAAAGCTGTGGCCCTGGTGGTTCCAGTGTTGAAGCTGTGGCCCTGGTGG